>JAFBJW010000280.1:387638-745138 GCA_016785235.1 Pseudorhombus dupliciocellatus
AACGACATGTCTTGGTCAAACAGAACTCCCAGGTTTCTCACAGTGGAGCTGGAAGCCAGGCTGACACCGTCCAGGGAGACTATCTGGTCAGAGAGTGTTTCTCTAAGATGCTTAGGCCCAACTACAATGACCTCAGTCTTGTCCAAGTTAAGGAGCAAAAAGTTCTGAGTCATCCAGGCCTTGATATTCTTAAGACAATCCTGCAATTGAATTAAGTGGTCAGATTCATTGTGCTTCATGGATATGTATAGCTGAGTGTCATCCGCATAGCAATGGAAGTGTATGCGGTGCTGTCTGATAATGTTGCCTAAGGGGAGCATGTATAGTGTGAAGAGTAATGGCCCAAGTACAGAACCTTGTGGTACTCCATGACTAACTTGTATGTGGAGGGATGACTCATTGTTAACATTAAAAAATTGAAATCTATCTGATAAATATGATTTAAACCAGCCTAGAGCTGTCCCTTTAATCCCCACATGATTTTCTAGCCTCTGTAGCAGTATCTTGTGATCAACAGTGTCAAATGCTGCACTAAGATCCAGCAGGACAAGTATAGAGACAAGTCCATCATCTGAGGCCATGAGAATGTCATTAGTGACTTTCAGTAGCGCTGTCTCTGTGCTGTGGTGAGTTCTAAATCCTGACTGAAAATTCTCCAGTAGGCCATTACTGTCTAAGTAATGGCACAGCTGATTGGCGACAGCTCTTTCTAAGATTTTGGAGACAAAGGGCAGGTTTGATATTGGTCTATAATTAGCTAAGACCTTGGGGTCAAGTGTGGGCTTTTTAAGGAGAGGTTTGATCACAGCTACTTTAAAAGCCTGTGGCACGTAACCGATTGATAAGGACATATTAATCTGATTCAATATGCAACTGTCAATTAAAGGGAAGACTTCTTTAAAGAGTCCAGTTGGGACCGAGTCTAATTGACAAGTCAATTGACAAAAGTGGTGTTGGTCCTCTTTTTTAAGTCCAGCATAAACACAGCTGTCTACCAGAACATTTTAGAGCACTTCATGCTTGCTTCAGCGGACCATCTTTATGGGGATGCTGACTTCATCTTCCAGCAGGACTTGGCACCTGCCCACACTGCCAAAACTACAAAATCCTGGTTCAACAACCATGGGATTACTGTACTTGATTGGCCCGCACACTCACCTGACCTGAACCCCATAGAAAATCTGTGGGGCATTGTCAAGCGAAAGCTAAATGGGAACAGACCAAACAATAAAGAAGAGCGATTGAAGCATGTTGGTCTTCCATAACACCTGAGATGTGCCACAAGCTGGTAGCATCCATGCCACGCCGGATTAAGGCAGTTATTCATGCAAAAGGGGCCCCAACCAAGTACTAAGTACAGATGCAAGATTTTACAAGCAATAGATTTCATAGATTTCAAGCAATATTCTAATTTTCTGAGTTTTTGAATTTGAGGTTTTCTGAAGCTGCAAGTACTAAGCTAGAAATATATTGTTTTGCATACTGTTTGTCTATATATTATGTACATTTCACATTTAAAGTTGAGTTACAGAAATAAATGCACTTTTTCAGGATATTCTAATTTTTCGAGTAGTACCTTGTACTGGCCTGTCTCCTGGTAGCACCTCTATGCTCTGGACACTATGCTGACAGACACAGCAAACCATCTTGCCACAGCTCACATCGATGTGCCATCCTGGATGAGCTGCACTTCCTGAGCCACTGTGTGGGTTGTAGATTTTGTCTCATGCTACCACTAGAGTGAAAACACCACCAGCATTCAAAAGTGACCAAAACATCAGGCAGAAAGCGTGGGAACTGAGAAGTGGTCTGTGGTCACTACCTGCAGAACCACTCCTTTATTGGAGGTGTCTTGCTAATTGCCTATAATTTACACGTGTTGTCTATCCCATTTGCACAACAGCAAGTGAAATTGATTGTCAATTAGTGTTGCTTCCTAAGTGGACAGTTTGATTTCCCAGAACTGTGATTGACTTGGAGTTACATTGTGTTGTTTAAGTGTTCCCTTTATTTTTTTGAGCAGTGTATTTATATATACACGGTATATATGCGTTATTATGAGTATAATTCATCAACCAAACTTTATTCCAGGACCAGTGGGAGACATTCTGTCCCAGAGGAAGAGAGTGAGGGCCGAACACAAAGAGACTGGTCTGTGGAGGAGATCACCCCCCCACCTCAAAAAAAGTGATGAATCTGGAGAATCTGGATAAAAAGTTTTAATGCTATGTAATTCGACAACTTCTTGTAATATTCCAACTATAGTCAATTAACTAAAACTCTCTTGATGTGGACACGGGTCACCATAGCAACTGTGAGGGTCCATGAGCTGGACAAACCCTCTCGGACCTGTCACCGTGGACGAGACAAAACCAGACACAGGTTTTGATCCTCTGAGGAAGGACATCCAGATGTGTCTCTGAAAAACTTTAAAAGATAAGATTCCGTCTGTCTTCTGTCAGTCCTGTCCACAGCTGCAGTTTCTCACACGTCTGTCTGTCTCAGTTTCATATGAACGTTTCCTCCTCCAGGGGGAGCAACCTCAAACAAGCACTCAGAGGGGAGGAGTCGCCTGACAGTCAGCTGCAGGTCGGGGACAACTGGACCTGCTGTCTTCCTCCTGTCCTCTGTTGTCCCCCTCTCTGTGGAGTTCAGGGACTGTTCGTCTCTCCCAGTAACCAGTAGGTGGTCATCTTTCCTTTGCCCTTGATGTCGATCTCTCCTCGCCGCTCCAGCTGGAAGCAGTTGAACTCCAGGAGGACATCATGCGAGGCCTCAGACACGTGGATCTTCAGAGCTGCACAAACAAACACGATATCAGTCCACGTCTCGTCTCTGGTGACGGAGCGACCCGTGTCCCCCGGCATCACTGACCTTCACCGCTGGACTCCATACGTGACGACGTGTTGACGGTGTCACCGAACAGACAGTAACGTGGCATCTTCAAACCCACCACCCCTGCACACACTGGGCCTGCACACACACACACACACACACACACACACACACGGAGACACACTTCAACTCCGAACATCACATGACTGAACTATGAGGACATTCATCTAGTGTGGATGGACTACTGAAATACTGCAGTGTACTATGGAGTACTGTAGAGTACTGCGGAGTACTGATGCTGCAGGTGATACGTAGTAATGTTGCCATGGCAACCCCCCCCTCACCGCTGTGGATCCCGATCCTCAGCTTCAGCTGCTCGGTCCGGTGCCGGATCTTGAAGGTGCGCACGGCGTCCAGCAGGGCCAGGGCCATGCGGGCAATCTCTCTGCCGTGCAGCTTCCCGTTCCTGACCGGAAGGCCGGATACCACCATGTACGCATCACCGATGGTCTCCACCTGAGGGCACCACAGAGCCATATATGTCGGGCAGTCAGACTCTTTATTCTCCACCTGACGCTGGAGTCAAAGACTCGAACCGAGAAACTTTCACCTTGTAAACATCAAAGTTGTCGATGATGGCGTCGAAGCACGTGTAGAGGTCGTTGAGCAGAGTCACAACCTGCGCACACACAGCACCGCATCACACATGCACTGACGCTCTGGAGGTCGTGTTCGCGTGCACGTGATGAACCTTCGGATCATTGGGACGCTTTGTCCTCATGACCGATAGTCGGGAGGACGCTGTATGAGAAGATGTCTGGACGCAGCACACACACACACGTACCTGAAATACTTCTTGACAGATACTTTCTGAACTGACTCGAAGAGAAAAACTATACTTCACTTTGGCATCACTCGGATGTGTTTGACTTCACCTTTAAGTCCCAATGAAGGCATTTTTCTGTCTTACGTTACCATGACAACAACAAGTAAAGGAAGGCTCCGCCCTCTCACCTCCATCGGCGTGCTCTCTGCAGAGATGGAGGTGAAGCCCACGATGTCACTGAAGTAGATGGTGACCGATTCGAAGGCCTCGGCCTGAACCGTCTCACCGCGCTTCAGCTGCTCTGCTACTGAGCTGAGGGGGGGGGGGGGGGGGGTGGGCGGGGGTGCGGCGGGGGGGGGGGGGGGGGGGGGGGGGGGGGGGGGGGGGTCAGTCCTGCAGTACTCACTGTGGTAGTATCTGGCAGAGCAGTATTGCAGTACTCACTGTGGTAGTATCTGGTAGAGCAGGGCCTCAGCCTTGCGTTTCTCCTCGTGATACGCCTGCGTTCTCTCCTCCACCAGCTCCTCCAGGTTGTTGGCGTACTGCTCCATCCGGGACAGGAGGTTGTCCAGGATGTTGGTCCTCGACTCCCTGCACACACACACACACACGTGTAGGAACCTGCACGTGTGACGGAGGCATGCTCACTCCTCTTCTTCTTACTTGTTCTGTTTTCGCAGCAGCAACTGCACGTGGCTGAACTCAGGCCTCTCTGTCGGCTCTTCGGCCCAGCAGCGCTGCATCAGCTGACCCAGCTCGGGACTGTGAACCTGAGCGTCCACGGTCGGCCGCAGGCACGGCCACTCTCCCAGAACCACCCGGTCCACAATCTCTGAGGAGTGAGGGGGAGGAGCAGAGGGAGAGAGGAGGGGTGAATGGACTCCTGCAGACTGGCTCCTGGTCCCAATATTTAACTGTCTTTGCGGACACAGTGGACAGAGACACAGGGACACCGGTACCTTTGGGGCTGAGCGGTTCTCCCGCCAGGTAGAAGGCTCCTCGGCGCAGCGCCACCTCCTGGAGGATGATGCTGAAGCTGTACACGTCTCCTTTCTGAGTCCCCTGAGGGGGGGGGGACTCCATTCTGAGCAACTCTGGAGCCATCCACAGTCTCTCTGCAGGGGCGTCAGTCTATCAGGTCGGCTATCTTTATTTACAGGGAGGAGTGGTTTAACAGCTGAGAGGCGGAGACTCACGGGCGTAGTAGGCATGAGCGTCCGTCCCCGCGTCACCGTCAGAGCGGAAACTGGACAAACCGTAGTCTGTGATTTTCAGGACAAAGCGGTTGTCCACAACACAGTTGGACGACTTGAGTTTGCCATGAGAGACGATGACGCTGTTGTGGAGGAAGACCATGCCCTGAGAGACGGAGACAGACAGAGACAGACAGAGACGTGTTGACTCAGAGAGACGGACGCGTGGAAGGTCAACCGTGACACGTACCTTCACAATATCGTTGATGAGGGAATATTTGAACATCCAGTCCAGAGTGATGCTGTCATTCTCCAGGATATCCTGAGGACACAAGGTGGGTTGCCCTGAGAGACGAACGGGTGGAGACAGACAGAGACAGACTGAAACGGGTACCTGCAGACTCCCTCGGGGACAGTATTCTGTGAGGATACAGATGTTGGGCGGGTCGATGCATGCTCCGATGAACCTGGTCAGATGTTCGTTCTGGACGTCCCGCATCTGAAGGAGGACACCAACAGACCCGGTGACAGCTCCCATCCCCCTCAGAGTGTTACATAGCAATAAGAGAAGAAGACTCACGTGTTTGAGCTCAAACAGAACCATCCTGTTCAGCTCGAGGCGTTTCCTGTTTGTGTATTTGATGGCGATGATGTTTCCCTGCACAGACAAAGACCAAGTTGTTCCTCATGGCCGTGGAATGTATCGCTGTCCAGTGTTGGGAGATGGCAGATAAAGATGTCTCATGAGAAGAGACACACTGACCTTGTAGTAGCCGGTCTTCGCAAACACCTGCATGTTTCCATCGGCCGTCATCAGGGAGCCGTAGTTAGATCCTCTCTGCACACACACACAGCATCAGAGAGTGAGCATGACTGTGTGTGAGTCTGTGTGTGTGTGTGTGTGTGTGTGTGTGTGTGTGTGCCGACCAGGGACAGTGTGATCCTGCTGCCACTGCGCAGCACCTTGTCCATGTTGCTCATCTGGATGTTGTCCCAGTGGATTCTCCAGAGCTGAGCCACCAGCTCCTTCTCCAGCTTCATCCTCCTGCAGAGACACCAGGGACAAGAGGACAGGAGGACAGAAGGAATGAGACACATACACACACTTACACACATGCTCTGTAATCAAGGTTTTGATTGACAAGCAGCCATCACCTGTAGATGAAGACAGCAACGGTCAGGCTCATGGTGAAGATGAAGAAGAGGACGATGGAAACCATCTGGTGGATTGTGACCGTTTCTGAAGAGGAAGAGGAAGAAGAAGAAGGAGAATAGGAAGAGGAAGAAGAGAAGGAGAAGAAGAAGAGAAAGAGGAGGAAGAAGAAGAGGAAGAGAAGGAAGACGAAGAAGAGGAGGAAGAAATAGAAGATGAAGAAGAAAAGGAAGAAGAAGAATAGGAGGAAGGAGAACAAGAAGAAGAGCTGCAGTCAGCCACTGTACTCAAAGCCAAACAGAGGCGTTGCCATGGAGACGCAGACAGCACTGACTGGCGAGGCAGACGGGGTTGTCGTTCTTGAAGCCGCAAACAGGAACATCAGGAGGACAAGCTCCGCCCAGCCAGTGGATTGTGGTACCGGGGATTGCTGTCAGCTGCTCCTCCGAGCTGTTGTACACCAGGACAATCTGGAACAACAGAACCCGGTCAGTAAAGGTCTGAGCCAGAACCAGCAGCTCCAACACAGAGGCTGACGAGAGGGGCTGCAGCAGCACACGGTCTGATCTTTTTAAACTAAAATAAATAAAAAGATCAAAGGGAATATGAAGAGAACATGCCGCTTTAATGTTTGACCTCTGACCTCTGGGATTGAATCAGAACTGACCAAAGAAATGAAAGTGTGTGTGTGTATGTTCACCTGGAACGTGCTGCTGTTGGTGTCCATCATGTCCCACAGAGCGAAGTCTGTCTCTCTGTCTCCATTCTCATCCAGGTGGACCAGACCTGTCACACCTGACGAGCACAGACACAGCCCCGCCCCCCCATCAGAGACTAATTACAGTCAATTTAACAGAGGACTAGTTGCCATGGCAACACAGTGGTTAGCGACCAGCAGAGAGGTAATATTTAAAATAATTACATTTATCGTGTGTGTGTGTTCAAGGTGGTGAGAGGTGTGCCACACACGCACAGACAAAAGTAACTGATTACAGAGGTCAAAGGTCAGAGGTCACAGTTTTCATGGGGGAATGAAAGTGAGCTCTTTGATTTCTGCCTATTAGAGTTTTCTAAGAGCAGGAAATGATCCTCATTCATATTCATGTCTGAAACAGGCTCGGGGCGGGGGGGCTATAAAAACCATGCCGAGGGGACACCGTCGGTTGAATGTGGAAACCACGGGCAGCAGCAGCAGCAGAGGGAGATCAGATTACAGCTTCCGCTGCATTAGCTAATGGACACTGTTGTTTCAGCAGCTTCAGCTCAGACCCGTCCTCCTCTTCAGGAGCAGAGGACAGAGACCTGCTACCCCAACACAGACATCTCTGGATGAAGCAGAGGAGCGGTCCACACATAAGACAATGACGTCCACTTGGACAGACGAGGAGGTTCCACATGTTCTGGTGACCTGTGTTTAATTCAGTCATCACTCAGTGAGCCAACAGAACTGAAGTCTCCCTCCCCCTCAGGCAGTTGGAACCTGTTGCCTGGCAACCAGTGTCACCAATCTCCTGAATCACAGATTAAAGGTGACAAACCTCACTCCTGCAGGGGGAGCAGCCAGATGAGTTTCAAATGTGTTCCAGTTCAAACTGGAGGAGGTTCAGCTCAGGGAGGAGGAGGCATGAGGAGGTTCAGCTCAAGGAGGAAACAGGAGGAGGTTCCGCCTCAGGAGGAGGCGCTGCAACACGTGGCTCACATGTTAGCACACCACAGACGGAAATGCTCTGATGGCATCAGATCAGCCTCTGATCAGCAGGGGGCGCTCACTCACCCAGTGACCACCCCCTGGCGGCTGAATGCAGTGTGTATTATTAACTCTTGAGTCCTCTGTGTTGGATGGAGGAGCTGTTCTGTTCGAGAGGGAGGGGAGAGCGTTGGCGTGATGAGACAACACAAGGTAACAAGGCTTAGACTGACCGCTCAGACAGGAAGTGGCGTGAATCTTGCGGGTGATAAATCCAGTTTGATTCCCACGGACCAACAACCAGCTGAGGGTTTAATGGCCATGTTTACAGCTTCAGAGCCTCGCGGATTATAACGCCATAAACTCATCCATCAACCGACCAGTGTCTTTTCTCTGGGTGTGGCTTGCTAAGCAGACTCCGTTTCCAAATGCACAACAGTGAGTCAACTCGGAGGTCACTGCTTCATCCTGTGATGTCGTCCTCAGTGGGGGGGTGTCTGCCTCACAACCCCGCCCACAAACAGAACGCCTTCTCTCATCTGTCTGTCTGTCTCTGATACCGTCCTGTCCTCTGGGGACCATGAATGAGATCTTTGTTGAGGACGACCAGGGGCAGGACAAGTTGAGTTTAGTTTGTTTGAGCCCGAGGCCACAGAAGGTGACGACAGCAGGATGAGGATGGATGGAAGGAAAAACAAAGAGGAACGACCAGAACAAACAACTCTGACCCCACAGCGCCCAGGTGGGTCAATCCCATGGCAGTAATGTGGGCGTGGTTATCGCCTGTAGTGAGGAGGACGAGGAGCTCAGCCCACATCATTCATTTGGAGAAGTTATAAAAGCTCTACCATCCAGAGAGGAGAATTCCCAGAGTTGCTTTGCAACTAACGAGGGGTCTGTCATCACTCACGTCCTCCACTCTGACCCGGTGACCTCTGAACCAGCAACCCTTCAAAATAAAGGTCTGGTTGGAGGCAGAACCGGGCCGATCCGTCACATCGGCACCTCTGGTTGGACAAACGAGTCTGACCTGACGGAGGACAACACAGCCTGTGTGTCCCAGGCCTGAGACGCTGGACACTGCTGAAGACGGAAACAAGTGTCCAGAGGAACCAGAGGAACCAGTCCATGTTTCCTCTCCAGGATCCAGAGCAGAAGCTGATCCTTCAAAATAAACCTCGAGTTGGAGGCAGAACCGGGCCGATCCGTCACATCGGCACCTCTGGTTGGACAAACGAGTCTGACCTGACGGAGGACAACACAGCCTGTGTGTCCCAGGCCTGAGACGCTGGACACTGCTGAAGACGGAAACAAGTGTCCAGAGGAACCAGAGGAACCAGTCCATGTTTCCTCTCCAGGATCCAGAGCAGAAGCAGAGAGGAAACATCTGCCTCGCCCACAGAGCATCTGTTCATCTTTTTCACTGAATCAGCAGGTTTATTGTCCAGCATCGTTCTGTGGGTCACACTGTAGAACCTGGTGGTGACCTTTGACCTCAGATGGATTTCCTGCGCTGTAAAAAAGCACAGTTTTATAGATTTCCTGAAGTTTCAGGAGAATCAGCCAAAAGAAGAAACAAGACCCGAAACTCTGTTCCACCGAGGAGTGGAGCAGAGGACCCGGATCAGGCAGCAGACCTCCTCTATCTTTGGCTTTTATTGTGAAAGGGCAGGCAGAAGAATGTGAAGTGAGATATTTTTGGTCAAACTGTTGATGAGCGTTTTTTGTTTTGCAGGGTCTTCTCTGAGCTGGAGGAGCAGACGCCGTCTTATCCAGCTCTGCTCTCCTCTTTGCATCCTCAAAATTTCTGGTTCGGTTCTGATAAACTGATACTGACTGAGGTGGGAACGAACCTCGGCAGGGTAACGAGACGCAGGCGGAGAGCTTGCTTGCCAAGAGCCTCAGCAGCGATGTCAGATTATTGACGAGTGACTTCTGAAAACATCAGCTGCAGCTGGAGAAGGTCTGGTTCTGCTCAGGAATCAGGCCAAGAACCGTCAGACTGAGGAGAGCTGACGGTCAGTGAAGCTCGGGGAGGTGGAAGCTATTGTTCCTGCAGTGCAGTGCTGTAGTATTGGAGATACTGCATTACAGTATCATTCCGTGCCTTACACAGATGCAGTACCCCAGACGGTTTATGAAACAGGCTGAAACCCAGCGAACAGGGGGCGGAGCTTCAGGAGAGGGTCGTGGGTTGATGAGATGACGGAATATTGTTAGAAAGTAAAAGAGTGAAATATTGATCTGAAACAATCATTTCTCTTGTGTAGTCCTCGGAGACAAAAGCTGCTCCCGTATGAGTTTGACCTCTGCATCACCGGATCGATTCAGAGCACACTGACCGTGGTACGTGCGATTCCACATCCTGCTGGTGACGTCTCGTCCAGGAGGACGGCCCCCAGACGCCGACAGGCTCTCGTTCAGAGCTCGGGTGTAGAGCATCAGGCCGTCATAGAATCCTCCAGCGATGATGTTCATCTGGAGACAGAGCAGACAGGACACGTTATTCTGTCTCTGTCTGTCCCGTGAGGAGCTTCACCACGGGACACCAGTCCTCTTTGATCCGAGTCATTTTCTATAGAGTTTAGATCTACAACATGTCTGCTCCCGTCTCGTGTTAGTGACTCCCCCCAGCTGCTGCTCATTAACACACACACTGCGATGACGGTCATCATCATCAGTCAGATCTGATGAAGCCCTTTGCTTCAGCTGTGCAGGAACATGAACACACACACTCTGAACTCAGAGTCTGGATATCATGAACATCTGCCTGCTCTCACACACACACACACGTGTCACCATGGTAACAGAAGAGCTGGCTGAATGTTTCTCTATAATCAAACATTTGCATAACAATGTGTTTTCTGTTGAGGCGCGTCCACGTCGTCAGCTGACGGAGGTCGCACTGGCGTTTCTTCCTGTTGGTCCACATTTCTCTGAACTGGGACGCTGAGACATGGAGGAGACGAAATGTCTCATCAACACATGAAGAGCTAATATGAAATCAGCTGTCCTCACCAGCGTATCCTCGATGGTGTAGTTGAACATGGCGATGGCGTCCATCTTCAAGTTGTGGACGAACTCTTGGTACTCTGGGTTCTGAGGCTCCCGGTATGTCAGAATCTTCACACTCTGAAAATGTAAAAGAACAATTATAAACATAATCATATGACTGAAAGTGAAGGTCTCTTAAAGAGACCGAGGAGCTCAAACCAAGAATTTGAGACAGAGGCTGAAAAAAGGAGCTGCAGAGTTGGACAGGATCATTTTGTCTTCATAAACCCTATACCTGAAAAGCCTCCTTGGCGATGGCGTCGTCTTCATCTCCGCGGGCCCACGGCTGCCTGTCCTTGGAGTTCAGACTGTCTCCGAAGACGTCGATGTAGAAGAAGACGTACTGCTCATGAGGGAGGTCCGTGCGGCGGAATTGGATCATCAGTTTCCTGAAGACGTCCGGCGAGCAGCTGACGAACATGACTGAGAGAGGACAGACAGTCATGAAGACACTCAAGGTTTGTTTGAGTTAAACAAGGTGATGGAGGAGACATCTGTCCCCTCTGTCTCATCAGTCAGGGTCGCTGTCGGAGACGGAGGATGAGGAGAAATCCAAATGTTATTGAGGGACAGAGAGATGCCAGGAGGTCCCACTCACTGCGTCTGTCTCATGGTGGTGCTTTGTCCCCATGAGGAGGACACTCTTAAAGACAGGTCTGTTTAAAACCCGATGAAGGACCAGAGTTAAAGAAATGTGTCGTTATAAAGCGAGAACATCTCAAACTAATTCAAGTTAAACTGATGAGGACAGATGAGGACGAACTCTGGACTGAGCTGGATGTTGAGTTTGAAAATGGCTTTGAACACAGGTCCTCAGCTCAGAACTGAGACAAGGAGCGACTCTCAGGAAGCCTCCAGATGCCTGATGACATTCCTCCATTGTTTCAGCCTCTAATGACCTCTGGGCAGGAAGTGAGCACCAGGCTAAAAGCTTCTTCTGATTGATCGGAGCTAAAAAAAACTCACACACACACACCATCTCCACTAACAATACCAAACTCCTCCTGGGGGCTGTTAATCTGCGGCGCGGCCTCTCGTTCGGTGAAAGGTGACGTCACATTTTCAAAACATAACTTCACAGAGAGGACGCAAACTGGTCGTTTAACTTGAAGAAGAATCAATGACTCACTGACCCTTTCAGACGTCAGAGGTCAGACACACGTGGAGCAGAGATGTTCTACAGGAGGAACCCGGAACACACTGCCACCCTGACCTCTGACCCCTGCACGCTTCCTGACCTCAGAGATGAAAGACGACCCCCCCCCCTTGTTGATCCGGACAGGACGCTCCTGATAACCCCGCGCCCTCAGTGGAGAAGGGTGTGAGGTCATTAACGTTAGCTTCACCTGAGAGGAGCCTCCCCTCCCTGCCCCCCCTCCTCCACTGATCCACACAACAAGCTAATGTCATTGTGACCTTTGACCACAGGAATCCGTCCACGCTGAGACGTCCAGCTCAGGAGAAAGGGACGGACATCACGTCTTTTGAGAGAAAAGAGAGGAAACAGCAGAGCCACTGGAAATCAGTGAGAAACAGTGGAGGCATTGATCCTCCCAGCAGCGCCCAGGGACGTCTCATTGATCTCAACAGGATGGACAGACACATTGGTCTGAACTGAGACTTTGTCTCTGAGTGACGGAGGAGACGGACCAACGCCATGAATCATACTGAAGCTGAAACGTTTCCTCTGAGCTCTGAGGATGCCATTTGTTTTCACACCCCCCTCCCCCTCCCCCCTCTTTAATTAAGCCAGAGTCAGAGAGGTGAGACGCCGTCAGCATCTTTATTAAGTCCTCTTTTCTCCTCTTCCTCCCCACAGAGAATCAGGGTGAGGGGGCGGAGATGACCCGCTGAATTGGAACCGCTTCATTATCCCAGCACTTCGCCTCAGACCAATGTGTTTGGATCTTTTTCAGCTCAGCGATCACGAAAAACATCAGAACCGTCGCCCGTTGCTCCCCACACGCTCTGTGCACACATGCAGGCGCTGCTGTGCACATTCACCAGAATCTTGACTTTATTTGGTCAAGTTATGAAGCGTCCACGCTGCGGCCGCACCGTGTTACGTCGTCATCATCCAACAGGAAACCTGCAGCCCTGAGAGGTGGGCCCCGAGAGACAGAATCCCGTCCTCAGGTCGCTCTGGAGCCTCAGGGCCCAGTTTAAGTTTCTACTGGGATCAGTGAGATCCAGTGGCTCCACACGCACACAGACACACAGCGGTGGAGCAAGATCACTCAAGAGATTCCAGCGTATTAATCTTTAACTACGGCCAGATGGGCCGAACCATGGCGAGAAGAGGAAATGAGCGGCGAGGCACGGCCGTGTGGGGAGATTTGTTCAGGATGATTGAGCGGCCGCTTCGCCGTCACGGCGACGGACAGGTGATGACGCTGACGATACGGCCCGCTCTGCCGGAGGCGGCCCAGAGCGTGATGTTTCAGCTCCAATGATGCTAATACCACGGCCACAGTGCTTCAGTTTGTACAAGCTAAATCACATAACGCAAACAGGAAGTAGATTATAGAAGCTAAATCAAATCATGTGAACAATGAGAGTCAATCAGAAGAGAACGTGGGCTTCATCGTCGACTAAAGTCTGTTCAAAATAAAAACCTCAAACCTGTTCAGACACGTGAAGGGCTGTTATTTTCAGAGTTGTTCTTCCTGAAACCACAGAGAACATCACTCGACCACAATATTTGATGGAGGAGGGCTGCGGTAAAATTAGCCCGAGTGTGTTTGTCAGGAAATACCTACACATCTGATAGGGGGTTCCATATAAGGAGGCGGCTTCCTGACCTCTGTTAATCAATGTCCTGTCGGAACGTTTTATATGTCTGTGGGAACTGGACATAGGTTTGTTCTGTGGTTCCTCACAGACACACTGAGCTGGACTCATATTCCGCTACCAGAGTCACTGGAATCAAAGCCACGACTTCAAAGGACAAGAAAGATCTCCATTCTGAGACATTATGAGTGTTTGTCTCAGTCCATCGATGACGTGTCATCTCAACACACACTGTCAATCTGCTGCACCCAGCCTCCGGGGCAGATCTGCTTACAGCGCCAAGCGGGCGTCTGGACTCAGGACACATCGATCGGGCTCATGTTTCTGCTGCGATGACGCCCTGCGGCAAACATCAGGCGCTAATGTCTGGCCCACGTTCACAGGGCGAGCGAGGCAAATCACACAGGAGAGACAGAGAGTGTGTGTCTGTGTGTGTGTGTGCGAGAGAGAGAGATAAGAGCTTATATCAGGACCTGGTGAGATAAAGTTATTGTGTAAGAACTTGATTTTTGCAACAACAGGAGTCACGTGACTCTTGGGACCCACCCCCTCGTGTCCGGCTGCACAGCTCCTGAAGCTCCTCCATGTTAGCAGATGGGATGTGAACATGATTCTCACTTTTTAAATATACATCATGATTGACAGCTGAGTCTGACTCCTGATTGGAGGAAAGTATGTGGGGGCAGTGTCTAAACACCTCTGCAGCCCTCTTGATCACTGCATAAGATGGCTGATGCGTCATTTGTTTGTCAACGTTTGTTTCAAATGTAAATAAAGATTTGAGGACGTTCTTCTGCGACTTTGACCTTGGACCATCAGCACCAGTGCAGGATCCGGTCTGGACCACAGCTCAGTGAGATCAGCTGGAGAAAGCTGCGGACTGTTCTGACCCGAGCTCGCTCCACCTGCTCTGTATCTGCAGGTTCACCCCTGATAACAAACACAAGCTGCACTTTGACCCATCAGCTCCAGCTGTTTCCATCGCTCGCTACTGAAAGAACCCGAAGAACTCGACCCGCAGAAAAAACCAGAAGAACCAGAACACCTCTTCTGGTCTGAGGAGTGTTCACATGGACCCAACAGCACCAGACCTCCACTGGGGGCATCAGCTGAACTCACCTCGGCCATCGTTCTGGATGTCGGCGAGGATCTGGGCATAGTTGATGGGCGGCTTGTTCTCCTCAAAGACCTGGTCCACCGGGGTGATGTTGATGCTCTTCAGCTCCGTGTACAGACCCTCCATGGCGAAGTAATACGGCCGGTCGTCCACCTTGTTGTCGCTGAACATCAGCATCACGTGCTCCCGCCAACCGAAGTGCTCGCAGATCCGCAGGGCGAACTTCCCCAGTTTTTTGTGGGTGGGGCCTGTGTTGGTGATGGACGGGTAAACTCCCCCGTAAAAGGCCACTGCTGGAGCACCCGCCGTTACCATGGGAACGTCCCAGTGGGTGGTGAAGAGGCCAACAGGGGAGGAGGTGTAGGAGCAGCCGGGCCCGATGAAGGCCCACGGGTCGTGAGCAAACTTCAGGTCGACGGCCATGAGCGGCGCGATGGACTCGGAGCAGATGCCATCTTTGTCTTCACTGTTCTTGAAGGCGTAGGTGAGGTGATGGTCTGGGAGCAGGGTGGGGTCTGCGTTTACGGCCTTCACGGCCCGCTCCAGGGCGGGGCCGATGCGAGGCCAGGCCCACGGGTAGTCGGTGTTGCTCTGCGGTAAGATGACGGCCAACGTGATGTTCTGGTTCGCCGCGTGGTCGCGGCGCCCCCGAGTTTGACGTTTCAAGTTGCGGTGACGAGACACTCGGCCGGGGACCGGTCTCAGGTCCAGCAGGAGCAGCAGAACCAGCAGGAGGGTGGCACCCTCCTTCCAGTGGGTCATCCTCCACCACAGCTGAACGACCGCCCTCTGACCTGGGAGCAGACACAGGAGGGAGACGTTAACACAGTGAGTCCACTGTGTCCCCACGTGGATCTAGATCTGGATCCACGTTTAGAAACGATCTGAACTAGAACAGAACACAGATTACACCTGAGGACAGGACACATTATATATATATAATAATCCACAATATTCATATATACATACTCCCCCCCCCCCCACACACACACACACACAGTTATGTTTTAATTAAAGACAGTTACTCACTTAAACTCAAAGCAATCGGAGGACACTCTGGACCTCAGCTGCTCTCACGGTTCTGATCCATCTTCTCTGGGACTTTCATTGAAACTTGTCCCTGTGTCGCGGGTGTAAATCTTCAGTTTCCTGTTAAAGTTCCGATTTAAAAACTGGTCCACGAGTCCGAGTGTCCATCGCGTCTTCAAGTGCACGCGCTCCGCTGATCGTGCGCAGACTTTGTCAGGTTTTCTGCTGCGGCTGCTCAATGCTGCTCCCTGTGGCCACACAGGTCCACACCGCGAGAGGACCCGAGAGACACTGTCTCCGTCTCTGTCCGTCTCTGTCTGACACGCTCTCTGTCTTTCACTCCCCTCCGCGCTCTCTCTCGCTCTCTCTCCGCCCCCCCCCCCCCCCCCCCCCCCCCCCCCCCCCCCCCCCNCTCCCTCCCCCCCCCCCCCCCCACACACACACACACACACACTCTGGTAGAGGGAGGAGAGGAGGGGAGAAGGAGGAAGAGGAGGGGAGAGGAACAATTAAAGGAGGTGTGGTTTATTATTTTTAAATATTTTATTATTATGACGTTTGGGTTATATAATTGTGTCTTTATGTTTTTTTTAAAATCCCAAACAAAAACCACAAAGAGAAAATAAACATGGATTCACAATAAAAAAGAAGAAATATAAACAAAAACAACAACAGGTTCAAGATATTTAGAAACAAGAGTAAAAACAGAAAGAGGAATACGGACCCCCCCCCCACACACACATGTTTTATGGCGGTTATCTCAGGTTCATCTGTTCACACGTCAATAAAAGCAAATGCCAACACGACAGTGATTCACTCCTTCATCCAGCTGACACTCATCCCTTCATTGTGTTCAGACCTGCTCCTCCTCCTCCTCCACCTCCTCTCACAACTTCTACACACAAAGAATGGAATTGTTATGTTTATTATGACAGTTTTTGTGTCTTTCTGTTTACAAACACGTGATCGATGGACCGTGACATTATCTGCACGTTAAAGTTTACACAATTCAAACTGTTCATCACGCAGAAGAGACACATAGACAATTCCCTCAGGAGGCTCTCCTTCAGAGTACTGGCTAACAGAGACGTCAGTAATGGATCGTGTCCTGCAGGAGACATGCCGGACGCCTGGTCCTGGACCCACTGTAAACATTCTGTTAACATGTCGTGTTCCATCAGAAGTTATTCATTCAAAAGAGTTCTGAATCAATGCATTACATATTCATATGAACATTCAAGAGACACGCAAAAATGCACAGAGTTTAAAGAAAGCGGGCGACACGACAGTGTCTTCATGGCTCACAGCATTTCACCAGATCTGAATCTGACCATTGTCTCACTCACAGATCATATCAGGAACACATCAGAGCTTCAGATCATGTGTGAAAACAAGAATCAAATAGTGAAACTTTTCTCTCTAACATCATTACCTCACCATGAGAGCATTAGCCTCCAGCTCGTCTGCAGTGACATCATCAACGTGTCATTCATGTTTCATTAGGAGCTTCCCTGTGCCGTCCCTCCACAGGAAGAGGAAATGACCCCCAGCGTGTCCACATCAATTATTCAGCACCAGGATGTGAATATTCAAGCAGCTCTCCGTCATGTCGTTTTCACCATTTCTTCCTTTTCTCGGAGAAACGTCTCCCGACCCAACACTCAGAATAATTCATGGATCTGTCTCAGGATCTATGGGAGCGTGTAATCTGACGCACACCACCTCCATCTTTCTTTCTTTCCTTTGGTCATTTTCTCTTATGGCTTCACCTCTGTGGTTCATGGGTCCTGATGCAAATCCTATTTAGACGAAATTTGTCATGTGACATTCGGTGTTGGGTGTTCTCTCTGTGGTCACCTCGAATAACAACGCCATCTTCATGTTCCTCAGCTGCCACCTTCACCTCCTCTGCCCCGCAGTAACGGCTTCATCCATCACCACGACAATAACCATATAAATGTCAACCCTCATCTAGACGAGGCTGAGAGGGCAAAGGATGGGTCTGAAAAACAACAACCATTGAGCTGTAACAGAAACTCATCCGGACAGACGCCACACCGAAATGTGAAGGTGATGAAGAGGAGGGAGGGGAAGGCGACCCCATTAACACCCAGACCTCACCAACAGAGAGACACGGAGCTAAATGTCATGAGCTGCAGCTGGAGAACGATCCTTTGACCACTGACCTGTAGAGATGTTAATCTCCACCGCCCCCTGGTGTCTGGCTGCAGTATAGATCATAACCCTCCTACTCCTCCTCCATGTTAGCAGAAGGGACCAATGCTAAATAAACGAGATTGAAGAAACATCTCGCTGATGTTTCTTCAATCTCATCAATCAACCGGTGACTCCTGATTGGTCGACAGACAATTTATGACATCATCGCAGCATCACAACAGGGAGGATGTTCTTTAATCTAAGATGTGATTATTCTTAGTAGTGCAGTCACGCCAAACAGAACAATTACAAATCATTTTCAAAATATTGGAGATTTTTGACAAACACGTTCAAACTGAGTTATTCAGCCACAGACTCCTGCGCTGCTGCACGGACCCAGCAGAGGGTGCTGTATCTGCATAGCACAAGAAACAATGACGTAACTTTGTAAAGTGAAAATTAATGTAAAATAAAATCATAGAGGAAAACAGAATGTCTGTGTCTACACGCATTGACGGTCCGAAAGAAAACATTTCAGGTGGTTGGACAAATACGCTAATTGTCTCTGATCAGAGAGCCCCTGCTGGCGTCACAGTTTCACGATCATCCAACCTGAAGGTTCATCTACATTTCGTCAGCGTGCGCAGGTTTGACGGCGTCGTGGCCCTTCCCTCGCGCCGCAGTAGGCTCCACAACCAGAGCGGAGCTGTTCCCTTCCTGCGCCCCCTGCTGGGCTAGACCGCCCACATCGTCACTGTCAGTGACGTGTGTTGGTTCTCGGACATCTCCCTCCAGGCGCCCTGATTGGCTGAGAGCAGACGGAGGTGACTCAAACTCTGGCTGAATCGCTGGACTCTCAATCCCACCCGCCCCAGTCTGGAAGGAGGAGGAGGCGGGGTCTGTCAGGATGTTTCTGGAAATAACTGTAAAATAAAAAACATATTTATACTTGTTAAAGCAACTAAAATGACAACATATGAATCAAAAGACAAAATAAAGTTCCACAGGACTAAACATGACAGTGACAGGATGTGATGTCAGTGGTAACCAACCTCTGATTGGTCTGTAGTCATCGTCCACAGACGCATTGCGACGGAACGGACTGAAACTCGGCAAAATGATGAGACCAAGAGAGACAAGGATGATCTAAGGACAGAGGACATCACAAGTACGTTGTGTTAGAGAGAGACACACACACACACACACACACACACACACACACACACACACACACACACACACACACACACACACACACACACACACACACACACACACACACACACCAGTAGGCAGGTGCTGGTCTGGGCTCCTCTGCTGACAGTCTGTTTGATCAGAGACTGAAGTTGTCGGAGTTGAGACAGAAGAGATCTGAACAGGAAGCAGATTAGAGTGTGAGGACATGCCCAGAACAAAAGCTCATCATCCAAACTTCATAATGATAATATAATAATAATAATAATAATAATAACAATATTTCCAGTTGTGGTGCAAAGCATCTGTGGACTGAAAACAGAGACAGGAGCGCCCTCTGCTGCTCAGAGTGAAGCCACTCTGATGCTGGAGGTGCGATCATACATGTTGCGTTTCTCCAGCTGCTCCACCGTCCTCTGCAGCTCCCTGTTCTGTGCCGAGCATGCTGCCGCCCTGACACACACACACACACACACACACAGTCACAGCGCGTCACTGAACAAATGACTGAACTGAGATGGAACCCATGGTATTCCTCATACCTGCTCTCCAGTCCGTCGATGTACTCCTTCCTCCGGCGCCGGCTGTCCTGAGCCGACTGCTTGTTGCGGATTTTCCTCCGAACTTTCTTCAGGATTCTTTCTTCTGCCTAGAATCAAAGTTTGGTCAGAGTCGGTCGCCGCTGGCCGCACTCAGGAGGACGGGCTGGGGTCTGACCTTGGTGAGAGGAAGGTTGTTGGGCAGAGACACTCCCTCCTGGTTCAGCAGCTTTTGCTCCTCCTCTGTCAGCTGCAGCTCTGAGTACAGCTGCAAAAGCAGAAGAGGAGTTGGTCCTCCAGGTCACGTCAACAACATGTGTCTTTCAGACCGGTCAGGACCCTCACCAAGCCGTTGTCACAGCTCTGAGGATCCACCAGAGCCAGGCCGCCATCCAGGCGAGAGGCCACGACCATGGGCAGCTCGCTCACGATGCACGAGTCTGAAAACAGCACCTGGGAGCTCCACTGGTCTGAGCACACAGGAAATGACATCATCAACACAACTGTTTACTAAAGACTTTCTATGTCAAACGCTGTGACCTCACCAAGCTCGATGGAAATCACATTCTCTTGTCCAGGCTCCGCCTTCACACCTCCCATCCCGCTGATGTCATAAACCACCTGGTACATGGTTGCAGGGTTCGGTTGGGTGGTGGCCCCCGTCACCACAGCAACATGACTCTCCGCCACAGGTTCATCTGAGATGCCGCTGTCGCTCTCGGACGACGTATCTGCGGCCAGTCCGCTGCGGAACACCTCGTTGGGGTTAACGCCGTGGAGCACGTCCTCTGATTCGCTGTCATGATTCACCGCCACCTGCGGCAAAGCCAGAGCATCGAGTTTAAGACATTTATATGTGGACACGTCAACTGGACACATCCACCTGCCACACATGTGCAGCTCACTCACACAGCCGTCGTCCACGGCCCAGTCCTGCAGCGGTTTCTCTGAGCCACCGAACACCAGCTCAGAGGAGAACGGAGCATCGAGCTGCCAGCTGTCCGCCGCCATGCAGCCGTCGCCGATTAACAGGTCCCCGCCCTCTGCATCCATCACCTGAGAACACAGACGCTTTCCAAAGGTCAGAGTTCGGACTGAGACAGCCCACTGATGCATTCTGGGTATTCATGACTGTATGTCTCTATCAGAGGAGCCTGAGGAGGAGTCTGAGGCCTTTAACAGGAAGTTCAGTGTGAAGATTGTATCCTATTCAAACATGAGGAAAAAGGTTCTACAAGAGGTAGAGGTACAGAGAGAGAGAGAGAGTGTGTGTGTGTGTGTGTGACATACCTGCAGTAAACATTCACATGTGAACACAAAGTTTGAGAAAAACAAACACGACACAAACTGAACAACAGAATCTGACAAAGCAGGTGACGGAAGACAGGAGGAGGATATCCTGCTGAGTACACACCCACACCCACTCACTCACTCACTGAATAGAAACCTGATAAGCTGCTGAACGTGTTTCCTTCTCCTCTAACAAACAGCTGAACCCGGACCATGACATTCCAGTACACCACATTACTTCATATTACACTTAACATTAATTTACATACAGTACTTTTAAATCTGTGATACTTAACAGAATGCATAGTTTCCTGGATCTCAGCGGAACCAGTTCTCCGTTGGGTCATAACCCGTCCTCCACAAATTTCTGCAGTACTCACTTCAGGTACATTTACTCATGAACCACTGCAGATGAAGCTCGCTCCAGGAAGACATGAAACTGTCCCGTCCTTACCATTAGTGACGTCATTATAAACCAAAGAGTCAAATACTTGTTCACCTGTTAATGAGTCAGAACTTCACAGTAAAGTTTTCCTGACACAGCCTTCACGTTTACTGACTCAAACAGAATGCGTGCGTGTGTCAGAGTGTGTATAATGACCACCACAGTTCAGTTTGTAGTATTTATGTGTACTGCGTGAGTTTTGTGTCTCAGTACTTCTCCTTCAGACCATGAACTAACTAACACAATGTGTATAAATACACACGAGCCTAGCGTGTCTTTAAAGCTTGTGAACTCACCGTCAGCACCGTGCGCGGGTAGCCGCCTCCAGGTCACGGTGTACGGCTCCTCATCTCACTGCGTCTCCGGCCGCACGGAGCTCTGTTCCAGGCACAGGCAGCATAGAGCAGCCGGCGGTGGAGCGTCCAGTTCCGGGTCGAGTCTCAACGACGTCACGGCTCGTTTCTCCGGGTCTCCTCTACCCGAGCTGGGAGAACACCCGCCCCGTGATTGGTCAGAATGAGCTGAGCACAGCTCTGATTGGACAGTCACAATCAAAACATGAAGGTAGACCAATTACAAACAGGGATCCACCTTCCTCATATTCTACACTAAACACTTGAAGGGGGCGATGCTGCCCCCTACCGCCTGTTAGCGTTACCACGGAGACTCAAACCACACACATTTGTTACAAAAGGTAAATTTTAATCAGTAAGTAAACGACTCTGTTCATTTATGAACGTTAAAAGTGTAAATGACAGGGAGTAAACAAAGCAACTACACAACAAGTTTCAGCTACTAGACAATCAATTCAAAAATAACTTAATCTAATTAGAAACATAGAAATTATACAGAAATAAAAATGAGTCAAAAGCAAGGATCAGGTTTATGAAAATGTGTTTTAAATTTAAAACAAAAAGCATGTGAACTCTGAAATGTCCAAAGCAGCATTTTAAATTGAACTCTTTATTATTTGAGGCTGAACGCATCTAGATGTTTAATTCTCCTGCTGAAGAAAACTAAACCATGGTTTTAAAAGGTGAAGAAATGTTTGTTTCTCCTTTTTATTGATTAAAAAAATATTCCTTCTTTGCTTTGGACTCGACCAGAGAGCAATAAAAAGACAAGCACTGAGCACTGACATTCATAAAAATAACGAAACAACCATGTAAAAAACATTTTTTATGAAACCAAAACAAACTAATTAAACAAACAGGACTTCTTCTGTCACAGCTGCGTGGTCTCCAGATCTTCATGTGATGAGCTGTGAGAGGACCATCACAACATCAGACTGTCTTCAACTACAAATGATATTCCTATTATTATGTGTGTGTGTTCAGATACTCACAGATTTGACCGTCTGTCTGATGAAGTCCTTCTTTTCACTTAGGTTGTGGTCTGGGAAAGTGTCGAACACCTGAAAGTGTTTGAATTATTATTTTAGGATCATTTCAAAAGGAAAAATCTGCTCAGGATGGACTGTAACAGTCTCCGGCCTCTCACCCTCTGACAGATCTGTTTCATGGTCATCTCCTCCAGATTCGCCTCCTTCAGCAAACCCTGCACCGTCTCCTTCAGCTGCTCGTCGGTTGGAGCTTTCTTGATCATCTTGATGAGTGGCTCATCGTCGTCTGAGCTGTCGTCTGCTGCACATGAGGACACAAAGCTGCGATGAGGCCGCCTGTCCCTGACTGGCCCAGTGTCGTGCTCTCCATCAGCAGGCGGATGACCACAGACGTGTTTTAAACTGGGTGTGGTTTGGCTCACCTGTATTTGTGTTGTTTCTGCTGTTGCTGCTGCTGTCGGCCTTTTTTGTTTTGGCCGCAGGTTTGGTCGGAGTGGACTTCTTTTTAGGCTGTTTGGAAAAGAATCATTTGTTATACTCTATGTATGTTGTTGCTGCAGCTGTCAGGGTGGAGCAGAGACCAAAAGTAAATACAGTTTCTAAAAAAATATATTACATAAAATAATCCAACTTATCAGCACGATCACTGTTGAGTAACAGGATTCCAATAACCACAAATGTATTTAAAATGTGTTGAAACTTAAGTGTGACCTTCTCCTCTGGTTCGCTGTCGCCATCCGACTCATCTGAAACGTCCCTCTTCGCTCTCTTTTTGAGAGGCCCCGCCTTCTTTGCCGGTATCCTCTTTCTTTTTCCTGGTGCTGATTTTTTTGATGCACTCTTCCCTCGGCTCGACTCTGAGTTCGAAGACTGACACGAAAATGTTTGCAGATTAAAGTCCTTCTCAGAGAATGGGAGCAGAAGACAAGATGTAAAATGTAAACTCTAAACAAACAGAAATGAAATTCTTTCTACTGAGTGGATCTCAGCCTGATCATTGTTGATTCATCAGAAACACCAGGTTCCAGGTTTTGCGCTTACATCATCTTCATCATCGTCGTCCTCCTCATCTGCAGAATGCGCCGACTTATCGGACTGGTACTCCTCTTTGTCGGACAGCTTTTCCTCCTCTGATCCCTCAGCCTCAGCCGACGTCCCCACCTTCTCATCCTCCTCCTCGTCAGCCTCGTCGCTGCTTGAATCCATGACAATGGCTTTGGACTTGCTTCCTGCTTTGGACTTTTTGGGACTGGACGACGAGCTCTTGGGTTTGGATTTGCGCTTTTTCTTGGTTTTTGCCTTTGAGTCGTCTCCCGACAGTTTCTTCTTCGACTTCCTCTTCTTCTTCACAGGGAGACGCTGCCGAGAGACAGACGCTTTACAGTCTAAAATTGAAGGACTTCATACTGTATGTCATTCTCTGACAAACACTGCACTTCACCTTCCCGCTGTTTTTAGGTGCAACAAGAAAAGTCATGATCCGATCAACCAGATCCATGTGATTCCCCTTCTTCTCCAGGTCCAGAACATCACAGACGACCTTAAGCTTTGGGTTGGTGAAATTTGAATTTCTGCATCAGAAGGAAACATGAAGCTAGTTATATAGTCGATCGCATGGCGTTAAAACGTAGACGTCAGCCTATGATATGTTTTGCAAATTTATAGTAGGTAGAATCTACCTGGTAGATCATTTTGATTTGGTCATTTTACAAGTAGCTCACATGCTGGAAAAGTGTGTGCACCCCTGGTCTATACAATATTTCAATCTTTGCAGAGTTCAGCAAGAAACTTTGAAACTATGGAGCATACAGAGTTTGCTGGATCTTCAGCATCAGCTCTTCTGGTTCAGGAAGCAGAGGCTCATGGGTAATTTGCTGACATTCTGTAGTGAGTCAACACACACACCCTCCGACAGGATCCATCCCTGTGTCTGAATAATTCTTATTAATTCATTTAAAAACTTACTTGAGAAGTTTTTCCCGTTTTTTGATGTACTGTTCGCTGTCGGCATCAAACCCGAACCCGTTGAACAGACGGAGGTTCTTCTTTATTGTGGCTATCTGTCGAGGGAGACAGGAAGTCAGGAAGTGAAACTCAGAGTGACCCCAGGGGGAGGGGCTTAATGGCGGTGCGCACCTTTCCCTGGCGGTCGAAGAGGATGGCGTGAAGAGGCTTCAGATCGGCCGGCTTCATCTTGGTGAGCTTGAAGCTGGTGCGTGGAATGTCTCCTAGTTTATCTCCGCTGCCTGAGAAGAGGTGGAGTCAATGAGCCTTGAGCGTGACAACATCATCATCACGCACAGCTCCTCCTTAAATAACACAGGCACATGCAATGGAATATTCACCATCTCCAATCTTGAGCTTTTTCATTTGTTTTGGTGCCTGGAAGTCGAGCCTCTCCACCGTCTTTTTTGTCCTCTTGCCCTCGATGATGTCGCCAATGACTGTGACAAGGACGAAAGAAACCGGAACAACAGAGATGTTTCAAGAGTTCTATCAGCATCAAAATGCATGTGATGCAGTCTGAGCCACAGGCTGTTACTATGGCGACCAGGGACATCTGATAAAACATGTCTTTACCGGGTACTTTGACAGGACTAGCGTGGTCCTCCTGTGACGCCTCCTGCTGCTCCTCCTCTGACACTGCAGAGCTGTCCATTGCTTCCTCCACCGCTCCACTCATGTCTGTCCCTCTGGGTGTCAAATAGTCCTGATAGAGGGGGGGGGGCACGTGTTTAGAGAAGCTTTTATCCAGATGTGTCACAACAACTACACTGAAGACTCCATACACAGAAACACAAAGTTCTCTAAATAAAGTTTATATGGACTCTTCTTCTGTTCTTTGGTACCAACCAACTCTTCTTCATCTAACTCTTAAACATTAAAAGACTTATTTGACATCAGCAACTTCATGTGACGTCACGCATCACTGGAGGATGCTAAAAGCTTACAGACGTGTTGAAGACGTCATCGAACCATGAAAAGTAAACAGCTCGTGTCCCAGTTCTCCGCTGAATCCATTATCGGACACTCAGAGGAACCTTCACAATAAACGTCAGACGCGATTCGCGCGCTTCAACTTGTCCCTGAGTGGAGCCATTAGCTCCGCGTTAGCTCCGCGTTAGCCCGCCACCCCGCCGCGGGGACAGCCGCGGCTCCCCGGCCTCCTCCAAGTCGCTGCGGTACGTGTGAGCTCCTCACCAGGCGCTGGCCGTGTACCGGAGACCCAGAGAAACGAACCCGGGGTCAGTGCACGTCTGTGCTGTTAGCTCCGAGCTGCGAGCCTCCTGCTGCGAGCGCTGGCTTCTTCTTCTATTGGAGCCTGGTGGCGACTGTCCGACAACTCATGGCAGCATTACCGCCACCGCCTGGAGGGAGAGGGCGTAGCAGTTTACACTGAAACTACACGATCCAATTCAATTATTCAGACAGATGTTACAGCTCAGGATGGACAAACAGAGAGAGGCCACGTGTTGTTTAAGTCTGGACTGTGCCCCCCCCTCCTCCCCCACCTGATATATTCAAGCGTCTCTGATATACAAATATACATACATTCCATTATTGCATATATAATGATACACAGACACCACCATTACACCACCTCCCTCTGATGACTTGTCATATATGTGTATTATTGTTCTGTTTCCATGAAGATGATCTTATATTATATTATGTGTAACTTCCTGTCTCTGAGATATTCTGCTTGTTAGTTTTCACTAATCTTATTCATCTCATCCGACAACATCCATTCACTCATGTTAACATTTCAGTCTGTAAACCACGAGGAAGACATGACGATCTGAGTCCTGTCGCCATCAGACCGGTTCCAGCTCCACAGACCAGAGCAGCCGCAGGCTCCTTATTCAGACTCATCTGGATAATGAGACGTGGGGACAGCAGTGTCCACCTGACAGGAGGCTGTAGCTGGAATTGTCCCTGGAGACGAGCCTGGTGTGGTCAGAAACAGACCGAGCAGTTCAGAGGGTCATGTCACAGAGGATATCATCTGGACACATGTATATATTCATATTAAATGTTAATGAACATTAATCACAGCAGAGGTGAGGACGTATGAAAAGGTTCCATGGTTCTGACGAGGACGCACGGTGGCGCTGTGGCACCAGGGCTCATGTTCTGAAATCGTGTTGTTGCCTGGCAGCAGCTTTTCAAAGAGGATGGCTGGCTCCATGAGGGTATGGAGGGCAATTATTGCCACAAATCACCGGGAACAGTGAGAACGAGCTGAGCTGGTGCTCCCACTGAAACGCTCAGACATGTCAGTGACTAACAACTACTACTAATTACTACTTTACTATTAACTACTTACTCTATGAAACCTGGAAAACCCGCTGTCATCCAGTTTATTATGGTCACTAACAACCCTCAAACAGTGTCCTCCTTGCTGTGACACTTTTCGCCCTCCATAAATTCCTCCACAATATTGCCCCCCCTCCCCACCTGAATCCAGAGTGATGCTCCAGGAGCTGCTGCTTTCTCCTCCAGACTCCTCTGATGAGAGGAGACACAACACAACTTTATTCAAACTGTCGTCGCTCAGTGGAAACAGGAGAACGGTTCTTGTTTGTATTTCAGATGCTGAAGCTTCTCTTCTGTAGAGCAGGTAAGATCTATCGTTCACACGGCTGTGATCAGGTCAAAGAATAATCAAAATAATTTTCAGTGTTGAAATCATCAACACTGAGATTTCATGTTTGTGTTTATTTTGAGACATTTTATGAAAATTGAAATTCTTACAAAAACAAAGATTTCTGCGCCGCAAACCTGAGTGAATGAGACGTTGACCTGAGGAACAATGATTGTCCTCAATCTGTCAAGAATAATTCTTCATGCTTTCGTTCATTTTTTTGATTTCGAATGTTCTTCCATCACAGACAAGTGAAAAGACAAATTTCGCGTGTGTCAACAAAAAGATTTGATTTGTTCCACACTCAGATTTTTGTTCAGAAACATGAAGATGTTTTATTTTAGATTCAAATGGGTCTGTGTTTTCTCCTGTTTAATGTTACTGTGGACATGTCCTCTGTCTCATGGGAACATTAAATATGTATGTATGTCCCATGTACATGAGAACATACGTGTCCTTCAGCTATCTGTCCTTACACGTTTAGTGTCTCTAGTTCATTTGATATTGATATCCTTATCATCTGTCTCCAGAGTGGACACTGGGATCTGATCTCTGTCCAGCTCCCGTCCTTCACTTCCACAAAGAAAAATTTGAATTATTTTAATCTACACTCATATGACCTTTGACCCCCAATCACGCAGATCTCCTCGGTGTCCCTCGCCCCCTCCCTCCACCATGAGCCTCCCTTCAAGTTTGGTGACAGAGCGCTGCAGCGACAGCACCTCCCCGGTGTCTCTGGACTCCAGCGTCTTCTTCAGCGAGATGGCGGCATCCTGTCTCATCGACGTCAACTTCTTCACCATCAACGTTGGAGGGAGTCGCTACGTCCTGTCCCAGGAGCTGCTGGCATCCCACCCGGACACCCGGCTGGGGAGACTGGCCTGCTGCCACCGCGACTCGGCGCTGGAGCTCTGTGATGACGCTGACCTCCTGGAGAACGAGTTCTTCTTTGACCGAAATGCGCAGACCTTCCAGTAGGTGGTGTCTCACATTGCAACAATGCAAACAACACGACCACAAAGATGCTTTTCTTCCTCCTGTCTCCTGCGATGCTCATCTCTGTCTCTGCCGACAGGTATGTGATGAACTTCTACAGGACGGGTCACCTCCACGTCAGGGAGGAGCTTTGCGAGGTCTCCTTCCTGCAGGAGATCGAATACTGGGGCATCGACGAGGTTTGGATCAGCCGGTGCTGTCGCGAGCGTTACTATCGTCGCAAAGAACAGAAGGAGACAATCGATGTTCAGGGAGAGTTTGAGGCCGACGATGATGATGAAGATTTTTATGGCGCTGCGTGCCCTGCTCTCCGCAGGCGCCTTTGGGACCTTCTGGAGAAGCCTGACTCATCAGGAGCAGCTCGCACCTTCAGCTCGCTGTCGATCTTCTTCGTGGGGCTGTCGCTGATCAACATGGTGCTCATCTCGTTGGACTTAGGGGAGGACACTGGCGTGAGCGGAGTTGGAGTCAGCGCACCGTTGCTGCTCGATGCCGTGGAGTACGTGTGTGTGGTGTGGTTCACGGGGGAGCTAGCACTCCGGTTCCTCTGTGTGAGGGATAAGTGTCGGTTCAGCCAGAACGTCCTCAACATCATCGACCTGCTCGCCATCCTGCCCTTCTACGTGACGCTGGCGGTAGAGAGCCTCCATGGAGGAACCACCGAGCTGGAGAACATGGGCCGCGTGGTGCAGGTCCTCCGCCTCCTCCGCTCCCTCCGCATGCTGAAGCTAGGACGACACTCAACAGGTAAACATGGATCCACCCAAAAGACGTGAAACAGAAACGGAAATTTTCTGGTGAAGCTGAAGCTGTGACATCAGAGCCCGGAGGTTTTGAAAGGAGCAGAGGAGAAACATTGATTCGTATTTTGGTAAAATCCTTGAGGAGCCGGAGGGAGGAGAGAGGGAGGGGTCAGACACTTTGATCTGGGTGATTGTGGATGACGATAATCCCTGGACCCCACTCCTGAATAATAGAGGAGAAGAAGGAGGGGTGAGGGACAGGAGGAATTTAATCCTTTTTAAAGGTGAATTAAATACATTTCTGCCACTAGGGGGTGCCTCCATAATGATTTTAAAAGAGAGTTTGTTGATGCAGCGGGGATGATATAAAGTATCTAAATAAGGTATAAGGTATAAATAAGGTATTTAATTCAGAAAATATATTTAAATACCTTATTTATATCTCCTGACTCCTGCAGCCTTTCAGAGAAATGACTAGCTTGGACTCAGTTCTTTGATTCTATGCAGATGAGCAGGAGCAGCGTTGCTCCTTCAGTTGCAGCTACTCTGCTCCCCCTTGACTTCACAGAACCTCCAGTTAGATCTTTGAATCGGCGTGTGCCTCCCACAGGAGAACCCAGAGATGACAGGTCATTGCGGGGCGTGAGTGTCGGCTCACATGTGTGAACATGTTTCCTCTGAGAGGCGTCAGGCATGTGAGGATGATCACAGACTGTCTCTGTCTGTCCTCCGTCCAGGCCTGAAGTCTCTGGGTATGACCATCGCTCAGTGCTACGAGGAGGTCGGCCTCCTGCTCCTCTTCCTCGGAGTCGGCATCTCCATCTTCGCCATGGCGGTCTTTGCTCTGGAGCACGACTTTCCTGCCACAACGTTCACCAGTGTCCCGGCGGCTTGGTGGTGGGCGACCACCTCCATGACCACGGTTGGCTACGGGGACATCCGTCCCGACACGGCCGTGGGGAAGGTGCTGGCCTTCCTCTGCATCCTGTCCGGCATCCTCATCCTGGCACTGCCCATCGCCATTATCAACGACCGCTTCTCCGCCTGTTACTTCACGCTGAAGATGAAGGAGGCGGCGATGCGGCATGGCGAGATGCTCAAGCGGCTGGCCCGGGGCTCGGTGGTGGAGACGGGGGAGAGCGGAGTCAGGGGAGGTGTGAACATCAGGGATGCCTATGCCAGAAGTGTAATGGAGATGTTGAGGCTCCAGGCGGGGCGAGCAAGCACCCGCAGCAGTGGAGGGGAGGAACTGTGGTGGTAGAACCAGGAGGCATTGCCTGGTGGTTGATGTTTCCCATAATGCAACATGTCATGCTTTAGGAAACTGGATCGATGTTGTTTCAGTGGAACAGTGTGATCTCTGTGTTCCACCTGAACAGCCAGAGCAGCGGCAGCAGGTTTCCGGTGGTTTGGTTCAGCCCCAACCCCCCCACCGCCTCGCCGCCATCTCTCTGAGAGTCAGAGCGGCTTCCTCAAAGGTCACTGACCTGCAGCAGCAGACGTTCCTCCCTCTGTAGATCAGAGGTTCTCCTCTTCATCACAGCTCACAGTCCAAGCCTGAGAGAAGGTCAGACCTTCACTCAGTCTAAGGTCAACGTGGGCAACATGGCGGCATCCACAGAGTCTTTAAACACGAGGATCCTCTGATGTTGTTCAGTGGTTTCATGTGTAAAGGTTTGATTTGCTGTGACCTCTGACCTTTGGTTCCTCCAATGTTTCCTGTTCTACTCTCTCGCTCTCTCTCTCTCTCCATCTGTCTGGAAAGAGCCTCTTTTCATTTCCTCTTTAAAATATAAAATGCAAATGTGATGCTCCAGTTTTTTTTCCCTGGCTGTGGAGCCGGAGGCATCAAACGCTGAATTCAGGTCAGCGGAGATGTCAGCGAGGCAGGAAGTCATCGGATGTACCTGTGGTGCAGAGACAGAGAGAGGGAGAGGGAGGAGGAGTTTCATGGAGGAGAGCAGATGAATCAGGTCGACATCTCCTTTGTCGTTGTTATTTCTGTGGTCAACAAACACAGACGAGTCTTCTGTCTGTCTTGACGTCACCTCAACTGAGACTTGTTTTCCCCAGAGAACCATCTCACTGCTCCTCTGCGCCCCACAAACACTCAGCCAATCAGCAACTAGGAGGGACAGCCCCCTCAAAGAAGTGACTGAGCAGCTTCCTAAATAGCACAGATGTTTCCTTTGATCTCCTTTGACGGTTCAATAAATAAGCGTGTTTCAGCGATCACTCAGTCAATAAACACAACAGTTCAATTCAAAGTTCAACTACACATAACGGTGCTCACACTTCCTGCTCCCCTTGCCGTTGGCCATGCTTTCCATGAAGAAGAGGGTGTGGCTTGTCTGCAGTCAGGTGATGGGTGTGTCAGAGGTGTGTATAAGCTCCACCTTATTAAAGGGGCAGTGACAGGCAGATGGTAAAGTGCAGCAGCTGAAGCTGTTAAGATGTTTCTGTTGTAAATATTCAGTGAAATGAATGTGTCCTTATGTCAGGTGTATTCTATTATTATTATTTTAAACTCACAGATGTGTTCCACTCTAACAACAGGAGAGTTCTCAGCTCTACGTTTACTTCTAAATAAAGTTTGTCCTGTGTTCTGCCTCACAGCACCGCCATATCTGACTTCAGGAGAATATTATGGAATATTCTTTCGTGTCGCCGTCTTCTGGGCACCGTGTGTCCTCCTGTGATGACACATCTCTTTCCTGCTGGTGTGTCCTGTCTCCGTCCTCTCAGCTGGGACTCTGTCCGCACTGTTTCTAAAACCAGCTTTATGGATTCATTTAGCTCCAGTGGAGCACATGGAGAGGGAGACGATGAGCCTTTGACTGTTGGTCACACAATCAGTTGAATAAGTCAGCTGTAGAATGACATGACATGAAGTGCATCATGATAAACCTGGACAGATCGTAGACACGCTCGCCTTCACTCGTCTGACTGTTGAACAGCTGCAGTTCTCACAGAAGAAACGTTTTATTCACACATCAGCTGCTCAGAAAAAACAACCACACTGGGGGGAGCAACACTGCGTTCAGATGGTTGCTGGGAATTCCCCAAGCGGGACGTCTCATTAGCCCAGTTCTGCTCAGACAGAAGGTGTCGGAGCCGGATGAGTTCGTTCCAAGGACGGAGCTGAGAGGAAGAGAAATGAGGCCACGCTCGCTGCCGTCTCTTCAGAGCGTCCTCGCTGCTCCATCTGAAGGGGCCTGCAGAGCACCTGAGGGCCCCCACTCGTTGTGTCTCCCCCTCTGGGGTCGGCTTGACAGACACACCCTCCAATTAGCTCCTTTAGCTTCGTTAGCTACACAACCGACTCGTTAGCGTCCTGACCGACTGTAAATACATTCAATATTATCTAAAGTTAAAACATTAAAGCCACTGATGCTGCTTGATCATTCTGTACATGTCTCTGAATGGGTTTCACTCAGTGTGTGTTCCATGTCTGGGCCGTGTGTTTGTGGCTGAATCCAATATTGAAATTTTCATCCCCCCCATCCCCAGTCTTTTTATAGCCTCAGTAAATCTCTTCTGCCGGTGACGACATTTTATAATCCAGTGTTTAATGAGATTAACGTGTATTTTAGGTTGTTTGGCTGTTTTCTATCCTAACATATTTAAACATTAATCTTAATATTTTATCACTTTCATTACACTGAATCTGATTTTAAGGGTTCTGACTTTACTTGTTTTAATATTGTTTATTCTAAATTTAACTGAATTTGTGACAGTTAAAAACAATAATAACCTCCATCGTCCTAAATCCACAAGATATTGTTGTAAACACCACAACAAATTATTTAGGTGATTTTACGAGAATAAAATCAAATCATTGATGATCGGTAAAACCCTTGGTGCTCTTCTGCCCCCTGGAGGACAGACAGTCACTGCAGTAGGTCATGATTTTATATACTATTTTTTTTACCTCACCTGTTACCAGAACAAAACTGCAAACGCAATAACTTTAACAGATGATAAAATAGTAATAATGTAGATTTAAATCTAATCTGCAGGAAAATGTTTAAACTAGACCTCTAACTTCTATTATATATAACATTAGACTCAACTGTGTCTTCTTCAGGAGAATGCTCCTCCCTCACTCATCCACTGAAATAACATTGATGCAAGTACCTTTAACATACACATTTGAATGTAAGATACTTAAATCTGTACATTTCAACGCATATAATACTGATCTAAGTACACTGAAGACATGTTTGTATCCATTTGAATATTGTATCAAATATAAATCTTTGACAGACGTTTGTTTGTATCATTCACACAGAAAATAATTAATGGACCTTGGACTGTTGCAGAGTGATGTCATCACCAAGGAGCTGGGCTGACAGAGGTTCTCCTGATGAAGCACTAGATCTCAACATCACTGAGTTGGAAACAGTAGAAAAGAAGAGTTAAGTTTCAGAAACCTTTGTGTGTTTATGTCATATGAAACATTTTAAATGTGTTTAACAGGAAGAAAGAAACTCTCTGTTAATGAAGTCATTGAGGACAAGATGGAACAGGTCTGTCTTCCCCGCATGTCTCAGTCTCTAACCAGGAGACGGAGACATGGTGGACACAGTGAGCAGCAGAGGGAGCAGCTGTAAACAATGAGCGGGACCTTGACTGACTCTGCAACTCAGCAAAACATGTTGTTCACCTCTGGTGTCGCTGCCTGTTGTGATCTGCCAAGGGGGGGGGGGGTATTTATAGGCTGATAATGAGCGTGTGGGACTCTGCTCCACACACACACAGAAAATCCCCATTTTGGAAAAACAAAAATGTGTTTATTAAGACATGAACAAAAAAGCCTGAGTACTCAGGAACATCATCAGGAACTTCGGTACGAAGCAGTCGAGGTGAATTTCTTTACACCGAGAAGAAACAAATAGAAAACTCAGAGTCCCTGGAACTCTGGGAACATTGTGAGAGCACCGCCAAAGTTGAGTCACGTGACCGTCGACCTTCAGCCCCCCCCCCCCAATTCACACACACAACCATCATAAACAAATGGCTTCACCCCCCCAACCCCCACCCATGGGAAAATGGTTTCTGTTCAGACACTGAGACAGAGTGTCTCACTGATACGGGGACAGAGTACAAGCTGGACAAGAAATGACTGGGGGGGGGGGTCCCTTACTTTCTTCACCCCCCCCACCCCCCCCCCCCCCCCACCCCCACCCCTCCAATGGGCGAGGTGGTAAATAATATCAACGAGGAAGCTCCTACTTCCTGTGACGCCATCATCAGAAACAGCATTGTTCACAATCACACGGCTCCATGTGACGAGCGGTGGCTAGCGTTAGCCTGCTAGCTGTCCCTCCGAAGGTCCGACCCACAATGACATATAAACACCGTGGCTAGCTAGGCTAACGGCTAGCCCCCGCATCGTAACTAACAAAAGGATGAAATTATCAAACGAAGCTACCAGTCCTGTAAAGTCATGGGCACGCGGTCCATGCGTGGCCGGTCTCGCTGGACGGACGCTCGGTCCCGGCATCAGCAGGACACGTTGTCTGTCGCCTGTGGGAAGTCCGCACAGTCCGCGGCGGAGAACTGCAGCCGCCGCACGGCCTCTTTGATCAGGTTCCCCGAGAGGATGAGCTCCTGCAGGAGCCGGTGCGGGTCGTCCTCCTCCGCGCCCGCTCGCTTTCTGTTCCACGGTTTGATCTGGTCCCATTCCTGGTCGCCGTTGGACCCGGGGATGTGGTACGGGCTCGCCCTGCTGCTCCCCCGGTGCCCGCGGCTCCGGAGCCGCATACAGCAGCCGCCGCGCTTCTGCGCTGGAGCCGGGGCGCCTCCGCCGAGGATGGCCGCCGGCTTGGCCCCGCTGCCGCCACCAGTGAGGCCGTGCAGGCAGGACATGGACACGGACACCGTCTTCTGGCCGCCACTGCCGCTGTTGTGGAGCTGCAGAGCTTCGCCGATCTTCGTCACCAGCGCGTCCACCTCCTTCGAGTCGACGGTGACCGACTGCTCCAGAAAGATGTAGTTCTCCTTCCGGCAGGGCATCGTGGTCGGGCCGGGTGGGGTGAGGGTGGAGCGGGGACGATGGGCTGGGTGAGGGTTTGAATCCGGGCTGACTGAGCCCCGGGCCACTACTCGCTGCCTCCACGCTGCTGCTCCGCTCCCGACAACCTCCGCTCATTTGTAAACAATGGGTGACGCGACCTGGACTGTACCAAGATCCGTGCGCGAGAGGGGGGGTTTCCGAATCAAAATAAAGTGTGTGAGCACACGGGAGTATCGCAACGTACCGCCCCGCGGACCTCTGATAAATAAAGAGTCCTGTTTTACATTTTAAACACCATTGAACCATAATAACAACAATAATTATGTTTGCAGTTCTTTCTTAGGTGATCTGATTTCCCACTTCCCCCCGTGCACGCTCCTGCTGTGGGCTGTTCCCGCCAAATGGCCATTACATAAGAAGCAACTGTCTGCAGCAAAACAAACAAAGATACTTTAATTCAAACAGAATCTCCATCATCCCCCGGTTCTACTGATGGAACCAGCGACCAGGGCCCGAGTGTGTGTAGAACCACCACAAGTATGGAACCACCAGAACATGTTAGCGAACCATGAGAACATGTATAAACATCACAAATATAGCACCATCAGAACATGATGTACGATCACAATATGTTATAGAACCACCAGAACATGTTGTGGAACCATCAGGACGTGTTGTACTATCAGAACACGTGGAACCACCAGTGGCCGTGGTTCTGGGGTCTTTGTTTCCTTCAGAATGAATTCCGATGATCTGAATTCACAACAACCGTCTGATGAGGAAACGCAGCGACTGGCATCCTCCACCCAGACACCAACAATAGCAGTGAGAGTGTGTGTGTGTGTGTGGGGGGGGGGGGGGGGGGGGGGGGGGGGGGGGGGGGTTGTAGAACACCGTGTACGTTTCAGTTTCTGAGAAACAGCAGCCCGGCTAAACCTGATGCTCCAGTCGCGGAGGGAGCCCTCACGACCATATAAGGAGCTACTACCACTGGCACCATGTGGTACGGCAGCCAATCAGGAGGCCTGGCTGAGGCTTCCTGTGAGTGTGGAATCCAATGAGATGATGAAAAACTGAAACCAAGATATGTCGCTCTAAACAGCACATGGCTGAACATGAGGCTGCACCTAGTCCTCTGTTTACTGCTGGTATTAATACACATGTGGAGTACAGGTACTGCAGCACTTACTCTCAGTCTCTTCATTCGTTCATTTATTCACTTTTAATTTCACATTGAAGGCTGACTCCGATTGGTTGGTAGACTTTAGTAGTTTGACGTGAATGGAATTTCATCTGGTTACCATGGTAGCAGCATGATGTGTCACTAGCAGCAACAAGAACCAACAGAACCAGGTCCAGTCTGATCCACTCCTCTGCTGGTCTGAAGGACCGACAGAATGGTGGAGAGAAGTCCAGGATGAGCTGAATCATGTGTTTGTCCTCCAGAGACAGTCCTCAGGCCCAACAACACCAGGAAGTGAGCCGCCTCAGAACTGGGTCACACACTTCCTGTAGGTGAGTCAGCTGCAGCATAAACAGCCACAAACACACTTCCTGTTTGCCTGCAGCTGCTCACTGAACCATGTGACCTCACCCTCTGTCACTCATTGTGTGAGGAGACAACACGCCGTGAGACATTCTTCATGGACAACATGCCGTACAGTCACGGGGGGGGGGGGGTTGTATTTAGAGAGAGGGTAAAAATAAACATGAACCTGACAGCAGAGAATCCTCAAACTATCGCACTGAGCTGAGCGTGCTCTTCCTGCAGGAGCTGAGGAGCAGGAGGAGCCGGGAAAAACATTTCAACAAAGAATCTTCTGAGTGTGTTTACACGGTGTTCCTCCTCGCATGCACATCCTCTTCTTTTTTCCATCTCTCCTCCCCTCCTCTCAGGCCAAGTGGAGAGGGAGCAGAGGGAGCGGAGGAGAAAACAGCCTTTCAGCCCCAGGATCAACTCTGATAGCAGTTGGAGAGCAGCCAGCCGCCAGGGTCACCAAGTTTGTTTCGTCCATTCAGAGAGACTCCCCTCCCCTCCCTTTCAGAGAGGCCCCTCCCTCTCGGAGGAATGTGAGGAGGTTGCACATGGCAGGAAGTGACAGGGTTCATTAGTTTGTGTACGAACACAAATGATCAGGAGGAGCAGTCATTGGTGTTAAATCTGAGGAGCTCCGCCCACAGCAGGTGAATCAGGTTGTCCAGACATTCCTCTCTCCAGGGACCCTTACAACCCCCCCACTCCCAGGGGCACCAGGAGGTGTCCCTGGGTTCAGACGGAACATCTAATCCCTCCTGCAGGTTCTGGGTCTCCCCCAGGTCTCCTCCCAGGTGGGCGTGGCCAGAAAAGCTCCAATGAAAGTTGTGGAACCTAAACTTAACCTCAGGCTGCTGCTGATGATGTAACAGTGTGTGTCTGCCAACCACACACACAGACACACACTGCTTGTCCAGTTTGCCGTGCATAAGCTTGTGGATCTCCCTGCTGTTTACTACTGATGCTGTTGTCCTATTACATAAGCTGATTATATTCATATTTAAACTTCCTCCTGAGTCAAGTTCATGAAAGAATGATGTTAAACAGCTCAGAGCACAGAGCCCCCCCGATGTGGCAGTTGTGCACCACGTGCACTCTGAGTGTGCATGTCTCTGAGCACTGCACAACATCTGGACACACAGAAGAGTCAACATGAAGCTGACTAACGGCTGAGAGCGGTTAGCTGAGGTGGTGTGGTCCAGAGCACACACAGGACGTACTGTGAACACCACGCACACATGCACACACACTCACAGGCTTGTTCTGATACGAGCAGCATGCCTGGTGTCCTGTTATATTACTTTATGATCGTGTTTACAGCTTAAATTATTACCACCCCCCCACCCCCCCCCCAAACACACACACCCTGTAGTAGAGTGATTAGAGCAGGTACTGCTGAGCTTTAAAACATTCTTTCATTGAGTTTCTGTTATTTGCAGTCGGTCACGTATGAACACGCTGACACACACACGTTATTTCACCAAGCAGCCTGTTTCACCCTTCACTGTCTGTGTTGTTGCAACACTGAACCGAAAACTGCTAACTAACCCTTATGATAATACTACACACACACTCCCCTGTGAGAGAGAGAGAGTGTGTGTGTGTGTGTGCGTGCGTTTTGATGTGTGTGGATCAGGGCGGGGGCCTCCTGAAATAACAACAGCAATCAGCTACTTTCCAATAAAACGTGTTAACATCACACAAACTGAATATTTAATGAAATCAGAGAATAAAATCTGCTCCTGTTGAATCTGACCACCTTCACCTGTCAGGTGTAGGTCAGTGTTGAACATCAGTGAAGACGACCCCTGCTGGTCTGAAGTGGATCAGTATGTGGTGATGTCACTGCAGCATCAAAACAAAAACACAGGAGAAGAGGATCATGGGAAATACTCAAGGGATGAGAAGGAGCATTACTTACCCCCCACCCCCCTGTTATTGTTGTGACGGTTGATCAGAGTATGTATGTGCACAGCTCAACACTAATCAGCAGAGTCCAGACTTCACGGGCCTCACCTGCAGGGGTCCCTACTTCATCTGTGGACAGTAGGATAAAGTGGAGACACATTGGCCATTTTGACTCATGGATCAGCTGTTATCTTTGTCCTGACTTCGTCTCTGTGTGTCTGTTGGTGGACGGTGCAGTTGTCGCAGTCAGTTACTATTTCTGAGAATCCCCCCCCCACCCCTTGCTCTGTCTTTCACTCCCTCTCTGTAACGGAACCCAACATCTTCATGTTGTTGTTGAGCCTGTTGGGCGGTCCTTTCCTTGTCTTTTACAAGAGTAAAACCGTTTCAGGTGTGAACGGGTCCCAGAGCTGGATCAGACTGAACCAGAGTGAAAACACTGTGTGACAGTTTGGACCTTTGGTAGAGACACATTATCCAGAAGAAGAAGAAGTAGAGGAAGCAGGAAGTAAACATACATACACACGGACCTGCTACCCTCTGATATCTGATCACTCCAGTTGGACCCAGCCCGACACCAATCACAGCTGCACCAGCCGGCGCCCCCTGCTGACCCCAAGGGTCCAACGACCTCAAACGGAGCAAACACATCGACTGGTCCAAGGCTATTTCTGTCCCAGCAGAGTGGACTGAAGATAGAAGCTGAGCGCTCAGTCCGGCCCTGTTTGTTTAGCTGTGCTGGGCCAAGTCCGACTCACACCACCGTGACCTTTGACCCGCACAGAACCGTCCCCTGACAGCAGCAGCTGTGTGAGGAAACAGTTAAAGAGAAAGTGAAGAAGGAACCAATGTGACCTTTGACCCTTGACCACTGAAATGTCATCGGGTCATCCTTGAATCAAACTGAATGTTTTTACGAAACTTTCAGAGATTCCCATAAAGTGTTCATAAGACATGATGTTCACACGCAGCCAGCCGATTCACAGTGCTAACAGCTAACGGCTAACAGAGCGTCTCTGCTCGCACCTCAGGTCACAATGTGCGAACACGTGTGTGTGTGTGCGCGTGTATGTGAACACGTGGTAGCACGTCTGTGTATGCATGTACACTGTAGCAAAAATGTTCACTATGTTTGGTATGTGGGTGAACCCCAACACACACACACACACACACACACAGCTGTGTGTGTGTAAACTGTGACAGAATCCCATCGGTGAGATAACTTCTCTTCTGATGAGTGACGGGCTGGACAGTGAGTCAGCAGTACCGTCCACTGCCACAGGAGGGCAGCAACAGTGCAGGAACAGGAGGTTTACTCTATTCCTGAGGCCGCCACGCGGTGGCTCTGTTGCACCGTTGTATCAGAAGAGCGAAGAACCTTCTGACGTCACAGTGAATAAGAAAGCTCAACATTATTCTGTCGGTCCTTCAAATGAATTCTTAAAAAGCAAAGGTATGGGGAAAAGTGTTTTTATTAAAAGTCAAATACAAAAGGGATGCTTCCTCTGGAAAATGTTGATCTGTACATCACGTCGTTCAGACACTCAACAATCTAGATTCACAGCAGGTGTGGAACAGGTGGAAACATCTTCCAAAATCAAGACTGAGGTCATTACATTTAGTTTTTAAATCAAATGAGAAATGTCAGCAGCAAATATTCTGACAGAGAATGATCCAGGATTGATTCACGCACGTCTCCTGTGAGATTAAATCACTTTTATAAAACTACATTCATCGGGCCGCGTTGTGACGAAGACGAGAGGTAGGCTGGGAAATGACCATCAGACACCATGCTGGTTAAAGTGTCAGGACATGAGCACACGAAATATTTTCACTTTTCTCTTCTCACTGGGACAAACGAAACTCAATTTGTCTGAAGATAAATCACTCAGCAGATTACACTGAAGTCGAGGAACTGGATCACTTTTAAGTCTCCCGTGATTTTTATCATCGTTTGTCAAGTTTGTCGTTTCTTTTTGATCGTAAATGTCTAAAAAATAGTGCAACATGTTTCTTTGACATTACAGAATTTTTTTGTCAGGGTTCAAGCTTCCTGAAGAGGGCCCTGAGAGACAAGTGGGTTTTTTCACGTGGCTTCCACACCATTTACCCACAATCCACCATGATGGAGCCTGGGTTTGTTCTGTGCTCCGATGATAGTTTAATCAACAATAAAAAAACATTTTCGGACGTCGACGGGTTTGTGATGTGACGCAGTTTCTACGTTTGTAAAATTTCAGAGAGGATTGTCGATGCTTCTTCCTCTGAGCCGACGGCAAAGGAAACATGGAAAGGTGATGTCATGCAAACATCGACGCAAAGCAACGGCTGCTGGGAAATTTCTACAAGGGAGTACGAAAATAATCTGTCATCAGAAAACCAACTCCACCGAGTCTGCGGAGCTGGAAACACTGAGAGGTTCAGACCTGATTGTTATTTATCTGGTGAAAGTCACGTCTCGTCGGAATCCTTCAGCTCTGGGAGGAGGACGGAGAGGCTCTGGCCTGAGGTCGCCAGCTTCTGTTGTCTTTTGAGAAAACATCCGTTTGTCCTTTGGATGTTTTTTTCGCCTTTGTCGTTGGGTCAGGAACTCAGAGATAAAGAGATTAAAACGACCAGGAGAGGAAAACACGCAAATAAAGGAGAAATAAACTGTTTCATAACATGCGAAGCTAAGAATCAAACTCCAAACTGCGACAAAGGACGATCAGGTGACTTCGTCAGCTTGTCACATGATCACTGACTTCCTGCTCAGCCAACAGCCAATCAGAGTCTCTGCTCAGGAGGAGTCAGCTGCAGCCAATCAGAGAAGAAGGCCCTGTGTGGGCATGTCCTCAGGAGGATTGATGGACACCTTTCTGAGTGGGCGGGGCAACACTCACCCGTCATCATGTGAATCAGCTCATTCTTTTTATTGCTAAAATATTCTTTTGAACATTTTGTGAATGCAGCACAGTGGCCCCGCCCCCAGTCTATCTAGTGTGTGTGTGTTTGTGTGTAGTGCCCCCTAGTGGTGCTGAGGCAGGGGGTCGTGGCTGTGGCTCCTCTGAATGTAGGTTATGGCGTCCTGGTACGTGAGGTTCAGCTGGGGCCGATCGTACATGTTGCTCAGAGCCCGGAACCTCGGGCCCCATCGTGACAGCTGGTCGTACACAAACCCTCCTTTGTCATCCCCCTCTTCCTCCACGCTGCCCTCACCGCCAGCGTTTCCACGGGACGCGACCGACCCTAGCGAGCTGAGGCTTCCCACCGACGACCCCGAGCCCTCAACACACCACACGTGGTAGGCGTCTGGCGGGAACGCCTCGCTGTCATTGTCGGCCTCCCGGATGATGCGTGCCACATAGCTCTTAAAGTCCATATGGGAGCGGGACCCCTGGGGGCCGCTGTCGGCGCAGCTGCCCGTGTCGCTTGTCTCCACTTCCCGCCCAGTGACAGCCGCGTAGCTGGCATATGCTGCGTCGCTGCTGTAGCCAGTGGCGGCGTGCTGATGGTGGTGGGGGATGCTGAGGTACGGGGCTCCTGAGCTGCAGGAGGAGCCGGGCGGGTGGACCTCCTCCTGGGAGCCGGGGGAGGACTTGATGAGGGGGGCGGTGGTGCAGGACGAAGACTGGGACAGGCTGGAGCACAGAGGACGCTTCAACTCTGTGATGTCATATCCGTTCTGAAGGAAGAGGAGCGAGGAAGGTCAGAACGCCTGGTTAGGTACAGCTGTCAATCACATCCACACATGAAGGAAGAGTCACTGTGTGTGTGTGTACCTGGTCCTGCTCACCCCCCCCCTCCTCGTTGTAGTTCAGGATGTTCTCTCGGATGTCCTCCCAGCTCTGATGTTCAGCAGGGATGTGGTAAACACCGCGCTTCCTGAATTTGTTGTGGCTGCCTTTCTGGTTCCACACCGTCACTGCCACCAGCACCGCTACACACACACAGAGAAACAGAGGCAGTATAAATATGCAGCCTTGCACCACTGGGACAGGTTCCATCTCCTTCCTGTGCAGCTCATTAAAGCTGCTCTGTGGAGTCAGGGAGTCTGCGACTCATCTCCTGAATTCACCTCATGGACGATTTCTGAGGAAGAAGCTGCTTCATCTCAACATGTGATGACATAATTATCGGAACCTTGAGAAACAGACTAACGATCGTGCTGCAGCCCGCCACTGGGCGGGCCAGTCACCATCATGCCATTGTCAACTAATCTGACGTCTCTCACCAAAGAAGACGAGGAGACACATGCTGATGGCGAGGATGGAACTGGGACTGAGGGTGCCCAGCCGGTGAACTTTGACCTGCCCCAGCTCGCAGCGCTGACCTCTGAACCCCTCCTGACAGCGGCACCGGTAGCTGTCGGCCGACAGCGCCTGGCATGTGCCGCCGTTTCGGCACGAATAAAGCCCACACGGCGACGGCCTGCACCACTGTTGACCCGACTCGTCGGTCACGGTCACCTGACCTCCAGGACACCTGGGGGACGACACCGAGGGATTACTACTCCACACTAAGGAGGAGGGGCGTGTCCTCAGTTTGGGTGTCCTCTACCTGCACTGGTGTTTCCTCCACAGGTCAACACAGTGCAGCGGGTCGCGGCACGGCCGGCTGCTGCAGGCGTCGCTGGAGCACCCCAAGGTAACGCCCCGCTTCTCCAGCACCGTCACAAGGTCCCGGCTGTGCCCGTCCAGAGGGAGGAGCTGACCGTTGAAACGTACATCCCGCAGGCAGCCTGGGGAGGACAGAAAGTCTGAGATGCTGTGGTCGGTGACCAGGTGTTATGGCGGCTGTTCACTCAGAACAGACTCCAGATTAGGTCCATTCCTCACCCTGGAAGTCTGACGCCTTGTCCCCGGAATTCGGTCCGTTCCCGACCGTCACGCTGGCAGGATGCACCACGATCTCCCTCCGGCTCCCCAGCCAGGCCTCCACCTCCCGCACCCCCCCACCCTGCTCCAGCTGCAGGGTGAATGCGTTGTCATGGCGACTGAGGCTGACCAGGACCCACTCCCCGATGTCCACCCGCTGACCGGGGAGCCGCAGGGCGCTGGCGCCGTCACCGAGGTTGGCACGGACAGCGAGGTGACCCTCCGTAACCTGAGGGAGGAGATGAGGTGATTGAGATGATTTTGGTTGACAAACCAAAAAGAAAGTCCTGAGGAGGAGAACCGCGGCAAAGCGTCGACTCACCTCTAGAACGATGTACTCGTTGGCTTCCCGGGATGTCACAGTGAGCAGGGTGCCCGAGGCAGCTCTGGTCCGGAGCAGCAGCTGGACGCTCGTACGACGCGAGCTGCCGCTTTCTCTGAGCTGGTACTGCACGCGGCTGCCTGAGTCGAAGGAGAACTCAGGGACACCTGGGGAGTAGCGGGGAGTTTGAATAAAGTTTTTTTGAAACAAGACCACGAGGTCACACACTAGTCTCACCTTTGTCACACTTGTGTCCAGTGTATCCCGGGTGACACTCGCAGCTGAATGAGCCCCACTCGGCGAGGCAGGAGGCGTGGCCACCACAGGAGGGGCGGTCCCCTGTCATGCACACTCCATCCGTCAGTCTGCACCCAGCGGCGCTGTCCACACTCTCACCTGGGGACGCCAGGTCGTACACCTGGGGGACAGAGGGAGGCGGGGTCATCTGTTATGTATTATGTTGGTGTCAAACCGTGTCAGTGTGTGACCCCAGGACAAGTCTGAAGGATTAAGTTTCTCTTTCTGCTCAAGAGGAGGTGACTATGGAGTTATGATTCATCCTCTGGGGACCACCACACGTTACCTGACTGTCCACCACCAGGTTGCGAATGCAGCCGGTGAAACCGCTGAAACGCCTGCGAGGGGACATCTCCTTTACCCCCCCCAGCTGAAGAGGCTGGAACACATTCAGGAACCTGGAGGAGGAGGAGGGAGCAGCAGGTCAAATACAGGAGAAGAGGATAGACACATGTATCGTCTGTGTGTCCAGGTTGGACCTCACCTCTGGTTCCCAGGCGTCTCTCCTGCAGCTCTGCAGCCAGACTCGTCCACCTCCTTAGAGTGTCCTCCCACACCCTCCGCCTCCTTCACCACCGCCCCCCCACACTGGTCCAGAATCAGCTGGACAGCCTGTACACACACACACACACAGAATGAGGACACCTCAGAGTGCTGGTTATTTAGTTTTAGTTTTTAACAACATTGTGAATACATTAAATTTAAATCATTCAATAATAAAAAAATAATAAAAAACTTTGACAAAACACACAACAAAACAAACATTTCTTTTAAAACACACTGCAGCCACACAAACAAACAACCACACGACAAAGTTAGCACATCATCTGTCCTCCTTTGGCCCCTTCTTTGTCCCCCCTACCTTCCCATCGCTGATGACGTCCAGCCGGTGCCAGCGGCGGTCGGTGATGGTGGATCTGGGCGGCAGCTGCAGCGTCAGTGTTCCCGACCCGTGGTTGATGCTCAGAGCCGGAACGCCGTTCCTCAGCTCTGCAGAGAAATAGGAAGTTCTGAGTTTCCAGACCGACCCACTGCGATCGATGCGGCCTGAACCCTTTGATCTTTACATAACATTAACGCCACAGCATTATGTAAGAGAGGAGTTCTGCAGGCGACGTCTGGACCAGCGGAGTGACAGATTCTGTCTTCGTTGAGAAGGACGAGCGGCGTCGCGGTGAGATTAGCATGCTAGCTGCAGCTCAGAAGCTAAAGCACAGCAGGTTTCAAATGTTTAATAAAGCCACGTCACGTTGCTGCCTGTGGAACCACCTCGACACTTTCCTAATTCCAACTCTTTCCTTAATTCTAACTCAGAAGCTTCATGTCGGCTTCAGCTGACCCTAACCCAACGCTCCAGCCCCATGCACTTTGCTCACTGGCACTTCAGCAGTGAACTCACCGATGGCGATGAAGTCCTCCTGCTCCTCGGGGCCGGTGGGACCCACGGGTCCATTGTAGAGCAGCAGCCCGTTGGCTGACTCGGCAAGGAACTCCATGGAGACGTGGCTCTGGAAGCAAGGCATGATGGGAGGGAACCAGGCGTAGCCGTGGCCTCCGAAGCTGTGTTTGGTTTGCTGGCACTCGGGGCCGTCATACAGGGGAGGACACTGACACCTGGAGACAGAAGGGAATGGAAAAATAATGACCTCCCGTTTCATCTGTCACTGGACCACCTGAGTGAACTCCACCCACCTGTACCCAAGCGGTCCGTCCTGGCAGGTGCCCCCATTGGAGCAGGGGTTGGCGGGGTAGGAGGAGCAGGGCAAGTGGACGTCCTCCCGGCCCCGGCAGCCGCAGCGAGTGGCGGTGGAGGCCGACAGCGACACCAGAGACGTGTTTCCGGAGCTCAGAGCCTGGGGGGTGTGGCCGAAGGACACCTCGCTGCTGCAGCCGGACTGACAGCCAGCGTGGGGACAGTCATCGATGCCCACCTGGTGGATGGCCAAGCCCAGTATGGCCTCCAGCTGAAAGAGTTTGGATTGACAGCAGAGCAATGAACAATAGAACGTTAGCATGAAGCTAAGAACCACTAAAGAACAAAAGCAAACAAGTTCAGATTAGGAGGATCAGATTTAACTTAAACTTAACTAAGTGGATTTAACTAATTATCCCAAAAACAAATCCAGTGAACTTATAGACATTTCAGATGAACCAGGGAGCTAATAACACCCTAGCAACCGAACAGACCACTCCGTTCAGAAAACGCAGGCTTTCTTGTTGTTCCCAGAGTCAATGAGAGTAGAACAGGCGGCAGGGCATTTAGTTACCAGGCTCCTCTCCTGTGGAACCAGCTTCCACTGTGGGTCCGGGAAACAGACACCATCTCAGCATTTAAAGTTAAACTTAAAAAATTTCTTTTTGATATAGCCTATAGTTAGCATTGGATCAGGTTAGTCATGTTGTTATGCGTAGTTATGCTGCTATAGTATAGACTGCTGGGGGAACTCCCAACATCCACTGGGCACTTCTGTACCTCGCTCTCTCTCTCTGTCCCTCTGCCTCCTCCACACGTACTTATCTACTCATTATCTATTCATTTTAAATAATCACATATCAACATTATGTAGGACAGGATGCTGTTTTGACCACTCTTATTTTCAGATCACTTTTCGGTCCAAAGTCCCTCGCTCGCTCTCTCTTCTCTTCCAGGTACAGTATCTCTGATCTGGTGCTGGCATTATTACTATGCAGCGGTGAACTTGTGACCTGTCCAAGGTGCACCACGCCTCCTGTGCAAATAGAAGCTGGACCTGATCCAGCCCCCCCCCCTCCAACCCAGTGACCTATGAAGATGATATTCCTACTGCTTATATTATTATTCTTATTATTGTTGTTATTATTGTCCATGTCCATCTTGTCCCCACCCCGCTATCACTCTCTCTTCTCCCTCCTTCTCTCTGCTCACCCCAACCGGTCGAGGCAGATGACCGCCCACACTGAGCCTGATTCTGCTGGAGGTTTCTTCCTCTCCATAGTCGCCATAGTGCTTGCTCATTGTGGGGATAGTTGGGTCTCTCTGTTTTCATATCTGACTGTGCTCTGACTCCTATGTAAAGCGCCCTGAGATAACGTCTGTTATGATTTGGCGCTATATAAATAAATAAAATTGAATTGTTGTTATTATTGTCCATGTCCATCTAGTCCCCACCCCGCTATCACTCTCTCTTCTCCCTCCTTCTCTCTGCTCACCCCAACCGGTCGCGGCAGATGACCGCCCACATTGAGCCTGGTTCTGCTTCTGGTTCTTTCTTCCTGTTAACGAGGGAGTTTTTCCTCTCCATAGTCGCCATAGTGCTTGCTCATTGTGGGGATAGTTGGGTCTCTCTGTTTTCATATCTGACTGTGCTCTGACTCCTATGTAAAGCGCCCTGAGATAACATCTGTTATGATTTGGCGCTATATAAATAAATAAAATTGAAAATTTAAATTGAATTGAACCGTCAGCTCAATGCAGCTGATTCAGACTGATCAACATTTATTTATAACATGTGAGAAAACAAACTATCTAGACAAGAACAACAGGAGCACACACACTGTAGGCTTCAGGTTACTGTGAATCATAATAACCAAACTCCTAATAACTCCTCACCTTGGCTCTGTTTGCCGCTACGTAGCCGTGCAGTTTCTCTGCTCTGTAGTATGACGAGCCACGAGCGGCAAACCAGACGTTCAGCTCCTGCTCACGCCTCCGCCTGGCGTCACCCACAGAGAAGATCTGGACGTTTCCCGGCATAGTGTTCAGGAGGTCGGCCAACGCTCGACCCAGACGAGAGTAACGGCTCTCCTCTGCTCCGCCTCTGCTGAAAAACTCCTCCACCGTCAGGTCTGCAGGAGGAGGAGGAGGGTCAATCACCACCTTCAGGAGCAGGGAGTTAGCTCCCATCATGCTTTGCTGTCTGTTGTGACAATGAACCGTATGACATCATCACTCACTGGACAGCCGTAGGGAGGCGGAGTTCTGCAAGGCGTCCTGCCGCAGCTCCACCACATCCACTCGTGCTGTGGAGGTCACGTCGGGCCACACGTGGTCGGACACACGCACCTGCAGGCGGTACGACCCGGGAGGCGTCCCCTCCCTGACGCTGAGCTGACCCGAGCTGTGGTTCAGACCGAACAGCCTGAGGACGAGGACACAGAGTTAGAACCTCAAGAGGAAACACAACAAAGGATTCCTCGGGTCAAACTGGACCAGAACACAACATGGTGCCAGGTGGGGGGGTCACCCTCCCAGGTCACATGGCCCCGGTCCAGGCTCCTGTTACTGTCTAACCTCCGGACTTGAGCCAGTTATTGATTGTGACTGAGTCCAGAACGAGACCAAGATCGAACTTGTTGATTGTGGTCGTTTCCATGTCAACACTCTATTTCCCGAAGAGCAGGACGAAGCGCCCCCTGTGGGCTCAGGTGTGTCTGTGGTGACTCTCTTTGTTCTTGTCTCTCCTGATCGGGGCCTCGTTACAGGAGGAGGTGGCAGGGAACAATCAGGCTCCTTTCAACGTGTCCGCGAGGAGCCTCGCCTCATCAAACGCAACCAGCGCCCTCGCCGTGCTTCACTGGGAATATTCAATACCGCTGGTTATGAAGTATTAATAGAACTGTTCCTGACAGCCCCCCTTCCCCTCCCCCGTTCTCTTCACTTTCACTCTTCCACTCTTTCTTTGTTTTTCCCGTCAAACTGCCTCCTCTACTGTTTGCGTCTCTTCCTCTCTATTTCAGTCTCCCCTCTTCTTTAATGTGTTTCTGCCTGTGTGTGTGTAGGGGGCATTTTCTCTTTACGTCCAAATACAATGGCATTAGATGGAATTTGTGTTTTTTTTTTGCTGAAGACTCTGAAGACAGGACGAGTTCTCTGAGACGAAATATTTCATACGAAGGGAATTTCTGAAATATGTTTGATATTTCATTCATTGTATTCAATGATTATTATTATTACTCTTATTATACATAGATACACAGATGTGTATATAAAACACTCGTTCTCATTCCTTCCTAATCATGTCTGCTGTGTCCTCGCCTTCGTCTCTTGACCTCTTTCTTTGTCACATCATCTTTCATGAGTCAGAGCACCTGCTGGGCTTGCCCTCGAAGCGGTACACCTTCTCGCTCCAGTCGTCAAGGTCGGGGGACGAGACCTGTCCCAGCACCGTGGTGGGGAGGACACCTGTCAGGAGGCAGACAACAGATTGAAGAAGGGAACGACTTTAGAAAGAAAATGGTCCCTGAGGTACGATTCAAACGGTGCAGAGGCTCCTTTAAGGAGATAAGGTCACGCGGCTCTGATCTCTTTAGCCGTGAAATCAGTTCCCTTTAAACACGGCTTCTGTTTATGGGAGTTAACTGTTGCCGAGCGGCATTGTGGATTCATATTAATGGGTTGATATTAGCGAGTTAATGCACTTCCATGTCGAACGGCCCCGGAGAGAGAATCCACTAAAAATACATTCCAGGAAACCAGAGTTTTTCTAGTTTCTCCAGCAGTTGACAGATGAGACACTGAATTAGTGATGTGGGCTGGAGCAGAGGCTGAGAACAGCCAACTGACGAGTCCCAACAGCACCAGAGCATTGCCAGGTGGTGGGAGGGGCACTGGTCACAGAGCAGCTGGGGAACTCTGAGCCTGACGACTTCTCTGCCACCAGAGTTTACACCGAGCTGTAACTGTGACCCTAATCTTACACCAGGACTGCTGACAACACAACGTACCCTCCAAACTGTACACGATGAAGTGGGTGTGTCCTGGTGAGTGGGGGTGGTCGTTTCTGTCCCCAATAACAACTGTCAGCGTGCTGGTGGAGCTCATTGGAGGAGAACCGCTGTCGATCATGAGGATCGGGAGGCGGTACTTTTTTTGCCGCTCGCGATCGAACGTGCGGAGCGCCATTATGGTGGCACTCCCATTCCTGAAATCGGTTAGGTTGAAGTTGGTGGCGTCTGAGGTGAGCATGAGGAGGCGTATGGAGAACGGTCCGCCGTTGGTGGAGGTGTCGCGATCGGTGGCGTGGAGGAGGAGGGAGGTTTTGTTCATCCGGACCGACTGAGGCGCTGCCGTGTTCTCCCAAACGACTGGTTCATAGGGGACCTCGAACTCCGGCCCATTGTCGTTGACGTCAAGTACCGTCACTATCACGATGGCGGTTCCGGTCAAAGACGGACTCCCTGCATCTGTGGCCAGCACCATGATCCTGTGTTGGGAGATCTTCTCCCGGTCCAGTGAATCTGCCACCACCACCCAACCAGACTGGTCCACCAGGAACTGACCGTGGGGGTCGGACTCTTTGGAGATACTATAAGAAAAACGTCCATTTTGATTCGAGTCGAGATCTGAAGCCGACACCTGAGTAACAATGGTCCCCACAGGGATGTCCTCAGACATGGGGGGGGACTCGTAGAATTGTGGGAAGAAGACCGGGGCGTTGTCATTGGAGTCCTCCACCTGGACCAGGCAGTTGGCCAGGCTGAAGAAATCGGCATCCTCCGCCTTTAGGGTCAGGTTGAAAGTCCTCTCGTGGGGCTTCTCAAAGTCGAGCTTTTTCTTCAGCTTGACCACGCCACGCCGGTTCAGTTTGTCCGTCTCCACAAAGAACTTCCTGTCCTCGTCTCCTGCCACAATGCTGAAGGTCACCACAGCATTCTCGCCCTCATCTCCGTCTGTGGCGGAAACCACGAAAACCTCGCTGTTCACCTGCAGGTCCTCTGTCACCTGCAGACACACAGGAAGCAGATGGTCAGGATCGCTGCTGAGGACAGCTGAGCTTGTTTCAGCAGACCGACTCACCTGAGTGGTGTAGGTCCTCTGAGTGAAGATGGGTGGGTGGTCGTTGACATCTGAAACTATGATGGTGGCTGTCCCTGTCCCCATTAGCCCCCCTCCATCCCTGGCCTCCACCACCACCAGATACCGGTCCTCCACCTCACGGTTCAGGGAGCGCAGGACGGTGTAGATGGTCCCTGTGGTGGCGTTGATGGAGAACAGGTTGAGGTTGATCTCGTTGTGGACGTTCATGAGGATGCTGTAGGTCAGCACTGCGTTCTTGCCCTCATTAGGGTCGTCTAGGTCCATGGCGCGCATCTCCATGACGGAGGTGTCTGCGGGGGAGTTCTCAGGCACCTGGCCAACAAAACACCTGTCCATTTCCAACGCCGGACACGGGAAGAACGGCGCATTGTCGTTGACATCTTGGACTTCTAACAACACATCGGCAAACCCTGTGAGTCCCGCTCCTCCCTCATCTGTGGCGAGGACCAGGAACCTCCAGGCTGGACGCTCCTCGCGGTCCAGGCGGCGCTGGACGTATATCCTTCCGGTGCGTTCGTCGATGGTGAATTCACCACCAGCGCCCTGGCCGTGGAGAGAGTAGCGGACGGCAGTTTGGTCGGCCTCTTGGTCCGGATCTGTGGCCGAGACCTGCAGAGGAGAAACAAAAGGATTTCCTCAAGGGATCTGGAGAAGAGACTCCATAACTCAAGCTTTGTGTCCACTTTTATTGTTATTATTGTTATTCTGAACAAAGACAGATGGTCGAGGATGTGTTGTAGACACGCCAACAGGAAGTGAATTTAAGGTTTTATTGTATGAAGAGTTTTCAGAAGCAGCTCGTGGATTTTTTCTTTAAAGGAGCCGAGGCTTTTCTTATCTGGACAGTGTCTCCTTCATTAGGTTCAAAGTAAAGAGGATGGGGGCGGGGCCATCTTAACGAACCTGCCGTAGACGATGGGACAAAGCATCTGTCCTCACCTCATGCAAAAAGTGAGCAGACGCCAACAAAAGCATGAAAACTATTCCCTCACATCTCCTCTTTGTCACCAGAGGTTTGTTTATAGAACTCTTTGAAGTCCTCCCCCACCGACATAGTGATGCAGGTCGACCGCAGCACTATATTCATTTCAATCAGGATTCCCCATCCGCTCACTATCAGTGATTAACACGGCGTGCACCCGGTGGGGAGGGGCCGGGGCCGCCCGGCGCCACAGGAGCCGTGGAGAACATTAGAGAGTAACCAAGTGCACGTCAAATCGATTCAAGCAGGCGGGGAAGGCCCGGTGGCACCAGCCTCTCTGACGGGGATTACAGCCCTGCCCACGGCTCCCTCCTGATCTGATGCGGTGCGTTGCGATGAATCACCACAGGCAGGTGTGACGAACGGCAGATGAAAGAGCGCCGCTGCGACTTTTCAGGTCCTCCATGGCCACTCCCCCGCTCCAGGTGGAGCTGGATCTCTGCTCCACATGCTGTTCACAGGAACACTGGGAGTTTCAAACAAGAACTGACCTGCAGGATGAAAACGGGCAGCTGAGTGAGCTCTTCCGTCACCGTGGCCTGATACTCCGTCTGGCTGAACACTGGCGCCTCGTCGTTGTGGTTGACCACCTGCACCACCACCAGCGTCTCATTCTCCCACTTCCCGTCAGAGGCCACCAGCCGCAGCTCGTAGCACTGCTCCTTCTCGTAGTCGAGCGGCTGAGCCACGAAGATGGTGCCGACCTCGGGCTCCACGTCGAAGGCGCCCATGGCGTTTCCTGCCGCGATCTGGTAACGCAGCTTGGCGTTGGCCCCTGGAAGGAGAAAAGGAGGAGTGGTCTGAGCTGAAGCCAGAGGGGTAGGAGCCACGTGTTGTCATAGAAAGACATGATGCAGCTAAAGTTATTAAACACACACACGCAGGCCTGTTCTCTGTTTACCAGCATCCAAGGAGACTTTAGGAGGCAAACACCATCTGTGGAGACATGGAGGACCTTCATTGAGACATGAGTGTATGTGTGTGTGTGTAAGAAGCTTAGGTGCACTTGTCCGTCACAGCCTCGGAACACAGCCCATCATGAGCTGAATGTGTGTGAGGGGAGTAGCTCCAGAGGTTTCTGCCTCCGGCTGCCTCCCTAATGATCAGTCTGGCCATATGGTGCTGCCCTCTGAACACACACACGCAGCCTTGCAGGAGAGGAGAATTAATATTAGGGTCAGATCTCTGCTCCTCCAGATCTGGACTGCAGGGGAAAGTTGTCCCTCTAAAGGACGAAGCTGAAAAAGTTTATTTTGAAACTGCATCAGAACCAATGACACGCGGCCTCAGCTGTGAACACGCCTGACGTGCACTCAGGAGTTTCAGCTCCAACATTAAACCTTCATCATCATCATCATCATCGTCTCCTGTCTGCAGACGCACTGTACAGATACCGTATTTTCACTCACTGCAGCAGCGTGCACGCACGTGTGTGTGTGTGTGTGGATTGAACCCTGGGGTGACTCTGAACTGAAACACAAACTCAGCGGAATAACGAAGCCTCTTGATCTCATTACCAGACGCACTTAGTTCTGCAAATTTTCCACTCGGAGGACCGAGCAGGATCCAGCAACTTCACCCTCCTCCCCACAAACACCACATTACAGTGTGTGTGTGTGTGTGTTATTGTCCAGTAAATATGTTTGCCTGACCTCCAGTTTAATACTGAGAGAAGGTCACCACTGTCCCAGCACATGTCAGCTTCAACAACAGTGTGCTCATAATGAATCACACACACACACACCTGGAGCCAAGGAGACAGTGAATAAAACCTTCAGTTGAATTTACAGCTTATCAATCTTTGGTCTCTTTGGAGTTTGATTCTTCAACCTTCACACACACACACACACACACTGCAGACAACAACTCCCATGATGCCATCAGTTACACGTGAGAATGTTAAACATCAGGAACAGAAAAATCATTAAAATAAAACCCTTCTTCCTCCAGCTGAGAGGAGAAGATTTAAAAAGCAACACTGATTCAGCGGGGAGCAGGAGGCTTGCAGAGGGGCTCCAGAGGGACTCAGAAATGAGACGATGAAGAAGAGGAGCGGAGGAGGCGGATATATAAAGGTTAAAGATTAAAAAAGAAGATAAATAATCAGATGTCACTGTATTTTCTGAGCAGAGAAAAACCCCAGAGGCCCGACAGCCGTCATTAACGGGGGTTCTGTTGTTTTCTGACTCTGTTCGCCTCCTCCTGCTCCTCATCGGCTTCCAGTGGGGGAGGAAGAGGAATGAGGGACAAACACAAACAAAGAGACGAACATCAAAACTGTCAACCTCAAAGGAGCAGCGGCGCTCGCTAACAAGCTGTGACAGCGAGAGGGGAGGAGGAGGAGGCGAGAGGAAAACAGGTGGGAAGTGAGCAGAGCATTATGGGAGAAAGGATTAGGGACTCACCTTCGTCCTCGTCATTGGCGGTGACGGTGATGAGGACGAAGCCGACCTCCTTGTCCTCCTCCACGCTCACCTCGTACGCCGGCTGAGCGAAGGACGGGGCGTTGTCGTTGACGTCGGTGATGAAGATCCTGACGTACGCCGTGTCTGAGGCGCAGAAACCAAGTTTAATGAACTAAATAACACACAAACTGAGCGTGTGTGTGTGGTACCGGTGTTGGGCTGCCCTCGGTGGCTCGGCCGGGCCGACTCGGATCCATCCTGCGACTGCACCTCGATCAGGTACGAGGCTCTGTGCTCGCGGTCGAAGGACGCCCGGGTGGAGACAACGCCGCTGAGCGGGTCGATGCTGAAGAACTGAGAGTCTCCGCTCTCGTCTCTCAGGATGGAGTAACGGATCTGAAGAGGAACAGGAAGAAAAGGAAGATGAGGACAGAGGACAACGCTAAAGATGATGATGGTGACAATGAAGAAGACACAGGGAACTCCACGGAGCAAGAAGAGGAAGAGGAAGAGGTGAGGGTCTCACCCTCCCGTGCAGACCGGAGTCCAGGTCTGTGGCCGACACCTGTAGCACGGACGTGCCGACCTCTGCCCCCTCAGGAACCGTGGCCTCGTAGGTGGACGACAGGAAGAAAGGAACGTTGTCATTCACATCTGGAGACAGAGACAGAAGAAAAGTGGGCATGGTCTCAATGTCAGAACATCTGACACGCCCCTGTGACAGCTGATGAACACAAGCAGGAAGTAAACAGAGGGACGGACGGACGGGTGGACAGATCAGCTGCTGGAGGACAGACAGGAAGTGGGTCTGAATGAGTTATCAGTGGGAAATTATCTACAAAGCAGGTCCGCCTCTGCTCTGCTCAGAGCCAAACAGAGTCCGAGTTCTCTCCGGCTCCACCGGCGGCTGCCGACTCACCCGTCACGTTGACAAGGACGCTGGTGAAGGAGGCGAGCGGCACGGCGGCGACATTCTGCACTCGCACCCTGAGTGTGAAGAGGCGAGTTGTCTCGAAGTCGAGGTTCTCGGCCACCAGGATGGATGCTGAGCCGACCGCCCGGTTTGGTTTGAGGTAGAACCGCACTGGCATGTTGGTCTCTGGCACCTGACCCTCCTCCAGGTTGTAGGTCACCCGGGGGTCACCGAGCGGGGACGTGGCCTTGACCGTCTGATAGGAGAGAGAGAGAGAGGTCATGACCCCTGTCTGTCAAAGTGTTTTCACTGGACCCAACAGACCCAGAATCATCTGACCAATCTGCATCTGCAACCTGTTCCATGCTGATCCATCACAGAGGAGACGCCGTCCGGTGGATAAACAATGATAATAAACACAGAAACACTGACGCCATCTGAATCCATAGCCCCAGCAGACCGGTCCTTCAGAAGACATGAGACGACTCCAAGACTGGTGTTCTCCCACTGTGTCCACCAGGAGCAGAGCTTTAAGACTCATGTTTTTTCTTATTCTCTCAGTAGAAGCCTGTACTGACCTTTGAGACGGAGAGTGTGTGTGAGAGAGATTCTAAGACTCCCGTCCCCTCTGTCCAGAGAAAGATTGTGTTTTCCACGGAGAAGTGATGCCACCTCACTTTAACACACACACACATACACTCAGAACCTCCGTGGTCTAGTCTGTCGTGCATCCGACACGTGAACAGCAGGTTTTTCTGCTCCTCGTTGTTTCCTCTAATTAAAGCTCTGCAGGGTTTTTTCTAATGACACATTCAGATCTGCAGCTAGAATAAGGAAAATAATTTATTTATTTGATATAACAAATAAAACCTCATGCAGGTTCAACCCTTCCTGCTGTTTCTGATTCACAGTCAATGATAAACTGTCAAGAAAGTGGACGACAAAACATGAAGCAAAACGATGTCATCTTCATCTTCATCAAAATCAGGTGTGAAGGAAGCGAAGGAAAGATTAAACACAGCCGTAAACACACACACACACTCACTGATAGTGAAAATAACGTGTACTGCAGCAGCTGGAGGGGAGAACTCCTCCACCTCCAGCAGCTTAGGAGGAGCGAGCAAATGAGGATGGAGGATTAAAGGAGTAAAAAAACATCAGCAGAGGGGTAAGGCTGTGCGTGTGTGCGTGTGTGTGTGTATGTGCTCTGTTTGGGAGCGTCTGAACGTGCTGACACTGAGGAAGATGGAGGCAGAAGAAGAAACAGTCTGTCAGCTCCTCAGATCAGGGAGGAGGAGGAGACTTAAATAGCACTTTCTCCCTCTCCCTCACTCCTCTCCCTCTTTGTCTCTCTCTCTCTCTCTCTCTCTCTCCTCCTCTTCCTCTGTCTCTTTCTCTCTCTCCTCCTCTTCCTCTGTCTCTCTCTCTCTCCTCCTCCTCTTCCTCTTTGCTCCTTGTCACATTGAACCTTACTCAAACGAAGAAGAGCTGAGGTCCAGTTTCCTGATCGCTGACGTCACAGTGATGTCACAGCAGACAACCCCCCCCCCCTCCCCGGGTCAGTTTAGATACAACACAATGCAGCTTTCAGACATGACATCACCAGTGGCCTCTGATGATGTCACCACTCTGGTTAGAACACGGGGCTGGGAGGAGTGAGAGGAGTCTCACCAGGATCTTGGCGTCCCGTCCCGTGTTCTCTGGGACGGTGACCCAGTACTCGGGCTGCTCCCAGAGTGGCGGCTGGTTGTGCACATTGGTGATGATGACGCTCAGATCCACGGAGCTGCTGCGGTTCCCCCCGTCGGACGCCACGATCTGCTGGCTGATCCTGGACGTCTGTGGGACACAAACGTCTTTAAATCTGCATCTCATCAAACTGAACAGGGAAACCAGAGCGAGCACGACACAGTATCACGGCTCTGATGTGATCATCTCATGTAAACATGTAAACACAGCGAGCCGACACGGCAGAAACAAGATGGAGCGAGGGAGAAGAGACGAACGAACAATAGGAAAGAAGGTTTAACGTTGTGCCAAGCGCCTCGTATATGAACAAACACATCCTTCGAGCGCACACACACACACACACACACACACACATTTCTCTGTGGACACACGATTAAAGAGAATCTCTGTCTTTATTCATATGAACAGATTGGACAGCGATACACACGTGAATACGGAGTGTGTGTTGTGTGTTCATGGATCAAACGATGGCGAGTGTTTGAACCAGAGGAAGATCTGAACTGAGTTTAGAAATCATATCATGGAAACTCTGGACGTCTCTGACCTGGGAGATGGGCTGGTTGACATAGATCCAGCCGGTACTGGGGTTGATGTGCAGGTACGCTGGCTGCTGATTAGACAGCGAGTAGGCGATGGCGGCGTTGCTCCCCTGGTCCTCGTCGTGCGCCGCCGCTCGCAGGAAGCTCGTCCCGACTGGAGTGTCCTCTCGCAGAAAATCTGAGGGGAGAGACACAGACACACTGCTCATGTCTTTCATGACTCATCGGGTCATTTCCATTCAGACAGAAGCAGGAACGTTGGGGACAGACATTCTAAAGATGGCGGCAGCATTGTGTCAGCACAGTGTCGCCTCCTTTTTTCTGGGTCTCACTTCAAAGTCAACAGATGCGTTTTTAAATTCAGGAGCGTGACCTTGAACCATGCTGACGGTGACGCGTGTCAGCACTGATCAGAGGCCGGCCTCTGGAATACTGCGTCTCCAGCTTTATGTCAGTGGAAATGTCCTGGAAATGTCCTGAAAATGTCCTGGAAACATCCGGCTGAGCTGACGTGTCCCAGAGGCTGCCGCTCGTCTCTGAGGGAGAGACTGCCTGACGAGGTTTGGATCTGTCATTGATTCAAATTAGACGAACGCAGCAGAAGATCTGATGCTGAGGATGATGGGAAATCTTCCCCAGAACGATGTGAATCGAGGAAGCAGATTTGGAAATTTGGAAAAAACAAATTACAAAAGTTCCAACTGAAGAAGAAGAAAAAGAAGAAGATCCAGAGATGAACAGAGATTTTCTGCTCATTCTTTCATGTTTTCTTCCCACCTTTCTGACCCACCTCTGTTTAACATTGATCCTACTGTTCTGATGTCGACCGTGAGGTAAACACACACACACACACACACACACACACACACACACACAAACAGCAAATGAATGCATGTCCCAGAAACATTTCAATCTGCCTGTTAAATAGTTAATGAGCCGCTCGGTGTGTTTCTCTAATCTGACGAGCAGAACTTCTGACACGACGCTTATCAAAACACAGATCTGCCCCAACAGTAAACAAACACGGACCCGCGGGAGCCAGCGGCGAATATTTCATCATCGTGAGGAGGAGGAGGAGGACTGAGAGACGAGGGTAAACAAACACTTTCCTCACCTGCTTCCCTCACACACACACTAGTATCAGTACTAGCAGCAGTAACCGTGGTAACCGAGACTCACACTGGTAGCGGCTGTTTTCGAACTTGGGGTCGTTGTCGTTCTGGTCCGCCACGAGCACGGTGATGGGGCAGATGCTGATCAGCGGCTCCTCTGCCTGGTCTGTGGCTGTCACCGACAGCGTGAACTCCCTCTGACGCTCTCTGTCGAAACTCATCGCCGTGGTGATGACACCTGACACACACAGGTTGCTATGGTTACTGTTGTCAAGTGACCACAAGACAGAAGGACTGAAACGCAGCTGGACCTGTGTCGGGGTCGATGTCGAACCCTGACGACACGCCGTCTCTGTGCATGATGCCGTATTTGACCTCGCCATTGACCCCCAAGTCGGCGTCGTGCGCCTGCACGTGCAGCACAAATGTCCCCGGCGGCTGGTTCTCCAGGACGGCGGCGCTCAGGCTGTAGTTGAGACACTGAGAGGACAGGTCCAGATTAGAGACAGAAAAAATCCTGACAATAGAGGAGGAGGAGGAGCAGAGCGTCACCTCCGGGAAGACTGGTTTGTTATTGTTGATGTCGTTGATTCCCACGATGACCTGGGTGGAGCTGCTGAGCGGGTGCGGGCCGCCGGACGCGTTGTCGTCGGTGGCGGTGATGTTGAGGACGTACTGTGGCCCTAGCAGCCTGGGGGCGGGGCTTCGCCGCAGCTTGATGATGCCTGCAGACACGAGAGGACTCTTTACATTAGACACAGGCACAGCATTTCAGCAGTCAGTAACCTGTTGGTTTCTATGGCAACCGCCATGATTTCTGATTCCTGCGATGTTTCTCCCCTTAGAGGATTTTCAGTCATTTACCTTCCCGTACATTTTAGCTAAAATGAGCTAAAAGGAGATTTGATTGTTCAACATTAAATGAGCTCAGACTAAATGGAGCAATACCACCAGAAACCATAGGGGGCAGTGTAATAATAGTTGTACAGGTTCTATACGACGTTACCCTGGTAACAAAGGAAGGGAGGGAGGGAGTCAGGACGCAGTACTACAGATACAAGTAGTGCAGATTTCAGAGCCCGTGGTTTGAGTCAACATCGTACTCTTTGGACATTTCGCTTCAATCAGGTTGTCTGCAGCCAATGAATCATGAACAGTTTCAGAACCCGTGAACGTCTGGATTGGATCAGCTGATCGGCTCAGGCTCCAGTGGGAGCAGAGCTGTGGGTCCTCACCCCCTCACATTATTCTATTACGCAGCGTTGAAACACACACGCTAACAATCACTTCCACACCAGCGCAGCCGAGCAAACAAACAAACAAATAAGCAGCTTTGGTCGCAACATGAAAAGAGACAGAGAGGCTGCGAGGGAGCAAACACATCTCCATGAAAATACTCCCCGACGCTTTGAAGTGACAAAGCAGCCAAAGGCCATCCACTGCGTGTGTGTGTGTGGGGGGGGGGGCTTAATATATCATTTATGTGCAAATGTGCATGTTTATATCTGCGTATAGATTCATGGGTGTGTAGAGGAGGGAGCAGTGCATGCTGGGTGACAGTGGCTTAGATCCACACACACACACACACACACACTAGAAAAAAGAGCAGTTTCTGTGTGTGAGCTTTAGTGATTATAAATGTGTGTTTACATGCTTTTACTTATGCACACTTGGCTGTGTGTGTGTGTGTGCAGTCTTATTACAGCTACCAAGCTCTACCCCCAAATACTTGTTACCACAGCAACATTCATCTTACTGTGTGTGTGTGTGAGTGTAAGTGACCTGAATACAGCTGTGAGCGTGTGTGTGTGTGTGGGGTGGGGGGGGTTCAGGCTGACTGCGAGTAAACTTTTTTTCAAACATTAAATCCATTTTGTTCAGATTCGTTTATACAAACTGATGAAGCCGTGTTCTCTCTCCGGCCAGCAGGGGGCAACTCCACTACATCTCCCTGTCTCCTACGTCTTCAACAGCTGATGATTGTCGATCAGTCAAGATCATGTAGAGTCCAATGCCCCTGTCAGGAATGACATCACACTGCAGGTCCAAACCTTTCTGGTTGTCCAGCAGAAAGTTGCTGTCCTCATTCCCCCCGGTGATGGCGTAGGAGACGGCATCTCCATCAGGGTCGTTGGCATGGACGATGGCGACCAGCGTGTCCGGACCGGCGTCCTCACTGAGGAAGGTCTTATAACTGACGGAGACACAGAGACACAGGTCAGACCTCAGAGAGAACTGAGGAGGAGGAAGAGGAGAGGTGAGAGGAAGCAGTTGAACAATAGATTCTGATTTGAGTGTCTCTGTGGGCGGGACACAAAGATGGAGACAATGGCAACAGAGACATAACGAAGAAGACATTTGTCCTACACGCTCTGGGAGAAGACGGGCGCCTCGTCATTGCTGTTGGACACCCTGATGCGGACGGAGGCGGTGCCAGTGCGCGGGGGCGTGCCCGCGTCCACTGCCACCACCACAAACTCATAGATGTGATTGGGTCGCTCGTAATCCAGGAGGTGGGCAGGGCTGAGCACACCCCCTGATGTGATGTCAAAATCACTGCTGTGGACGAAGTAGGAGATCTCGGAGTTTTCACCGGAGTCACAGTCACGGGCCAGAACTGAGGAGGAGGAGGAGGAGGAGGAAGATGAAGGAGGAGACAACAAGGAGGAAAAGAGGAGGAAGGAGACGGAGAAGGAGGAGGAGGAGACAACAGAGAGGAAATACACAAATACACAAAAGTTGTGAAGACGAGAGATTTTATATCTGCCCACTGTTGAATGAAAGTTTGAATGTGTGTGTGTGTGTGTGTGTGTGTGTGTGTGAGAGAGACAACCATCTGTCGTAGCTGCTGGTGACAGGTTGAGATCAAACAGTCCGACTTCAGCAAGGTTTTGCTCTGATTAGGCCGACCACCAGCAACACACACACACACACACACACACTCACACTCACTGTACCCAGGTGTGATTATATTCTGATGTCTGTTCATTGACAGAGGGCAAACAGTTTAGCAGAATCTGTGTGTGTGTGTGTGTGTGTGTGTGTCTGCGTGTGTGTGTGAGTGTATGTGTGAGTCACCTTGCAGCAGGGAGCTTCCAGGTGCGATGCTCTCAGGGACGTTGTCTCTGGTGTAGACAGACTGGAGGAACTCAGGCGTGCAGTCATTCTCATCCGTGATGTGGAGGACGACCTGCAGGGGGCGTGTCACAGCATCACAGTTCCTCAGAGAGTGACATCTCATCGGTCAGCTGTTCATGCGTGGAGGTGGTATACAGAAAAATGTCTCTTGATGGAGGACCAGACCAGGACGCAGGTCTACAGAAACGGACTGAACACACCAACACGGGAACATCTGGAGGAGAAGATTCAGACCTGCTGCACTGCTCCTGCTCCTGAGGAGCAGTACTCCACAGGCAGTACATGCAGGGGAACTGAAGACGTCGGTGATGATGGAGTGGGATGAGATTTAAAATGTCCTTTAAAGCTGAAGGCAACAGAAAGTGCAGAAGCTAAGGTATACACACACACACACACACACACACACACACACACACACACACACAAACACTCCACAGTGAATTAGCCAGTGGAGCATATAGAGCAGCAGGGACCTCTGGGGACGCTGCTAATTGAGAAACTATTTTCTGTCTGTCTCAAACATCTGCACACACAGAGCAGGTGATAATGGATTCCTCTAGATGTGTGTGTGTGTGTGTGTGTGTGTGAATGTGAACAGATGTAGCTGTCCCTTGAATAAAGTCTTAAGAGCTTAACATGAGAACTGGAGTTTGTGCTTAGCTGTCAGGTTTCTGCACTTAGCACCCTGAGTGTGTGTGATAATCCTTGATGCTGTAAACCCTGGACCAACGTTAACGCAGCTCAAATGCGCTGATTGCGAGGGGGTCATGTGACCGAGCTTCAGAGGGTGGAGCACAGCACTGTCATTCATATTTAATGAGGTTTCATCGGAGAGGGCCGGCAGGGGTCAAGGGTCAGCACCTGGAGCTGGCTGTTTATCACCCACAATCTCCCAGGAGGGTTGAAACCCTTTCACACTGTAACACATGTTGTGTGAGGTGAAGTGGGCGTGTCTCCAGACGTGTGGTTAGCAGAGTTGGAGTGTGTGTGTTGGTGAGCGTACCTCAGCCACGCTGCTGAGACCGGTGTCGGGCTCGGAGGCCCGGACCTGCAGGGTGTGGAGGGTGTGTCCGCTCTCATAGTCCACGGCCCGGGTGAGGCTGAGAGCGCCGCTCTCCTGGTGGACGGCGAACAGGTTCCCAGGGTTCAGCAGCAGCATGAAGGACAGACTCCTCCTCTGGAAGGACACGGCCTGGACCACGGCCACACTGCAACGACCACAGCATCCCGTCACTGAGCCAGCCCCGCCCACACACCCATCACCAGCCCTTCCGTGTTAGCAGACGGGACATGGTCATTTCTCTGATCGGTTCTGTTTGAATGTTGATGTCTCTGATAATAATTTAATTCCATTAAAGTGAAACGTTTCTCGTCTGAGAGACACGGAGACAATGGTGTGATAACAGCAGCATGTGCACCTCCTGGAGTGTCTCACACACGCACACACACACAGAGGGTGGCATGGAAACATGGATATTCATACAATGTGCAGCAGCAGCCCCGAGGGGGGCTCAGAGTCCCCCCCCCCATGTTTATCCAGACCGCGCTTTTAATAAATATTTGAATTTGCCTCAAGCCGTGCATACATCTGCATCCCCCCCCCCAGCCTCTGGTTCTTCTCCTCCTCTCATCCCTCCATCCTCCTCCTCCCCCTCCTGCTATCATTCAACACCCCCTCCTCTGTCTTCTTCTTTCTTTTTGTCTCACTGTACGGGGTTCACACACACATTCCAACACTGATATAATCACTACGCGTGTAGTGGAGTGCTGCATCCAGAGCCAGTACTGATCCTATCTGAGACATCCTGCCGAGGACAGGGGACAGCTGGACGGCTGCAGGGACTCACGCTTGTCCGACAGGCGTGTTCTCTGCCACTTTCACGCTGTAGGTGGCGTTGGTGAATTGCGGCGGCCGGTAGCCGGCCAGGACCGCCACCGTGGTCGTCGTGCCTTTATGTCCTTGCTCGTCCACAGCCTGCACCCGCAGTAGGTACTCCCTACTGGGGGTCAGAGGTCGCCCTGTAGTCCGGACCTCACCAGAGTGCCGGTCTACCTCAAAGCACTCGTACCCACCTGGATGGTCAAGAGAGAGAGAAAGAGAAGAACTGTTTCCAACGTCTCTGAACTGGATCAAAGGAAACAAAGGAGACACGAATTTACAGCAATTTAAATATTTGGCTCTTACTTCAAGTTCTAAATTTCTGAAACAAGAATAAAGTTTTGAGCTCTTATCAGTCAGAGAACAGATCAGAGACAGGATAGGAGTGAAGGAGGAGGAGGAGGAGGATCAGCTGTTGACCACAGGGACTGGAACCAGCAGCTGCATCCAACCTGTCAATCATCTCCTCTTAAGCCCACGTCTATTTGTGGAGATGTTTTTATTTCTGACTCCAGCTTCTGCAGATTCAATCTGAAGCTTTTAATCCACGTTACGGACATTCTCTATGTTTTTATTAAAAGGTCTCAGCTGTCAATCATGTTGCTCCGCCCACCCATTTAGAATCAAATAACTGATTAAAACCAAAGTGAAGAGAAACACGGAAAAATCCAAACTTCACTTTGGTTCATGTCCCATCTGCTAACACGGAGGAGGGTTGTGACCTGTGCTGCAGCCAGACACCAGAGGGCGATGCACGTTTAATGTTGGAAAAGACTTCTAAAGTGAACTGTGAAAAAGGTCATCATTAAAAATGTGTCTCTCAGCTTCAGCTGCGTTCCAGCGTGCGGACATGTCCACACTGAGGACACCTCCATGTGGACGGGCTGTTAGAAACGTCTCCCGTGTCCATGCTGGCTCACCAGTGGGGACACAGAGTCACGTTAAAGGAGTCAGAGGCTCTTAATGAGGCAGCATTAGAAATTAGCTCCTAAAATATCTTCCTCCTCCTCTGTAAAAAAATAAAAACCCACAGCCACCGGCAGCCGTCCGCCCACCCTCCCACCCGCTGCCTCTCCAGAGACTTTGCCATTCTTCCTGAGTGTGGGCACTGCGGCAGCCCCAGGGAGCGATTAGCGGAGCCACTCCACGCCGTTTATCTTCGCCGTTCTCTCTCCTCTCCAACTTGATACTAACTGAAATTCAACAAGTCCAGTCTTATTTATAAATCACGGCTGGGGACAAAAACAGGTTTGTGACAGAACGCCTGGCGGAGCTGGAACACGTGCATGCCGTTTCAGGGAAGGAAGCTGCGTCATCAAAGACGCAACAGGAAGCGCTCACCGTCCAGCAGCAGGAACTGGGCCTGTCCCTGCGTCCCGTCCCATCGCCGTGCCAACAGTCGGTACACCACGGAGCCGGGCGCGGCATCGGGGCCCACGGTGGCCAGGTATGGGGAGGGAAACATGGCCCACCGCAGGTCGGCCTGACTGGGCGTGCTCAGGGTGAGCGTGCACAGGTACCAGTCGTCACCTGCAGCAGAGGAGCACATGCGTTAGAACAGGTGGATCATTAACGAGCAGACGCTTCAGCTGATGATGAGGTAATGTTGATCATATGATGACATCACTCTGGAAATGTTTCCTTAAAGGAGCAGAAATAAACTATTTAATATGACAGTGTGTGTGTGTGTGTGTGTGAACTGAAACACTATTCAACCTGGGAATTACCTATGATCCTCTACTTTCCAACAAATCCCCAGCCTGTTGGACCCAGTTCTGGTCCAGAACCTCTCTCACTGAGCTCCGGGCTCAAACTGAGAAGTTCTTCTCTGAAGAGACTGGATAAATCTCAGAGGAAATACAGAACAGTTCTAAATCCGCCCTCGTTCGTTATTCCAGCACACGCACAGATGTGTTTATTTTCATCGTGTTTATTTCAGAATGTCTGGAAACAAATGTCGTCGTGTGGTTCTCATCCTCCACTGAGCACATGTTCCCACCAAGTTGCTCAAAGGGGACGAGAGGAAGAGAGGGAACACGCAGCTCCTCCAAAATAAAACAATACGACTTTCAGAAGATCATGTCAACACACGCACAGACACAGCGTTGACTATTTTCTTCTTCTCCTGTCTTCTGCGTGTCGTCCTTCAGAGCAGGGATTTGTTTGATTTGAAGGTACGTCGCTGTTGTTTTGACAGCAGTGAAGGAGGACACAGCTTGATCGAGAGAGCCTCCCTTCAGACAGGAGGAGACGAAGAGGAGGAGGAGGAGACAGAGGAGGTGAAAACAGTGTCTGAGTGTTTCTGTCAGAGAGACCTGCGACCAGTAAAACACAGTGAAGGCCTGTGCACCCTCCTGAGGAGGAGGAGTCTCTCCATCTTCTTCCGCTCATCAGATCCAGAATAATCGGGTCTATTTCTGTCGGTGGTTTTATATACACTGCGCTGTGGGCTGCGCATGAAAGTGAAATGAAATCCATCCCATTATCATGATAAACATCAACACATCGGGCCATGGCGCCGCTGGTCAGCACGTGTGTGTGTGGGGGGGGGGGGGTAAAGTCGCTGTTTCGGGGGGGGGGGGGGGGGGGGGGGTAAAGTCGCTGTTTCCACGCTCCCTCTACCCGGGTCCCACCGAACACGAACTGGCCCGGAGCGAGGAAGAAGAGCGGAAGACGCTTCCACACAGACTAATGAGTTTGTGTTCTGGTCTGTTGGACGATTCAAAGTTTTCCACCTCTGTTACTTCTGTCGCTTCACTGAAGGTGAACAGGAAACTCCTCCTATATATTTTTATACACACACACAGAATGTTTGTCCACATGCAGAGATGAAGACTCAGAGTTGTCATGGAGGAGGTCCCCGCTGGAGAGCTGCTGTTTGTTTCTTTTATCGTCTCGGCTCCTCTGAATTCCCTCTCCTCCTCCTCCTCCTCTTCTCACACGGTCTCAGCTGCTGTCACGTTGTTGTGTGTTGGTTCTGAGCGGCGTGATGCTCACGTCTCCAGAGAAACTTTGATGTTGTCGTTAACTGTAACTTTAAGTGACGTCGTCCTCGGTCTGTCTGCTCGTGGCCTCGTTTCCTGGCAAATGTCAATAAAGTTTCATAAACAACAAGCCCCTCCTTCTGGAGAAGCAGTCCCTGCGCAGAGCAGCTGGTTCCACAGCTTCTCCATGTCCTGTCCATTGTTTGTTTCTGCATTTGTCTGACACACAGACTCTGACTCGGATGTTTTGTGAGGTGGTGCCAGAAATAGCGAAGCGCCGAGCAGAGGAGGAGCGGAGAGGACGTGATGAAGGTGAGGGGGCTCACACAGGTCGTTATGCAGCAGATCACAGCAATTAAAATGGATTAAAGAGCACCGGGGTTATTTCTGAATTGTCTTTAACACTTTGTCACAACCTGAGACGCAAACAACAGGAAGGAGCGACGTCAGCGAGAGAACAAGTCTGATGGAGGAGCAGGAAGCTGTGAACACCAAGCAAATAAAACCAGTTCAATTAACACGAGCAGCAGGTCAGACTCACACCTGTGTGACATCATCAAGATTTACTGCACACACACACACAGCTGTGAGCAGAGAATGATCACACACGTGTTACCTTTGTCAACACACAAACACACTCTGATGAACGTGCACTTGACTTTCACACCACAGGCTTTTAAGAGTGTGTGTGTGGGTCTGATTGTCAGTGTGGGATGCATTTCCATGGTAAGTCTCAGGGTGCAGGTGTTCCAGGGGAACCAGTTGCCGAGGCGACATGTTAAATCTCTGTGACATGCGAAAGCACTCTGAATGTGTGTGTGTGTGTCAGTCTTTGGTCAAACTGCCCCCACACTGCCCCCTCCTGGTGGAGGTTGGACTGTAAAGAAACCCAACCTCAGCCTTGAGGTCAGGGTCACGAATGATGTTGTGCTGAGTCACACTTTGACCACTAGAGGGCCCAGGCGTGCGAAGAGATGCTGACTCAGAGGAACCGTGGAGTTAATTCATTCAGACAAAGAAAGAATAACATCCTCACTCTGTCAGGTCGTTCGTGTGCACGACGCCTCCGTCTGCGTCGGCGCGGATGTGGCAGAAAATAAAAATCAGCTCACACACAGATGAAGAGAAAACACCAACGCCACGGAGTGAGGAACTGAAAACACCTTTGGACACACCCTCCTCTGTTTGTGGACCAGGCTCTCCATCTGGTCCCTGGGCGCCAGCGGACAGAGGCCTGCCGCATCCTAATTAACCACCTTATAGACTGGCCTACTTTACCTCACACACACACGCGCAGGCACGCACAATTAATTAAGCCCCATTTTTCACTGCTGATGAATGGGGGCGGGGGGGTTTAAGGCAGATAAAGATGAAAATAACAATAAGAAATTAATGTTCAGATCATCGGTCACCAGCCAATCAGAGGCTGAGGAGCTTCCTCTGGTTTAAAGAACAGGGCCGGTTCTGCTCCAGTTGCTGCTCAGAGTTCTTCTCAACCTGTGCGGCCGCAGAATGAGGAACAAGCTGCGGGCGCCGCCCCTCCCTGACCATTAACATCGTCTGCAGGAGCTGAGTGTAACCTCTGGACTTTCCGGGGCGAGCAGAGGGAGCCGACGGCAACATGGAAACTCAATTAGGGTCTGAGTGTGTGGTCAGAGAGGAAGAGGAGGAGAAGGGGGAGGAAGAAAAAGAATTTACTTTAGGCAGAGGAGGAAAAACTAAATCTGCGTCTGTGTTGGAGCAGAACAGGAAACCAGTTCAACACAGAACAGACCAGTATCAGAGGGTCGGACCGGGCTGGAACCTGTCTGGACCAAACCATGCTGGATGAGACCAGACCAACCTGAAACAGACCAGAACCAGTTTGACAGGACCAGTCCACAGAATCATCAGGGTGGGAGGTTCTGCTTCGAACATAAGCCAGTCAGAACCAGACACATGCTGGCTTGGATGCAGTAACCCGCCTGGAGCAGGATGGGATGTATCAACGCTGCAGCTGCAGGTTGGAAGATAAAGAAAAGGGAATACAGGAGACTTTAGAGCCACATAAATTAAAGATGGCCACTGTGTCCACAAAGCGGGCTGATGACATCATTGCATCAGCTGCCAATGTTCAGCTGTCGGCGAACCGGGCCTGAAGCCACGAGCCTCTTCGTTTCCCTCAGCAATACAGGAGCCTGGGGGGGGGGGGCTTCTATTGAGTGCAGGGGTGATCAATGACACAAGGCTGGGGGGGTGAGGGGGGGGGGGGGCTTCTATTGAGTGCAGGGGTGATCAATGACACAAGGCTGGGGGGGTGAGGAGAACAGGACCCGAGGCTAAAATCAAACCATGAACTCCCCGGTCTGCTGCCCCCTCCTGATTGGCTGGGCGGGGCAGAGGAAAGCATCATGGGAAGTGGAGCATGGGTCAAACAGGATTTACTGAGGTTTGAATCTGCTTCAAGGAGGAGATAGATGGAGCTCGGCGCGGAGTGTGTGTGTGTGTGTGTGTGTGTGTGTCAGATTGGTTCTGCAAGAGTTACAGCAGAAGATTAAAAAGACGACAAGAAAGGGAGCAAACATGAAAGAACGGCTGAAAAGAAAATCCTCCCTCTGTGTCTCAGAGTCAGAGTCTCAGAATCTGTCAACGTCTCCTGGGCAGAGAGGACAGAGAGAAGGACAGACAGAGGGGGGACAGAGAAAGACAAGCCTGGACATTGAACCAGAGCATCGCGATGAAGCTCTCTGTCTTCATCTCATCTGTGTTCTTGTCCTCCTGGTCAAAGATCTGGGACTCAGTGGGGACACATCCCATCAGGCCCGGCGGCGCCTCGGGATCCCCAGGAGCAGCTGGGAGCATCTCTGAGAAGGTTTTAGATGATTTTCTTTTCCTCAGATATTGGCGGTGAGGTTTTGATGACTATGTGGGCGGGGTTGGGTAGGTTGTGGGCGGGGCATGAGTGGAAGAATACAGCGAGACGTAAGACACGGTGTCTGTCGTCTGAATTATGAATTTCTGACTTTGTCAGCCATTAAAAAATAAAGTGGTGAAAGTTTAATGCCTCGTTGATAATTGATGGTGAAACACTGACGGTGTGTGTGTGTGTGTGTGGTCACTGAGTGTGTGTCATGTATAAATCAAATAAATGTTTCCACAGGAGGATGTCACCAGGTGGGCGGGGTCTGTATATAGCTCCTGAGTGATTGACAGCTTCCACAGGCCGCACATCTGGGTAACTAAGCTTGACTGTAGTACTCTGCTCTCAGCGTGTGTGTTTGTGATACAAACCTTCAGCAGTGTGTGTGTCTGATGTTTGAGCTTTCAACGAGTGACAGGATTTCCTCACCATGAAAGTGTGTGTGTGTGTGTGTGTCTATTATCTGTCACATCATGTAGAGTGACAGAATAATCAACAGAGGCAGAGAACTGCACTGCAGCCACTTTAACGTGTGTGTGTGCTAATCCACTGCTTGTGCTTTGATGTGTTTGTGTGTTTGTGCGTGAACTGGTTGGACGTGTGTGTGTGTGTGATTCATCTTTTTTTTTGTTCTTTGGAAAAGAGCATTTGTTGACACTGGTATTAAACCTGTTAACAGAGTGGAGCCTGGTGTGAACAGAGACTCCATCAGTTCTCTGCTCTGTTCCCAATCTGACTCCCAGTCTGGTCACACTGGGCTCTGATGGTGTCAACAGGAAGTGATGTCTGTGACCAGTTACAGAACCAGAGGAAGAGTTACACAGAACCGGGTCAGAGATAGTGAAGTTACGTTCGTGAACGATTCATTCAGAAAGAACTAATCTTTTATATGAGTTGTCGTACTGAGTCCTCTCAGTGATTGATTCGTTCCTTTTCATGCAGTACCTTCCGTCACCACATGCACCACAGCATATGTATTAAGGTCTGTTAGTTCGTTCATTCGGGTCGTTCGTTCCTCTGGATCGTTCATTTGTCATGTGACTGGCAACACAGGCAGCCGCTTACTGCAGTACGTTTTCACTTACAGATTGGTCTCCCAAGTTAGTTTCATACCATTAAACAGTGGCAGGGAGGACCGGACGCAAGTCACTTTATTGTGGTGTGTAGTTACTTTACTTGGTTTTCACACGGTTTGAATTTCTTGTGGCATTTTGCATACTATATACTGTGTGTTTAGAAACCCGGTCTGTCTTACAAGGGGTATAGCGCCACCTGCTGGAAAATGAACAAAATGACTCAAAATAAGATTTGTTCTTTTTACTGTATGAGATTAAGAGATTCAAGTCAGTAAAAGACCCAAAGATCCCATCACTAGTCAGAGACACTGAGGCAAACGCACACACACACAGGGCATTTTCAACTGGATGGAATTTAGTTTTTTCTCTGCCACAAACTTGAATGCACTTGTATTTGTTGTGTACACACACATATACACACATACATGGCCTGGTGATCAAAGGCTCAGATTTGCTCCATTGTGTGGATCAAATCCCTCTTTTATGAGACCCAGGAACACACACACACACACACACAGTCAAGCCGCCTCTGTGTGAAATCCATGTGAGCACGGCACTTTGCCTCCTGAGGCTCTGATAGTTATAAACCGTCGACCACGCTGGGCCTCACCACTAAGCTAACTGTAGCACCGTGAAGCCATGATGAAACTTGGGGGCGAGGGAATCTGACGAAACATGCAGCGAGCCGGAGATGGCGCCGCGATTGGTCTGAGGAGTCTGAACGAAACCAACAGATCCAACAAAAGCGAATCATCTGTGTCTGTCTCCTTGAGACACAGAGGCAGAGTCTGTGTCCACAAACATCCAATCAGACGCATCACTGGTCTGATGCTCACAAGTTAAACATGCAAAAAATGTCAAACAAAGGGGGAGGAGCTCTGAACCATCTGACTGAAGGTTCGGTCGCAGCCTGGTCGGAGACAAGGCATTGGTGAAGTTCCGGCTGAGGTCAGGGAGCTGGTGCCGGTCGGGTTAATTGTGTTGAAGTGAGCTGGTACGAGGTTCAGAGCGTGAGCGTCTGACTAATGAGAGCATCTGTCGAGGAGCAACAGCCTGCAGTGCACAAACACACACACACAGGCAGAGTGTGTGTGTGTCCCAGGAGGAAGTGAGCTCTGTTCTCTCTTCACTCTCATCACAGCCTCTGTCATCCCCAATCTGCCTCTCATCCCGTCTCCATGACGATGGCTCCACTCCATTACTACAGTGACCCAGGCCTCCTCCTCCTTCTCCTCCTCAGAGACTCTGGCCTGCCCTGTTTCAGCCGAGGTCACCCGCAGGTCAACAAGGTGCTGTTCAAAGTGTGGTTCCTGCGGAGGCTTTTAAAGGGCCCCTAAGGGCCCCTGGGGTTCTGCAGTGTCCCTCATCCAGTGTCCAGCAGGAAACATTCAAGACGAACCATCACGCTTCACGCCTCACATATGTGTCTCCTGTGCTCATCGCCTACATGGGCGTCATCCACCAATGCCTGGCTCTGATGTGGGCGTGTCCTGTGAAGCGAAGTGAAACCGTAGAAACGACTAAAGCTGAGACGAGATGAACGTGTTCTCATTATGTCTCACTTGATCTTTCTCTCTGTTCCTGTCGGACGCCACGGCAGAGTGAAGATGACTCACATCAAAGAGAAACGCTGATGCCTGACTCATCTGCACAGACGACACGTATGCATGTGTGTGTGTTCTACTGAACCTTATTCACAGAATTTTATGTGATAAAAATGTTTTTGGGTCAAGTGACCACAGTGATCAAGTGAAGAAGAGAGAAGAAGAGACTGTCCTGACATGAAGAGTGAGTAGGGGTCAGAGGTTAGCTCTGAAACAGGGTTCGAGGGGGCGGAGCTTTCTGAATGCACAGCTCTGATGAGATGAGCTCAGGAGCGAGGGACAGTGGGACACAGAAGATCACCAGGGAGGACAAATGGAGAGAGAGACAATGGCACAATTTGACAGTGGAGACAGACGGAGACAGGGGGAGGATCATCTGGTGGAGACGCTCCCAAACATAATAAGGCCTGAAGGGCCAGAGAGAGGAGGGAGAGGAGAAGACAGGATCATACAGAGAGGAGGTGATGGAGGAGAAGATGAGAAGAGGAGGGGACAGAAGAACAAGGGACGATCGGAGGAGAAGACAAGGAGAGAGAGGAGGTGAAACATTAAATGCTGTAAAACCTCCTCAGATCAGGGAGGAGCACCAGCAGGAAACCCTCACACACACACACACACACACACACACACACAGCCTTTAGCCTCTTCGTGCGTGTGTGTGATGCAAGCCTGCCGGGCTCTGCTGTAATCAAGGCTGGACGGACATCAAGGCTGTGATGTTTAACACACACACACACACACACACACACACACACACACTCCTTGTCATTCTCATCTGCTCACCATATTTTCTCATTATCTCTCCTCTTCTTCCATTTTCCTGCCCCATCCCTCCTTCCTCCTTTCACCCCCCTGTTTTACAGGATTGTGAATTGTTCTCTCCAAACGTTCCTTGCGTCCTTCGTTCATTTCCATCCTTCCCTCTTTTTACTCCCCATGTTTCCCGTTATCCTCCTGGGTTCTGAAACTGTGTTCTGTAAATAAACACCAGGCAGAGAGGCTGATGGGATGTGAAGTGTTGAGGACTCCTTGGTTTCTTTCTGTGTTAAAACTCTCAGCATCCTTGGCTCCTCATTAATTCTCTCTCTCTCGTCTTCTGATAATTCCGCCACTCAAGCCTTTGATCTGTCCGCTAACCCTCTCCTAACGGAACAATTAGTCAGCAGTGGCTCAGGTGAGGCCTGATCCCAGTTCGACTCGACAAGGCCTTTAATGGGTTTAATTAAACTGCTAGGGAATACAGTGTGTGTGTGCCCACAGTTGTCAGGGAAATTAAAACATGAATGTTCATGCAGCACATTATTGAATCTGAGACGGGGACAAATTTCCTGTACCGAGCTTCGGTTCTGACCCAACACCTGGTTCTGAGGACATCAGGAGGGCATGGTGACGTCCAGGCAGGAAGTGGCATGCTGCTCTGACAGCTGTCAATTATCCAGCCTAACACACTGGGCTCTGCTACAGGTCAGGGGGCATCTGAAGCTCCGCCCACTATCAGAGAACATGGGAAGGACTGATTGACCTGAAGACACATGTGGATCATTTATGTTCTGCTGACACGCCTCTGACCTCTCTGACATCTGACATGAACCCGCCCCTTTAGGCACCGCGGCGGCTCAGCTGACGTGTCATCTCGCTGCTGAAGGGGCCAATTAAGCCGACCACGTCGGCTAAAGAGCGAGACAATCAGTCCATTCAGTCCCTGTCAGTGTCTCACTGAGGGCTGGGACGTCAGAGGACAGCGGCTCCACGGCCTCTGTGTTTGATGAACAGGAGTTATGGGAGGGTTCACAGGAGGGCATGAGCCAGAGACACACACACAAACAGCTGAACGCAGGTTTTAATTGTTAAACGCTCAACTGAATCTCACTGAGTTCCGATTTACTAGAAGACGGAGGGAGGACGGAGGGAGGAGAGGATTGACAGAGCAGAAAAAGGAGAAGAGGAAGTAGAACTTGTGGCCGTCTAATGAGGCGTGGAAATGTTATCAGTGAGAGCACTAATTATTTCCTCGGCTTCGTTAAGAGGCGGAGCTAATCCTGTTAGCACGGATGAAAAAGAAGAGGAGGAAAAATGGAGCCATGTGAGGAGAGACGGAGGACAGGACAGCTGTAGTGAAATACAGATGTGGATGAAGGAGAGGAGAGGAGAAGAGGAGAAAGGGAGGATGGAAGGACAGATGGACAGAGATGGGTGGATAAAAGAGAATATGACGAATATGAAAAAGTGTGAGGTGGAAACAACACGGAAGAAAAGAGTTGGACAGACTGAGGGATAAAAGAATGAGTATTAAAGTGACGGACAGTGGAGGAGGAATGAGAAGACATGAAGGAACAGTAGAAAAGATGTGTTACTCCTCTCTTCGTCCACCACTCGTTTACTTCCCAATTAATGCTGCAGGAAGTTGTTAGTGTCGCCACGGCGACACCTCGTGTCCTGATTAGGGCAAATTCTGCTGTTTCATCTGGTTTTCTTTTCAAATCTCTGCTCCATCTCTTCTGATCTCTGAGCTTCATGGAGACAAATTGGTTGTTAGCAAAAATGTTAATTCTGTGATCAAACTAATGCAGAGAAGCTTGTTTCCAATCCCCGTGGAGTCAAACTTCCCTCAGCACATATGGACTTTTCCAGAGGGGCTAGGAGCTTCGGTACAACCAGTGAGACGTTCAGTGAGGTTCAACCAGTGAGGCTGTGACTTTCCGAGGCGAAGCCGGCACACACACACACACACACACACACGTTCAAATCCAAACGCTTTCATCTGTTCAGAAACACTAACATGCGCGGGCCAGGGTGGGTTAAAGGTCCAGAGCGGCCAAGTCCAAAAGGGTTTCAGTGTGTTTCCTGTGGTCTGGACTCACTCACTGAGTCCTGCTGGCTCTGACCCAAGTGATGTCATCGTGATGTCACACACCGGTTTTTAAGATGAGACACGCCCACCTGCAGCCACTGGACGAAACTAGCTGTCAGTCTTTGCGGACCCAGAGCAGATGTTTGTCTTGATTTAAAGGAATTTAAATGATCTGCAGTCTGAGCAGCATCTTGCTCGTCAACGCGAGATAACCAGATCCACTCAGATTGTCACCTTCTCTCACAAACAACACTCTCTGATCCCAGCGTGTCCGAGAGATCAGCTGTGTGTGTGTGCATACACTTACTGAACGAGTGCACGTCTGTGCACTTGGAACAGGCAGCAACGCCTGTGTGTGTGCCCAGTGCCTTATCTCTCCCAGTCGCGGGCTGTGAAGCCCCTCGGTGCATTCCACCAGCTCTGAACATGCTGCCAGCTGGTACACACAAACACACCCACACACGCCTCACACAACCCTGTGTTTAACCCCCACACATCTTACACCCGAGGCATCCAGCAACGGAGGATGGAGAGAGAGAGAGAGAGAGAGAGAAGACGAGTGCAGTCAAGATAAAAAGAGTAGAAAAGAAAAAAGAGAAAGGATGACACAGCTCGACGCAGCTCAGAAACACCTGAACAGGTCTGAGGGCCTCCTGGTTTCTAACGTTTGTACAACAAGCTGAAGCTGAAGCAGGATGCTGCAGTGCATGCTGGGTAATATGGCAACAGCATCTATTCTTTAAAATGTCATCAGATAAAGCCGCACCAGATTCCATCTTCACCCTTTAACGCATGTGTGTTTGATCAAAGCAGAATTACACTCCTTTGAATTGTGACCTCTGACCTCTGGAGTGTGTGTGTGTGTGCGTGTGTGTGGAGCAGCAGGAGGTGGAAGCAGTGGACGCTCGATACATCTGAAGCAGACCATGTTTGTTGTTGGTAGAAGAAAAAAGGAGCGATGGGGAGGAAGGAGTGAGGGAGGATGAGAGGGAGAAGAGGAGGGGGAAAAAGAAGGAATGAAAGAGAAGAAGATGAAGAGAGGGATGAATAAGTGGAAGAATATTCAGAATTTTAAAAGAATGATAAAACAGAACAAAGGAAGGACGAGGAAGAAGAATGTAAAGAATAAGGAAAGAGGAGGAAGAGGAGAAGGAAGGAACGGAAGACGAGTGGGACAAGGAGGAGACGAGAGCTGGAGGCGAGTAGAGGGGGATGAAGAGGAGGAGGAGGAGCCCTGCAGGAGGTGTGTGAGGTCGTCTGACTCCAGGCTGTGTTCAGCTTTAATTCATAAAGAGACAGCAGCCATGTTTAGTCAGGTGTGTGTGTGTGTGTGTGTGATCAGGGTTTCTGTTTATTGTGGAAAGTGGACCCAGGTCGGGGTCTCAGTCTGACCCTTTGATCTTAGCTTGGTCCCGTCTGCTAACGTGGAGGAGGAGAGTATGATCCGATCTGTCCACGCCGCCGGCCGCTGTCGCCGCGGTGAGCCGCCGCAATCCATCATTTCCTGTTATCGCCTCTTAAACTCCCGACGCCTCCTGTGTTATCTGAGGAGCAGCTCCACAGCAGTGCGTTGACAGAGCTGCTGCCGCAGCGAGACAGTCACTGAGCCAACACACACGTCTGGACGTGTTACTGCGCAGATGAAGCAGGTCCAGGTGATGACAGAGCTCAGTGGTCCCCCCGTGTGTTCTGGTGGTCGTTAAACTTTATTTAAACGTCATACACTCCTACAGGTTCACGCTGTGTGTGTCTAACATAACAACCAACAAAAAAAAACGTGAACAACAAAATGTCTGCCACATATCTTCAGCAACACTCCTCCCCCTCCTCTACATATTTCTCCTTTGTATCATCAGCCTCTCCATCTTCACGCTTTCATTCTCCGGCGTCTCCGTTCACACAGATCGAGACCGAAGATTCCAAAACAAACATCAGAAAAATGAAACGCCCAAATAAAAACAAGCAACACACATCCGCCCACATGTGAACAACACGCGTGTAAACATTGAGCAAATGAAGAGACGCCAACACACAGAGCTCAGCGGTGTGTTCACACAACGTGGTGGCTGGACTGGTTGGTACGGTGACACACACACACACACACACCCTCGGGGTGTGTGGGAGCGAGCGTCCTGTCACAGCTGATCTGAGGCCACAGTGTCAGAAACACAAACCTGCTTCATATTGGATTAGCTGCTCTGAGGACGTGTGTGTGTGTGTGTGTGTGTGTGTGTGTGTGTGTGTGTGTGTGTGTGCACTGTCCCTGCAGCTCAGAACGACTCCAAATAAAGTTTAGTCCTTTGTTCTTACACCAGTGTGTGTGTGTTCAGTTTCATTGTCATTTTACATTTACCTCTGAATGTGTGTTTCACTTGCCAGTCCAGTGGGTCACAGCGTGTGCGTGCGTGTGTCATGAGTAGGTCTTCATACTACACTACCCATGAGCCTCAGCTGCTGCAGTAGACTCAGAGTTGATCCATCATGAATTTTTACAACATTTTAAGTTTACAAAGGATTTAAATGAAGTTTAACCAGCCCTGACGTGTTCCTCACACCCTGCCACATGCAGAATAGTGAGGAGGAGGCCGTACTAACTGTGCATGTGTGTGTGTCCTATGGTGCATGTTTTACATTCATGTAAATGTGTGTGTGTTTGTGTCCATGTGGCATGGGAGGCATATGGAGCAGCTGGAAGTGTGTTTGTGTGTGTGTTCATGTCAGAGCACTGTACATCCCCTCACACACACACACACACACACACACACACACACACACACACACAGTGTAAAGGTCGAGAGGTGAACTCTGAACATCCTGCACATCCTCCTGTGTGACTTTGGAGAAGGAAGTGGAGGAGGAGGACCAACCTTGGACATAAATCATCACTGCCACCTTCAGCCAATCAGAAGACAGATCCTGAGAACCAGCGGTGACAACTACATTCTCCTGGTCTAGATAAACTTTTGTCTCTGGGGACAAGGCGTTCGAGGGGCGGGGACATTTAGGAGCAGAATGAAGGCCTCCTGTGCCCTCGGGGCCCCGAGGGAGCAGCGACCTTGACTTGAAGCGAAGGAAGATAGAGCCTTCTGGCCCTCTGGGCCACGACAGACAGAGAGGGTCCCTGGGGGGACCCGCAGGAGGAGAGCGGAATCAAAGGCCGGGGGAGAGGAGCAGCAGAGGAGTGTCACTGCACGGATTGACGGACATGCCAAACCTCTGGAGACAAGGAGTTTCGAAACGGGATTCTCCACGGCGCCGGATCGGTGAAGGGCAAGCTGTTCCACGAGCTGTCCTCTGTCCTCTGTCCACATCTGGACAAATACTACTGAGAACATGGAGCTGACTCCACATATTACATCACGCCAAAGCTTTCACATTAAAGTCACAGGAAATCTGAAACTACAACTGCCCCCCCCCCCCCCCCCCGACACACACACACCACACACACACACACACACACACACACACACACACTCGCTCTCTCAGCTGTAAGAGAACAACAATGGCTGAGTGTGATGGGAGACAATTAGTGGGGACACGCCAACATACACATGAACACACACAGTGATGTGCAACAACCCTGAGGATGTGTGTAGGGCATGAGAGGCCAAATATGCAGAAAGCAGATGTGTAACATCTCACACATACATGTTAACACACACACAGCTGAGGTCATTGTTTGCTTGCGTGTGTGTTGATGGGCGGGCGGGGGCGGGTAATGCACACGGCTGTCGTTCAGATACATGAAGAAGAAGAAGGAGAAGAAGGAGCAGCAGCCTGAGTCAGACTCCAGCTCCTCTCTGCTCATCCTCCCTAAGCAGAGACGGAGACACAGGAGGAGGACGTCAGTTCGGATTATCCAGGCGTGTCGGAGCGCCACAGTGAGAGGAGCAGCTCCACGACATCATAGAGGAAACGCGTCTTTCCACGATTGTTACATAACGACAGCGTGTCGTTGTCATCCAGGGTTACGGTTTGAAACACTGAGGGGACCTGTCCACTGTCCACCATCCCTGAGAGACGTTCCATCACTTTACAAATAAAGAACGTGTTCCTAGTTTCATAATTTTTTATAATTTATTCATAATAATTTTTTTACAACAGCTCTGTGCTGCTGTCATGTCACATGTCATGTGTTACGTGTCCTTTAACCTGATGCGTGTGGATCACTGTGATGACCTTGTCCCACTTGCTGATTGGCGAGTACTTTGCCTGAGGCCACAGCTGATTGGCTGTCAATAAGCTATTAGGACAGCAGGGACAGGACGGATAGGAGGAGGGGGACGGTAATGGAAAGGTGCAGGGACACCAGGGACAGACAGAGAGGACAAAGTGTCCTCACCTGAACTTCTGTTTTTATATTTCAGCCTCCCCCTGCAGGCTGGAGTCACTGAGCTGAAAACGCTTTCCTGTTAAAGTCATTTTAGAAAAACTGAATTTGTCCAATGAGAAGAAAACTTGTCCGTCTCTAAAAACTGTACTTCCCTGTGTACACCACATGCTAACATGTTAACCGGTCTTCATCTTCAGAACTCACTTGGACAGCTCGTCATGTTCCGTCACCGAGAAGACACTTAGCCAGTGCTGAGGATAGCGTGCTAACCAGCTAGCCTCACGGTTCATCAGCTGATGAAGAGGGTCATTATCATTATTTATATTGCTGCTCTGCTGCCCTTTAAAAAGGTCATCGTGGAGAACTTCAGTGTGTGGTCACATATGTCCTGAAGCAACACACACACACACAATAGAAAAGTTGGGTTAAATAACAAAATGAAATATTTGTATTGAGCTGCTCTGATCGAAGTATTTGACACGGACAAATACACAATCACAGCTGAGTGGCCTTGAGGGCACACACACACACACACTCTCTCTCCTGTTTATTCTATTGTCTTTATTTCTGGATTTAGCCTGAGGCCTCAACCAACCTGTCACCACACCACGTGTCTGTGTGAGTCCAGCACTGTGTGTGTGTGTGTGTGTGTGCGGGACCAGAACAGCTAACACCAGTCAGCCGAGCAGCGCCAGTGTGATGTGTCAGTGAGCAGGCAGGTGCATTAATTGCAGCCAACAGGAACAATTTTCTGATTTAAATATGCTCATAAACATGTTTGTTTCAGTTAATGAGACAGAAATTTAAAAAAAAAAAAAAAAAAAAAAAAGCTGCCTCAAGTTCATCTGAGCTTCACTTGTTTCAGTTAATGAGACAGAAATTTAAAAAAAAAAAAAAAAAAAAAAAAGCTGCCTCAAGTTCATCTGAGCTTCACTTTCCTGACGTTGCTCCTCACCTGGGTCAGACAGAGGGTCAGAGGGGGATTGACGAGGTTCAACTATGGAGCAAGTGTTCATGGAGATCTCTTCAGACTTCGGAACCTGCAGTTCACTGCCTCCATAGAACCAGAGATCACATGACCCAGATGTCTGGATTTAGCTCTGGTCATGGTCTAAAAGTGAGACTGAGTCCGTGTGAGGAAACAGCAGGAATCATCATCTGGAAGCTCTTCAGTGAGCGAGAGGGGGATCTGATGAAGGACAAGGAGATTCCAGAGTTCCTGTCTGACTGAGGCCAACGCCGCTCAGACCCGACTCAATCAACGGCTGGTTTACAGCACGCTCAGCACCATGATGACCAAAACACACACACACACACGCTTCCTGTCCAGACATGGGCAAGCTCAAGGTGAGCAAACACAACTAATTACTACAAATAAACAGCTTTGACGAACTGACGGACCAGACCAGAACCCGCCCTGTCCAGATGTGTGGACTCATCAGTCCGTTCATGTCTTCTGCCATCAAGAACTCCTCTGCCCCTTCTCAGATCCTCTAATGTCCCAAGAGACGCGGGGTTAGAAATATAAACTCTGAAATCATCCACCAAACCGTTTCAGGTCTCTAGATTCTGGGGGACGTGTGGCAGAGTGCACGTGATGTTGGACAAACTGTCCCTACAGAGAGCCACTGACAGGCACACCACAATCAGAGGTCAGAGCCTGACCTCACTGTCCACCTCTCTGATCTGTCCAGTGGACACCTGGACATGTGATGGACATCAGATGAGGAATGTCCTGAAGATATAAAACCGAACCTGGACCAGTGTTTTAGTTTGAGTACCCCATGAGATGAGAAAAATATCAAAACACAACATGCACAGAAAGTAAATTTGGCCAGCAATCTGTCTCTCTCACACACGGCTGTGGTTTGAAGGCGCTGTAGGAGGAATGAAAGACGGTTAGGGTCGATTCAAACTCTGTACACGAGCCGACACGCGCGTACGCACGCTCTATCAAACGCACACGCAAGGTCAGAACCAAACCGCCGCAGCTCAAATGAAAACAGTGGCCCATGAGCGGCCCCATTTCTCTGAAGCTCCAGACATGCAACATGCACGCACACACACGCATGTTGACCTGCACATGTGTGACACAGGACGAGTTCATGATCGGAACCAGCGGAGGAGCAGGATTAGGGGTCAGAGGGATCAGAGGTTCCACCCACCTCTGCGGTTCTGGATCTTCACCGTCACCTCGGTGGGCTCCCGCAGGGCGCTGGCCAGGTACAGACGCCCCGAGTCCCGCTCCACCTGCACCGGGGAGTTGGCCTCCGACACCACCTCGAACCAGCGCTGCTGGAACCGCTGGTCCGGCACCGTGAACACCAGGTCCCCGACTCTGACGTGGTCCGGTACGGTCACCGTATAGGTCAGCTCCTCGGACAGAGCCCGGGGGCTCCGGTGCCGGTGGACGCGAACGCGCAGGAACACCGGGTCCGAGACCAGCGCCACGTCCCCGCCGTCCTTCGCGTACACGCGGAGCGTGACCTGGCCGGAGCCCCGCAGGGCCCGGAGCAGCCTCACCTGCCCGGTCAGCGGAACCACGTGCAGCAGGTGAGACTCCGGTGACGCGTAAAAAGTAACGCGGCCGTTCCGATCGGCGTCGCCGTCCTTGGCGTCGAACCGGGCTAGCTCGGTGCCTGGCGGCGTCAGCTCGTCCACTTCAACGGTCAGGTTCCCGGTGGTGACCCGGGGGATGTTGTCGTTCATGTCGGACACTTCCACCTGCACTGCCGCGTCTCCGCTCCGGCACCGGGTCGGCAGCTGCACGCGCAGCTCGTACATGGCTATAAACTCTCGGTCCAGAGCTTTGGTGGACACCAAGCCCAGGTGTCCCCGCTGTCTCCGCTGTCCCCGGCGGTGGACGAGCTTAAAATCCGAGCTGTAGTCCCCCAGCAGGCTGGCCCCGAGGTCCGCTCCCGGGCAGCGGTCGGGTTCGGGCAGCCTCAGCCCGTCCACCGGGGTCCCGGCCGGAGAGTTCTCGGGTATCTGGCCGAAGTATCGCTCCGCGGGACCGCGCTGTGCGGACAGAGCCACAGAGAACAAGAGCAGGAGCAGAGGGACCGGTTCGGTCATGTTTCCATCAAACCCGGTTCAGGTGCAGGAGACAGTGTTCGCCTCAGCCCCCGGACCCGGAGGGTAGACCTGGAGGGGACCCACCACACGGCTCTTCGCGTGAAACTGTCCAAAGGAGCAAAGTTCCCTGATGCACGGAATCCAGCTGTCTGTGCGTTAGAACCGATCCACTTCAGATCGAGTACCGGTCCGGGGAGTGGAGCCAGAAGTTCATCCAGAGTCTGCGTTTAGTCTATCATCAGATCCACCGAGGCAGGAGGCTCTAGGCTGAGGGACCCAATTGAAACAGGAGCAGCTGCAGATCCAAATAATATCCAGAGGCCAGTTCCGACGGTTTCAAACAGAGGAGCCGCAGGAGAAGTTGTTCCGCTGGAGGAGGATCAGACTGACGCGCTCAGAGCCACAGCAGAATCCATGTGGCTCCATCAGCCACGCCCACCGAGGAGAGGGCCAATCAGAGAGCAGGGGAGGGACTGAGAGAGAAAGCGAGACACACACTCACACACACAGTGTGTGTGAGTGATGGACACACTGTTCTGTCCCTGAGGTTTGATGTCTCACTGGACTCACCTGTCTCAGATGAGACACAGAGAACGTGATATTGTCTCACACCAGTCCACTGTGACAGACTGTTGACCTTTGGACAGCGTGCTCACAGTGGAGCCATCTCAGGGTGTGTCTGTCTGTGCCCTCCACATACGTTGTCTTTTCGTCCACACTCTATCTTCAAACACTTGAGTGCACTACAGCCTCCTGATCTCCTCTGAGCAAGACCTTCTCTGGTTCTCTGCTTGGTTCAGCCGTGGGATTTTTGTGTCCTTTATGATCTTGATCTGAAGGAAGACGCTCTGCACCATCTCACGGCCGCTTGTTCTCTTAAAGACATGAGACTCCGTCCCCGAGAACACAGAAACCAGCTCTACAGTGCTGCCTGTGAAATTTAGCTGCGGTCCTCCGGCGGCCGTTAGCTGCTGCTGGCCTCGGCTTGCAGCTTCTGATTTCTCTGTCGGCTGCAGCCGCAGATCCGTCAGTCACGCTGCTCCGAGGCCTTCGTCACAGAACACAGCCGCCACCACCCACTGCACGGAGGAGACGGGCAGCTGGCTCCACCCAGCTGGTATGAGTGTCCGGTTTGGACCCGGTTCTTCCAGTTTCCACCAACAGAGAACTGGCTCCAGGTGCTGAATCCCAGAGCTCAGCAGGCCTTCAGAACCACTGACTGATGATCCACAATGAAATGACTGCACCAGGCTCCATAACACATGACTTTGCCCAGAGGCAACTTCGCTATATATACCTCCACACACACACACACATTGACAGGTCGTTTCATTCTGCCACGCAGGGGGATTCCAACACATGCAGATGCATTTAATGAAGCTAAAATGAAGGAGTCAGTGGAGTGTGAGAGAATTGAGGCGTAGAGGGAAATGCGATCACACGTGTGATTGGACGAGAGATAACGAGGTCTCACTACACACTGTAAACATGATTACCGCTGAGCTCGTCTGGACAGGAGACATCAGCTGAGATCAGTGCACCGCCACGAGGACAATTCTGGAGAACAGGTTCATCACCCAACCCCCCCCACCCCTCTCCTGCAGAGGAGGAGACCGAACCCATCTGTATCAGTGAAGCAGCTGAATGTCTCTGAGTCAGTAGACTCTGTATTAAGATCCTGTCCTCTGGACAGACTCCTCCCTCTGTCTTCTAAGGCCGTCCTCAGGCTGACGGCTGCTTGTCCCACATCATCCTTTAACATCCTCTAGTAATCCAGATGTGTCTTTGTTGGACTGTCCCACAGTTCACGGCACCCGTCTCAGCGTCTCGAAGCGGCAGGACCTGCAGGACACCCGTCTGCTGCCTGACAGCTGATGACTGATGTACCTCGCCTCGACAGGCTGAAACCAACGCCAGGCGCTGGGAGGTGACTCAGCTGCTGCACATCAGCTCCCCCTCCTCCGGGGCCCCACCACTATAATGAGCCGCCGCTCAGTTCAGCCGGGGGCCACGGGGGCTGAGCGTGACGTGGTGATGGAGCAGCAGGGAGGAAATGAGGCGAAGGAGCAAACGCTCCTCCTCTCTCCAACCTTTGTCCAGTGGAACCAGTGAAACCAGCGCAGCTCCACCTTCACACTGACAGGGGCCACGTCCCATCTGCTAACACGGGTGACACCACTGAGTGACTGTGGCTCCAGCTTGGCTACCAGTGACTCCATGTTCAGGAGGTGTGCTCCTCCACGCCTCCTCCATCAGAACTGTGTGACCTGCGAGGACGAAGACAGACTCCTCCCCACCGGAGTGAGGACGCAGACTGTCTCTCTGTCTCTGGGGTGGTCTCACATCCTGTCTGTACCTAAGGACTCCTTCATTGTTTTCATTTAAATTTGAAAACTTAGATTTTAAAAACTCCTGAGATGTTAAAACATGAGTAAAGTTCAAACACTGCAGTTTTCAAACTCAAACGGATCCAACAGTGTTTCACACACCTTTGACCTTTGTCCTGAACCTGAACCACAACTCACAGTAATTGACAGGATGTAAAACACTCTCTCTCTCTCTCTCTCTCTCTCTCTCTCACACACACACACACACACATGCTAACAAGTAACAGGAAACAGGCTGACAGATTCTAAACTTGTGTGTGTGTGTGTGTGTGTGTGTGTGTGTGTGAGTGACAGGATCTTCATCACCTCGTCCTCATCTTGAAACTCATCCATCCTTCCACCTTCACCTCTTTTATTCACAGACCTTCACCCTCCTCTTTCTCCAACATCTGCTGTCGACATGTTCTTTCATTTTCTCTGGGTCATCACATGAATGACTTGTATGTGAGCAGCTGACTATTTATCCTCTGTGACCTCCTCTTTCATCTTTCTCTCTCTCTCCTGGTTTTCATCACATTCTTTTCTTCTCTCCTCCCAGAATAAATGAGAGCCATGAGCCCAGACCCAGATGTGGCTGGGTAGCTGAGGCAGCGTCAGGCCCCGCCCTCTGTGCCGCTTCAGCATGTCCTTTGTTCTGAGGTGCTCAGCTGGAAGAGGCCAGAGTGTCTCCCACATTAGGAGGAGCAGGAGGCTACCAGCCCAGCTGAGGAGATGGGAGAGACAGGTGGCCGCTCGCCCCGGGCCTCCTCACTGCAGCTCCATTAAGCTTTAGACTTCAATTAGAAACTAATACCTGTTGTCACGGCAATGCACTGGACTGCCCAAGGGCTGAGGACACCTTCACATTACATGCAGCGTTAGATGTACCCTGCCATCAACATTACAAGCTGCAGGTCTCACACACACACACACACACACACACACTGAAGTGAAGGTCAGCCGAGCGTCAAACATCTTCACCAGGGACAGAAAAACACTGGAATCCTCCAGAAGGCCAGAGAACTTCTCCCCGATGAAAACACGTGGAGCCTCTGGAGGTTTCTGACATGTGACACAAAGAAGACGAAGATGTCGAGACCAGGAAGTCCCTGATGTTTTGGTGATGAAAGCCCACGCTGAGTAGAGTCCCGCCCCCTGCTGTGCTACATGCTCTGCTCCCACCTGAAGGGAACAGTTTTCAAATGCACGTCAAAGACTTGTGTGAGGTTCAGTGATAGTCAGGGCTCCAATCTGCGTCTGCATCCCCCCCAAAAAATCCATAGAGACAACAGAGTGAGGATAACATCCTCCCATCAAAGGGTCAAGATCAGGGAGAACAGGCTTCATGTCATTGTGAGTGTGTGTGTGTGTGTGTGTGTGTGTGTGTGTGTGTGTACTGCCCTCTTGTGGACGTTGAGCGATCAGTCTGGACTCTGACCCCTGATATTTCTGTTCACACTCCTGTCTCCCTGTAGCCTTTGGAGAATCCTGCTGATGTTCAGATTAACTCTGAGTGAGGGTGAATCCTGGACAACACACACACACACACACTCTGCATTAAGTATTAACTCATACACACACAGCTTTTAACTCTCTCGAGTACACACACACTCTTGTACCATTACAAATGTGCATACACAAACTGCTTCCCGTTCCCACACACACACACATGCACACTTGAGCTCTCGTGGTGGAGGTCTTGATGTGATGTGCGCAGACTCTGCAGATCTGTGCTCGTGCAGAGGGTGGATGTGAACCTGCAGCAGCTGTCAGATCTGTCAGCGCCGTCTCAGCGCTTTTTATTCTACAACACACACACACACACACACACCCTGCAGGAGTTTGTCAAACCTGGACTGATCCTCCACCAGAAACATGAGAACACAATGGAAAGCTACTGCACGTCTCTGCAGCAGATCCACATGAGGACTGACTTGAAGACTGGTCTCATACTGGGATACTCAGGTCATACTGACATTTTCTATAAGGGGGCAGAAGACACACAGGCAGGCACCAGGAGGCGCTCAGGGTCCCCTGAGGATAAATCATCCGCATACGTATCCTCTTGTTGATTTATGGTTCAGAATCAAATGACAGGTGTAGACCTTTGACCTCATCCTCAGGGACGTTTTTAAATGAACGAACCAGGTAATTTGTTGTTGTCTTCCTCCAGTGAAGTTTTCCAGCAGCAGGACGGGGGAAACTCTTTTTACAGTTACTGTGTTTTCTGTGTATTTTCTGCCACAGAGACAGAAGCAAAGATGAAACTTTAATGCTCCCTGTGGAGGAAGACGGCTCCAGTGTCTTCTGCTCTGAAGTTACATCATCCAAAGAGCTTCCACCACAAAAACAACGTCTCAGCTTTTAAATCTGATTCTACATTTGCATGGAAAAGCTCTTTGCTTCTTTAAAAGCTGCAGTTCCAAATTATCATCATCATCTTCTTCTTCATCACCACCATCACTATCATCATCATCATTCATGTGATCAGAGAGCGTCATGATGTCATGTCTCATCTCTCTGATGTTTGCTCTCGTTAGCAAATGTCACCTCCTCCACACAGGGTGTGTGAACGCAGCCTGTTTTGTGCCCCAGTGCATCCTGGGAAAGGCTCTAGTTTCTGGTGACCCTGAACAGGAGGGTGGGTCCATGTCTGGATGAACTGAAGTGAACTGAACTGAACTAATGATGATCATAGGAGCCGTCAGCTGAGAGCTCACACACACACACTCAGGCATGCATGGCTGGACTCAGACTCTGTGGAAAGTCCTGAGTCAGACATGTCCAGTGTGGAAGTTTCTCTCTGCTCTGGTCTGGTGCAGGTGAGGTCATGTGATCTCAGGTGAAAGATCACCATTTTTAAAACAGGCTTGTTATCTGGCCCCTCCGAACAATGTCATCACCTGACCTCCCTTCTTTTATCCTGATCATTTTCCCATCATGCCTTTCTCTTTCTGTCTCATGAGACTCATTCACTGACACGTTTATTACAAAGACCAAGTGAAGTTGTCTGTTTGTGATGGCTGCTCCTCCTCTTCCTCCTCTGTGTGTGTGAACTGAAAAAAACATTTTGATTATTTTGTGATGTGACTTGTAAATGATAATCATTTTAAAATTTCAGAGGCTTCAATGTTTTTATGGAGAAAATGGGTAAAGCCTAAAAACAAGGACCCACAGTCGTGTGTTATATTTAACACCGTGTACATGTATGTGTGCATGCGCTTCATGAGCACGGAAGTAATCACCTTTGTGAATATGTGTGTGTTTTTGCCTGAGGGGTAATGCATGATGTGTGTCCTGGGCCTCTGCTATCAAACCAACACGGTGAAAGTCTATGCTGAAGATAATGTGACACAATGGATGAGTGGACGACAACTGGACCAGTGTGTGTGTGTCTTGTTAAAGTTCATTTCTCCATGAGCGGCGGTGAAAACAGCCAGAGCAGCCAACGAGCAGCATGCAGTGACGCCACAGTTACTCTAGGGGGTGACACGAGTGTGTCACTGAGTCTTAAAAGCTGATTGAATTCTGTGACATGTTTCACAGTCTTCAGTGTCTGTAGGTGAAAAAACACACCCATCATTCAACCATTTGTCTCATGTCAGAGGTGTGTGAAGTGTGCGTGTGTGTTCACACTTGCAGGAAGTTTCTTTGATAAAACTTCACACTGAGCTGAAAGTTTCCGTTGGGCTGCACTTACATTCTCTTTGTTGGCTCCAAACTATCAGCTCTTAACCTTCTTTATATCTTTTTAACGTCTAACAGTTTAAAGATTCATATTGTTTGTCTCCTGGAGCAGGAACACACCGGTCCAGTTCCACCTCCTCCAGACGGACGCTGTGTTTCTGAAGCCAGATCAGATTAATTTCACTTTTATTTAAAACGTTACAATAAGAAAATGACTTTCATAGCGCCTCTATTTATAGAGGCATATTAAGCGTATACAGTGGACGTGGTCGGGTCACAGGTTAGTTTTAAAGGCACTAAGAAGCGTGTCAACCGTCCTTCAACGTCACAGCTGAATCATAAATAGCTTTTGCCTTTGGCAGCAACACACAGCTCATTCACGGCTGATTTTTTTTTAAACATATGAACAGACTTACAAATGAAGGCTTTTCAATAAATACGATCACTCTGTCAAGTTTCACAGGAATGTAACAAACAGGGAAGAAGGGGAGGCTGACTTCAGGCTGCAGGTTCCAGGACTGCAAACAGATCACCTTGTTCTTATGGCTCATATAGCAACTAAACACTAACTGTAAAAACATCACTGGTCCTCTGTGGCTCCGCCCCCCCACCACTTCCTGAGAATCTGACTGAAGCACCGTCTGAAATCAATCGGCTCCCAAAACACCTGATCAGTTCCAAATGTCCTCTGAGAGGACAGAGACGGCTTGGTCCCGACGTCTCACACTTCCTTAATTTTAAATTAAAAACCAAAGAAGTTAAAATCCTGACCACCTCTGTAGTTGGAGACGACAGCAATGGACAGGAAGTTAAATCTGAACTTAGTGTTGAGAAAATAAAATCAGTTCATCTGTTCCTAAAAACCCTGTTCCTTGTGTCCAGGAGCTGCCGCGGGCCCAGATGTTGGTGTCCGCTTCAGGTCAAACAGCAGAGAGGTAGTGTTACCGCCAGTTGTGATCCATCTTGCTCAGGGATTGGCTGGTTTCTCTGTGCTACTAGGTGGAGTCAGGATGGCACCAACAGTGACTGGCGACATGTGACAGTCAGGGTCGTCCAGCTGACGCTCCTGAGCTTTTCTCTGCAGGAGGGAGGGGAAATAAAAATCAGAATGAGCTCAAACACAGTTCAGGTCAGTGAAACCAGTCTAAAACCAGTGGCTCACCAGCAGCTCGAGATAGCCCACATGTGTCTGGATGTTGTGTCGGTCGTCGGCTTTGACCCGGGGGAAGTTCTTGAGTTGGGGTGGGGCTTCAGATCGCAGTGTGTCCATAAAGGGATCCATCCACCGGACGCAGGGCTCCACGCTCTCCCATGTCAGACCTGCAGTAACACACAGAGGTCAGGGGTCAGCTCAGACCACGAGCAAGGGTCCATATATCACATCAAGTTCTTCCCACAGTTAGCCACCAGGGTGCAGTGGCGCCCCACGGCGTCCATTTTGTTGAGTGGCCTGGTCTGTTTGAATGTGTCGTTTAGGATCTTACGGGCACAAAGTACGAGAGGTGCAGACGAGCAAATCAAACCCACCTGAGACTTGATGCACCACGTCAAAGGTGGAGAAGTGGCAGAAGGCGGCGGCAGCAAGGATGCTGTAGCCGTAGTCCAGCGAGTTAATGTCCATCATACACAGATCCAGTAGCTGTGACCCAGAGGAAAACACAGCTAGAACACGTGTACAGAGTTTTGTGACGTAGCGTGCAGCATCCATGAGGAGCAGCCGCCACCTACCTGCGTGATCTGGATGTATGTTTCCTGTGAGAACTGCGGCACCAGGAAGTTCTCGCCGTCTTTCTGAGCTTCGACTTGAGCGTACAGCTTCAGCCAGGAGATGGGCGTCTCCGGACAGAGGTTCCATTCCAGCGCCTGCAGGGAGACGGCGTTAATGCACAGGAAGGGGGCAGAGCTAAGGGACCTTGTCCTTCACTCCAGAGTGTGTCATCCTACCTTCAATATGTGGAGCTCCGTGCGCTGGATGTCCCACATGTCACAAGCGCCGTCGGTGACATAGGCAAACTCGTAGATTTTAGGCGGGTAAATTTCCTGAGGCGAAAAGTTGACGTTAGAATAAAAAAAAAAAAAAAAAAAAGCAGCTTCAACAACACGAACGCGTTCGACCTCCTCCTGTCCTCCTCACCTCGATCTTGGAGGCAATGAAGAGTGCCGTGATGCCGATGAGCTGCAGGTAGTCCTTGTTGACGTTCTCCTGCGTCAGCATGAAGCGGTCATAGAAGTCCTGAGCCAGGTACGCCGTCTGCCGGTGGAGGCTGTACACCTCACTCACCTGGGCACGGGGACGAGCAGCACGTTAACCAACATACACACCGTTTACAAAGACATGGTGGACTGCAGAGAGTGTTCCCTCACCTCCAGCAGCCAGTCCAGCAGGATGGCCCTCATGTTGGGCTGCAGTTTGGGGTGCCGCTGCAGGTAGCCTTTATCGTGGACGTACTTCAGCTCCTTGTTGAGCATCTTGATCCACACGTCATCTGAGCTGGCCCAGCTGGAGGACAGAACCCATCTGAGTCAACATGCTCTACATCCAGTTATTACATTTTGGTTTGGTCACATGATCGGCCGGAACACACATGACCAGAAGCTCATGTTAAGGATAATTCATGTAATTATTGACGTGAATGTGAGCTCCTGTGGGGACAGAGAAAGTCCCTCTGGTTCTGTTATCCCTCCTCTGAGCCACAGGAGTTCTGTTCAATCTGTTCATGATTGTTGTTTTTGCCGCATGTAGCTGTGACTCCGCCTCTCCTGGTGAGCTGGGCTCAAACCTCTGAATACAGCCGGGTGGAGTCCACAGCTCAGCAACAAAAGACAGAGCAGAAGTGCGAAAGAGTTACCTGAGGCGGGGGATGGGCGAGGCCTTGATGAAGAGGTTCTTGAAGATGTACTGTTTGAAGCCGGACGGGTCCGAAGGCTCAAGCTCTTTGTGGGGAGTCTCGATGAGGACACAGGGACTGGCAGCATCCTCTGACCAACACGTCTATAAACCAAGAGGACGGAAGACGAGTTAGAGCAGCCCAGACAGACAGAACCCCTCCTCATTAATAAAATGCTTCAACTACAGGAGGTTCAGCGGCTAGTCTAGCTAAGTGGCACCACCTAGTGCTGAACACAGGGTAGTGCACTGCCACAGGTGAAGCTGGCTGCTGAAGTTTAACTTTCAGATTCAAACTCTGTTAATAAACCTGAGGTAACTGAACATGAAGGAGTCCAGAGCAGGAGAGGACAAAACCAACCACAGAACAGACCAAACGCCAGAGACGTTGAGACTGACAATACAGAAACAAAATGGATGCCCTCTTCAAAGGACACTGCACTGAGAGGACAACGGGGTTCACATGTATGAGAGGAACGTCACAGGGGATGGTCAGAGGTCCCACTGAGAGAGGAACCCTGAGGACACTGACCTGGATTTCATAGCTTTGCTTCTTAGCAGCAGGTTGGACTTTCTTCTTGGACAGCTGGAGGAGGCATTGAAAATAAACCGGTGAGTGACGGTCGATTTACCAACAGGAAACAACAACAACCTGAGACTGAAGAGGGCTGACCTCTGATTTCCTCCTCTTTAGCGGTGCTCTGACGGCCGGCTCAGGTGTGTTCGAATCTCTTGCTTGAAGTGTGATGCGACCACTAATATATACAAATTAAAAAACAAACAAACAAAAAAAAAAAACACACCACATTAGCACCCGAGCTACAGGTCAAGACAGGCAGAGCGTCACACAGGAAGTCACCTGAGACATGATGTCACGTGCTGTCTCTAAAACACTGAAACTCATCAGGCCACAGATCTCTAGGTGCAACCTCTCATGTGATTTTAGCGTGAACATTTAAAACCCTTCCTGTGTGTGGACCTGGACACATGTCCAGTGTTCAGCACCAGTCAGCTGCTCACCTGCGTCTGGACATGGTGTCGACTGGGTTTGTTCTTCTGCTGTAAAGAGACAGGAAAGGGACAGGTGAGACAATTGACATGAATGTCCTGAAGCACAAAGTGAACCATGTCTGCATGTGGAGGAGCCACTGGGCCCCATGTCTCATGGTCGAGTCCTTCACGTCACTCAACTTATCAAGACTGGATCAGTCAGAAGTCCTGAAGGTGACCAGAGGACCCACCAGAACGAGAACCCAGCGAGGATCTGGGTCCAGGCTGGGATTAGCCTCTGGTCACAGTGAGTTAGCTTGGGTAAAGACAGATAAAGTGGCTCCACAGACCCAGTAACGATAAACCAATACAGCCGAATACTCATTGACAACCCTCTGATCGTCAGGGTTGAATTCTGACTCTAAGATTCAGACCGAACCAGAGATAAAGAAGATTTAGTAAAGAGTTGGTGGGAGAAGCAACCGGAGTCTGGCGCTGGGAGCTAGTAGCTGCAGCTCATAGGGAGGGGAGGGGGGGCTCCTCGCTCCCTCGATTTCAAACAAAAAAACATGAAAATGGTTCGTCTAACTCGGACCCTGTGATCCGCAGCGAGGAGCCACACATCTCCACCCGCTCCTGTGGTAGCTGGAGGAGTCCAAACCCGGAGAACCCGAACTTTATCCGGAGATTCAAACTCAAAGACGCGCCAATTTCAGCTGCTCAGGAGCGGGAGGATTTGAGCCCTTCCTCCCCGAAACCTGCTCCGGGTCTGCAGAGGAAAGTGGCACGAAACCCCCCGTTGGAGACAAACCGAGCCGTCACACGGAGCCCCAGCGGAGGGAGAAATGAGACAGAAGCAGGAAAGTGGAGAACCGCGGGTTCGGAGAGCTTAAACCGGGCCCCGGGTCCGGAGCAGCTACAGACTCCTAGCTGCTAACTAGGTCAACAATGAGCAGCCATGACCACAGCTGCTGTTGACCCGGGTCAGAGAGCCCGCACCGACCCGACCACCCTGGCACCCACCGGGGATATACACCCAAATACCGAGGGTATACATACTGCAATGAGAGTAGAAATACTTCTCAGAGCTCAGATACTTCACAGAGAGTTCAAATACTCGAACCGGGGTACTCCGAGTACTCTGCGGAGAGCTGCACAGAACAATACTTCACTGAGGCTGTAAGTACTCGGCTGAGAGTTAAAGTACTTCACTAATAGTGTAAGTACTCAGCCGAGGGTAGAAATACTTTAAAGAGATGAAGTGAAGCTGGACTTGGACCAGGACTCCAACATCCACCGGAGTACAGAATCGAACACGAGAGAAAAGTTTCAGACAGAAACGGAACAAGTTCCGTTAAAGATCTTAGATAAGAACCGAGTCCTGTAGGACCAGGCTTAGCAGAACCCGGTCCAACAGGACTCGGTTCCAGAGTCAGTAGAACCGAGAGCGCCGTGCTGTTCTTACCTCGCCTCTGAAGAATGAATGGACTCATCAGCTGTGGCGCCGGCGCCAATCCTTATGTCCGCCGCCACTGCGCATGCGCGTTCCCGGTTCACAGAAACGCGCTAAACGTTTAAATTGCGCGTGAGATTTCACGGAGCGAGGGAAACCGGAGCGAAGACCCGGGGCCGATAGACTGGCTCCCGGTGGAGCGGCTCGTCAGCGGCGTCTCACCGGGGACAGCAGGAGTACCGGAGCCCACGTTCACTTCGAACGGGCGGCGAGTCACCGGGAGCTTTAATGACACAAAACACGCTCCGCGTTGCTTCCGGTTGCAGTTTAACGGCGCGGCCGAGTGGCAGAGGTCTACCGGCGCCGGACAGCCTGCGGGATTTTATCACGTCTCGGAGTTTTTAGCGATTAATTTACGCGGCACCAGAGCAGCTTCCGCATTCGAGCACCCGTCCGGGGGAGGGGCCTCCGTGACATCAAACCAATGAGAGCGAGAGCGGCGGCAGCCGCGTGGTACCTCCTGGATGTAAACAGAGGGAGCACGTGGGTCAGCTGTCAAACTGTGTGTAACCGAGTAAAAGTACCATAGTTCTCGACTGAAATACTGAAAATTATTAGAACTTTAAAAATACATAAATGGGACTGTCCATGAGTCTGAGGACATGGTGTCTCCGTCAGTGGGTGAACAGACTGTCTGTGTGGGCTTGTTGTCCAGTTTGATGTTGATCTCTGATCAAATAGAGATGAACAGAGTTAAAGTACCTCTGGGTACTACGTCATTAAATATTGTGTGTTGTACTCGGTATTGAAATGAAGACGATACTGTCTCTGTGTATTGATGATTAGAGAGTATTAGAGCAGGTCTGTGATTATATTTATATTGTGATTCTACTGAAGATCAGTTTAAGTCGCTGGTCTGTTGAGTTTGTACATGAGACTAAAGGACGTGGACAAGCTGCTGAGGACTCAGAGACAGGCGAGCTGTGTATGAAAACATTTATTAGGCTAATAGGAGATCACATGTGTTACAGTTCAGGAACAGCTGACCCTGTGCTTAATCAGCATTCTTCTTTTGTTTCTGAGTCCATCATTCATTCATCAAACAAAGGAGATAAATAAAACGTTAACCTAAATTCCTAAACCTTTTTTTGTTTTTGGCAAAGTGCTGCATTATTCAGGTAAACTACACAAAGAGCAAAACAACTGTCTACCACTTGGTGAAAAAATGCCACAAAATATTCTTCACACTTTAAATAAACATAAACAGGAGAGGAGGTTCTGCTACATCTTTCTGTCGGGTTGGTTGAGTCCTTAAAAAAGACGGACACGGGCCGAGTGGTGCATAGTTGGTTTCTGATGTCTGTCTGTGTCTCATCCACTCACATTATATATATATAAAAAAAGCGAGTTCAAGTTCTTCATTGATGCATTGTCATTACAACAGTTCGACCTGGAAGGCACATGATCCACAGAGTTCAAGGCATCAAACAAAAAGAAACAAAATCCCTGTTAGTCTGATGATGATGAGAGCAGAAACTACGAGTCAAACATTATAGATCGCTGTCTCCTCCAATCTCTGTTTCTCTAAATGACATTGTCCATGATTGCAAAGCTCTAAAACAGAGGGAGACATTCAAGAAGAGAGAAGCTCGAACACACCAGAACCACACCACCACATCAGGAGAACCTACGCCCAACACGTTAGTGCCTCGTATTCACGCTGCATTCACAAGCTGAGACTCAGCTGCAGCAGCCACTCAGAGTCCATCGGTCCAGTGGACCCAGTCGCTGCTCGGCCCGGGCTGCACTTTCCCTACAGCGGACAGTAAAACCGCTCCGCCACTGATTCGGAGCCACAAAGCCGAGAGCTGAGAACAATTACAAGATAAAACACCAAAGAACAATGATCAACTAGTGAGGGTTAAAGGTCACTGCTATTTTTTTTGGTTTAAATATTTTAACAGTTTAAGAAAATGTAACTAGGTTAAAAACATGAAAATGGAACAAATAAAAAGCAAAACATAACATTTCTAAAACCATGTTATAGGTACACTAATATAATGTAATATATATATATAAAGACAAAGTAGTTTCTCTCGTGATGGATTTCCAACAGTCAACTGAACATCAAGCATCACTTTCACAGAAAACAATTCCCAGACGCCAAATTAAAAGTCAAAGCTTCTGGAGGGGAGAAAAAGGTAAATCTGCATCGTCCTTAATGTGAGTGATTGGCTGCGACCCTGAGAAGAGAACTGCAGATTCATTCAAGACTGTGACACCGACACATGCAACACGCCAACGTACCGGAGCAGGAGCCACGGACACATGGAAACACACTTCATACTGATATGTAATCTGTTTTTTTCTTTTCAAAAAATATTTTGGAAGTTTTTTTTAATACATTTTTTATATTTCTTTTCATCTCAGCTCTACAGTTGAAACAAGGCCTTTAGTGAAATCTCTCGATCAATCTTCTAAAAGACTAAAAGAAACTACTGAAAGAAAAGGTCAGAGGCAGGTTCAAGCTGAGGGACGACGGGACAATCAGTGGGGACAAAGACCATCTAGGCATCTACCTGCCTAGAGGAGGGCTGAACACAGCGCGTTCATTAAAGCCATCATAATTAAACCCACACAGATCGACCACGGATTTGAGGTGGGTCGCAGGAAGTGACTGAAGTAACGCAGCGAATGTTTGGACTCGAAGAGCAGGGGAAGCAGCACACAGTTCAGGATGTTTACGGGTTAAACTCCAAAACTGAGTGCTACATTTCCCACAATGCAAACTAAACTAAACTAAACTAAACAGGTGAATCTGAATCAAATCTCTGATCACCTCCACGCTGGACGAATTACAGGAACAGGAAATGACGGTTTTCCTTTGCCTGGAGGCCTGGCCACACCCCCTCCTCACTGATTAAACAGCAACACCGTGATGTCACCCCTTGCCCCGCCCTCTATGCCCTGCCCTGCTGTGAATCTGCCGCTGAGTAAAGTGACCTACAGCATGGACTCCACACAGTGAGCTGTCCATCAAGAACAAAGAGAAAAAGAAGAGGAGGAGGACGTCTCTGCCCACTCATTGTGAGTGGATGGGAACACACGATGACCTTTTCTTTCACAGGATGGACGGATGAAGAGGAGGAGCAGGGGATCCCACATTAATGGATCCACAGCAGCCAATCAGATTCCTGAACAGACGAGTGTAAGCGAGGGCAGAAGATTCACTGCTGGTGAGAAACACGTGTGTGTGTGTGTGGGCCTGAGTTCTGTAACTGCTGAAAGGCTGGAGGATGATGATGATGATGAAGGTGGCCGTGGCCTCAGAAGTTGAGGTGTCTGTGGCAGGGCTGCTGCAGGTGCAGGCTGCTGGTCTTCGGGGGGCGGAGCAGGTTTAGGCGCCGCAGGGCGTTGCGGGACAGCAGCTGGGTGCGTTGGGCACCGCTGCCGGGACGCTGCTGCACAAGGCTGGAGCGGGTGGAGAGCGCCGCAGCAAAGCAGGCCGCATGGAGGCCGGAGCGGCGTGGGACGATCGCCACCTCTGGCCTGCAAGGGGCAACACAGAGACGAAACAAGTGTGGATATATTCTTGATGTATGTTACACAGGAGCTCCAGCAGAGGGCGCCAGTTTGTATGTATCCACATTCATGTCTGAAGATATTTTAAGATTTTATTTACTTTATTAAGCTTTTTTTAATGTCGAAATAATGACATGTGATTTCTTTATTTTCATGTTTCAATCAGCAACCTCAGCCGTCAGGACCCTACCTGTGGCGGGGGGCGTCCAGCCCCTGGTCCAGTGAGCGTGGCAGGGGGTCGATAGTCAGTCGGGGGGGGCTGTGGTGGGTGTAGACGGACATGCTGGGGTGCTCAATCAGCAGGTTCTCCAGGGGGCTGGTCTCCAGGAGGACAGGCTGTCGGCTGCGGCCGGTGAAGCAGGGCGGGGGCGTGACAAACCAACTCTCCTCCAGAGAGCAGGCATCCAGGCGCAGGAAGCCGCCCTCGTCTTCGCTCGCATCCTGTTCATCCTCCTCGCCACCGCCATCCGGGTCGGTGTCGGAGTTGAGGGAGGTGCAGGAGGCATAGCGGATGGGAGGGCTGGCCATCGGAGAGGGAATCATCACCAGATCCTCCTCCTCCTCCTCCTCCTCCTCCTCCTCCTCCTCCTCACGGGCACCAGAGGATCCAGAGAGGGCATCCCCACACACCCCGGAGCAGGCTTCAGCTGCAGAGACAGATGGACATGGTTTAAAGACACCAGACCAGACTCAGGAGTGAGACTGAATCTGTTACAACACGCGTGTATGTTCAGTTTTCTTCTCTAGTCTCCAAACCAAGGACGTCAGAAACAATCTCTGCATTGTCCTCAATAACCGGAGTGAACCATCATCCACAGACTGAGCCCAGGAGGTTCAGAAGGTGGAGAAGACACCAGCTAAAAATAAGGTCTGGGCAGACGTCTCCATTGGATCCAGCTCTGTTTAAGGACCTGATACTAAATAAAGATGCTCCTCAAGGCGGCTCGATGGGGTTGGCCCCTGGAGGCGGGTTTATGGCCCATACTCAGCCACCAGGGGGCGACCCAGGACAGCTCTGGTGTGTGGAGCTGCAGAACGCTGACCGTTTATACATCTGGCTCAGGATGACCACCATAACCTGCCCCACCCACCCCCACCCCCCAGAATATACACACATCTGTGGAATCTGAGATGGGTCAAGTCCAGACTATTGACAGGTGAACCAGGTTCAGATCCAAACTGTGCCAGCACTCACTCAGCAGGGTGTCATGTTACTGTGTGTGTGTGTGTGTGAGTTGCAACAGCTCTTTCTAGCTCATGTTGTTATTGTTTGCTGTTTGAGTAAATCCTGTTTGGACTTTTGCCTCCTCAGGTCTGCAACAGGTTTGATGCAGCTGCTCTCTGAGGTGAAGTTACCACACACACACACACACACACACCTGAGGTTAATAAAAGTTAATAAAAGAGGTCGGTGAGTGTGTCGCCTGTCGTCTGCACACAAGCACGTGTGTGTTTACTCTGTGTTTTTTCAGGGAGGATATTATTGGATGTTGTTTGGGCTGAAGTGAAAACATTAAATCAAACCACACTGATCTCACTGGAGCCGTTTCCTGTCTCAGCAACATCGGATCACTCAGATCAGTCAGACGAGGACAAGAGAGCAAATGTAGAGATTCTGGCTCTGAAATCTACACCCTCACTCACCCAGGTAGTTGACCAGGATCCAATCCTCCTCATCCCCCTCCTCTTTGCCGTCTCCAGGCCCGCTGTGTCGGCTCAGCTCTTCCACCTTGTCCCCGAACAGAGTGCTGGCGAACCTCTGAAACATCCCGTCTGGATGTCCTGCAGGGGTGAGAGGGTGAGGGAGGGGCTGGGGGGCGCACGCTGCACAGGGCGATGGAGGGGAAACGTGGTGGGCACTTTGGTCATCAGCTGCAGGGTTCACGGTGGCGGCAGGCTCCAGAAAATATGATAAAGTGCATCAACAGCGTGTGGTCAGGGGTCATCTGAGGATCAGCAGGACATCACTAAGCGTCCAGGTCGATTCAAAGAGACGAAAAAAACCTGAGAACAGAAAAGAACGGAAAGTTTAGATTCGAGTCACTGAGGACAAAGACTATATAGCCTCAAGAGACTAGTCCACACCTCATTAATATTTCTGTTGTTTATGATAGTTCTGTCAAAGAAGAACAGAGACAGAGTGATAACAGAGTCTGAGTCATATTTATATTGCAGTGTTAGGGACATGGGGGGGGGGGGGGGGGGGGATGGGTCTCAGGGCAGGTTGGGGGGGGGGGGTGAGGATGGGTCTCAGGTCAGGTTGTCTTCTGGTGAAAGAGTCACCACTCTGTCACACAGGGAAACTTCTCTGATCGATTGTCCACATTAGTCATCAAACACACACGGCGCCCTGGTCCCTTTTATAATAATTAACTAATTAAAATAAACATCACTGAGATAAGAACATTAATTTATCGTCTTCTGTCACTGTTATAGTTTGGCATATGTCCCGTTTGCTAGCAGATTTATTTGCTGGTGGTCGTCCATGTTATTTACTGTCTGTGGTTCCAACCGTGAGCAGGCGACAACACGAAACCACAACTTCCGATTTTATGTGAACGCCCCACCAGCTCAGAGTCGAATGATCCAACAACAAAGCGCTCAGCTGTGATGCGTTCAAACCTCCTGCACCGGCTCGTTTTTCTCTGCTCTCACATTCACGACGCATAGTAAAATAGATAAAACATCGTAGTTTTTATACATTCAATCGAAGAAGAATGTGTGAAACCGAAGCAGCTGCGACAGGAACAGAAAGTCTGAGATAATCCGCTGCACCTGCTCAGACACACTCATCTGAGCTCATCACCGCAATTAAACTGGAAACACACACGCACGCACACGCTAATACAACTTTGCGTCGTGGGTTATCAAATAATCTATTGGCTGCTTCAGTGAACGATAATTATTATTAAAATCGGATCTTGATTGATTAATTATATGAATTGATTGATGATGATTATTATTAAGCTTATAAATAGATTTATTAATGTATATTTATCTTAAGCACAACGTGAACAGGAGCTTCCAACTGCCTCAGCAACAACAGGAAAACACAGAGATCTGACAAAAGCAGCCAATCCCCGTTCAGGGAAAACCGGAAATAAAGATGAAGTCGTATTTTCTCCAATAAACGGATGGTTGTTCAAAATGTTCTCGGTTCATTTTCTTCCTGATTGGCTCATCGACCCATCGGCTCCGTCTTTGTGCACTGGTCCGCTTCAGGTCACGTTCTACGAGGCAGAACCGCTGACCCCACGCACAGAGGTCGAGGGAGAGTCCGTAACTCGACACGAACACAACAAACCCATCGATTTATTTCAGGGTAGCAAACCGCGGGAGTTGGACCCGCGACCCGGAGAGCACGGCGGGCCCGGGGACACCGACAGGCCGCTTCAAACCGCGTCTCCGTCCAGATGGAAGAGTTAGTGACGAGCTGCAGAGTCAGAGCCAAAGAAGACAAAGGGCTCACCTGCAGCCGCAGAAGAAGATGAGGAGCTGGGGACGGGGAGGCCGCGACTCTGAGGTAGACACGCCTCCTCGGGACAGACACGCACCTGGAGGTTCTTCTCGGAAGAAATAACGATGAATTCCGGCGAAGAGGAGGTAAAGTGGAGACGACTCCTCCGCGGGCTGATTCCTCTTTGTTGTTGTTGTGGAGCTCCAACAGCTGATGGCCGCGCCGTCACCAGGGACAGCCTATCAGAGGCGGGACAAGCCCGGTGCGGCTCGGCCAATGAGAACCCGCCCTGGAACTGTCACTATCCCACGTGACTGCCCCCTCCTTTGAGCTGCTGCAGAGTGTGGTCCCGCCCCCACATTATATGTTACACAAGCACTTCCGGGTGCAGATTGTTGTTATTTACTGAAAAATAATGATGATGACGTTGAGATCAAAGCATTTAACACGCCCCCTATAAACAAAACAAAACATTATTATTCTGTATAATAACAATAAAGGACGAAGTTGTTAAAGTAGGTGGCTGGCATCCACCTACTTTAACAACTTTGTCCTTCAATCAAACCAACTGAACAGAACATGAATATACTAAGAGTTCAAATAAAAACAGATAAACAACCAAATATAAACATGTGTACTCAAAGTATTTATGGTAAAGTCCTACACATGTACACAGTATGTAAGTACACAATCAAGACTTGATATCTGAGTAAATGTATTTCAGGTACTTCACACCACACTGACCTTTGACCTTGTAACATCCGCTGGTTCAGAGCTCTGTGTTTAAGAGGCCGGGCTGGCCGGCCGGCACCTGTCTGATGACTGTTAGTCATGACGACACACAGGAAGTAGACAAACTGCAACTCCTGAGGAATGTTGCATCAGTTTAATGAGGCGAGGGCACTTTCTCGTCTCCTGTCGCCTGTCTCCAGCATCCTCTTGTTTCACATCCTGCCAGAGACATGTCCACTCAGAGGGTCCCAGAGGGTTCGTCTCAGGGACTGTGACACTTGTTTTACCTGGAGGCTGCAGGAGAGGACACACAATATGTCCAGACACGCCCACTCAGACATTAAAGCTCAGGACAGAGGCTGAAAAGAGAGTAGTGGATGGTCTGAAGTCCATCCATTGCTGCACCTGAACACTGTGGACATTTTTCAGTGGCAGGACGTGATGTAACCTTCTCCTATGACGGTTTGAAGTCCAGACCACCGTGAGCTGGGCGCTCATTGTTTCGATGACACGCCTCCACCCTGCTGACCCATAAACATTCGTGTATAAACCCATGTGGAAAAATACAGGTACTAGAATCAGGACAGAGTGACATAACAAGGTCATACCTGTGCTTTTCCCACATCACAACACTGATAAGACGTCCACCTCCACTCCCTGGTCTGCCACCCCCCGCCCCCAGATGTTTCCATCACTTTATTCAACGTTCTCTCAGTTCAAACTGTCCTATAAATATTTATTCTCTGCATATTATTATTATTATTATTATGATTAGATACGTTCAGGTGGAATGGGTCACAGAGAGGTGTGTGTGTGTGCACCAACTCCATCCACATGTCCTATGCACTTGCATAACACGGCTGATGTTTACAGTGCGTGTTGTGCAACAGCACCGCAGTGACGAGGTCAGTGACTTGGTGCCGTTGTTGAAAACAGATCAGTGGGTCAGACAATGGTCTGTCCTGTGGACACTTGTCCTCTGGAGCAGCTCAGGTCCAAAAAGCGAAAGCAAACGTTCTAAAAAGTGAAGACAGCGTTGAAGAGTTCCCTCTCTGACCAGCAGGGGGCGAACTGTCTCCTCAGACTTGAACTGAAGTCAGAGGAACTGAGGCCCAGGGCTGTCTCCACAGTTCTGACGGGATCAATGCAAACAAGAAGGCTGATCTATGTGAGGTCCTGACGACACACAGGCCACGTGGACCTCAGAGCGAGCATCAGCAGCTAATAACACACAGACATCAAGAGGACGAGAGCTGTGACGGAGAGATTTAATCTCCAAGCTGAAGAACATCTCATCTTGTACTATTTGAATTTCAGGACCTTAGTTTCACACAGCGTGTAACGTCAGTATTTATAGGAAGTCATGAAATAAAACACAAGAACAATCAAATGGAACATTAAATTTCAAATCCAATCCGCGCAGATGACGCCCAGCAGCACACAAACACAAACACAGACGTTAAACATGGGGGATGTTTGTTTGTTTAATGAAGATTTCTCCTTGAACATTGGAAATAGCCCACACTCTGCGACACCCAATGAGAACATTAGAAAATAGAAATCCATATTATTAGAGCTCAAAGTTGAGGCTGGGCGAGACAGTTTGTGCTTGGAGGTTTCCTCCAGTCAAAGTTCAGGAGGAACGTAACAGAGGAGGATCAGACCTCCAGTCCGAGGCTGATCTGAGATCTGCTCAGTAACAGTGAGCTGCAATAAAAAGAGGCAGCAACACAAAGTAAAAAGTTGAATATCAAAACAACACAAAATACAAAACTCTTCCATGTGAACTGAAATGTTCCCTTCTTCCTCAGTGACCTCCGACCAGTGCAGAGTAAAAAACTAAACTGGCACAGATCAGGTGAGAAACACATGAAACGTTAAAAAACGTTAAAATGGAGACTGATGCGCTCACACAGTCAGGACATGAAACATATGGTCTCCAATCAAAAGCCACACCCACTCAGAAACTGTTAAAACACCACCTGATCTGACCTCTGGAGGCAAGTGCCTGTCAGACATCTGACCTCTGACCTCTGGACAGACTCTGGGAGCAAACCCCTGATCACCGGTGAGCTTCATCTGACAGGAAGCTCGATATTGTCTGCGTACGTCCCTACCGTTTGCCCCCAATTTCACTCGTCTCCAGCCTGAGGACACAACGCAGCTCCATCGATGTTGTCCAGTGGGACGTAAGAGTAGTCGGCGCGGCAGTTTCCAGAGGCCGCCAGTCTGCGGCAGGCCTGCACGAGGTGGACAAGCAGGCTGACCGACAACAGGTAGGCCAAGGTGATGCAGATGGTCAGCCATGTTCGCCTGGGGAGACACGGGGGGGTGGGGTTTGACTAAGTTAGGACAGACATCTCGCTCCTGTGGTCACTTCCTGTGAACCACGATCTAAAATTTAACTATTTCCACCCTCACAAATGATTGAAACACATTGGACACACCGTGTGTGCTCTCTGGAGGCAGTACCCTCTGGACCAGAGGAGAACTGCTGTACAATTAAATGTGTCTCAGCAGTGAAGTGAAAAGTCAGAGGTCATCAGAGACTTACTCAGTCAAATAAGGCTGTTCTCTGTCAGCTGTGTCCTCTTGTGTCCGAGACATGCTGTGTTTGGCCAGACAGACACCAGCTGAGGGAGGAAGAGAAGGAGGAAGTGGACGTCAGTGGTGGCTGTTCACACGGACAAAGACCATAGACTGTATATAAAGATGACCTGTTGGTTTCTGAAGGGCTGATTTGAGGCTCAAATGGGCGTTTACCAAGCGCCATATTGCAGCGGCGCGTCACTTCCTTTAATCCTTTCTAACCAGCAAATGGGAAAAGAGGCGGGAGCTGAGTGACGACAGACAACTACGCAGCGCCCACAAAGCATCCACGAAGGTGTCACTCAAGAGACCACGCCCTAATTTATACAGAATTTAAAAATTAAACGAGCGCCTTAGAAAAAAGGGTTGACCCAAAGAAAGAGTTGAGGCCGTTTTTTGAACCAGGCAGAAAATTGGTTTAACTATCCTCTGAAATCGGGCATTTCAACATGGGGGGGACTGCCGAGTTCTTGGAGCTAGCCCCCATAGGCCACCCAGTGATCTGCAGCTTTTAGCACTTACGCATTGGCCTCACTGCTCAACCCGGGACGTTGCCCCTCAACACAGACCCATGATGCACTGTATAAAATGAAAAAGTAAATTAAATTGTTATATTTATTCAGTAATGTGTACTTTAAAGTTATTTTCCACGTAACTTCACCATTTTTTGATGTTTTTTTTTCAAAATCGCTGAATTTTCACATTTACCGTTCAAATAGAAGAGACGTGCGGTGAGGCAGCAGCTGGCTGAGCCTCACCATGGATTGCGAAATGTCTCACTGCATAGTATGCAGTGAGACGGTATTGCTGTCGCTCTGTATGCCGCTATTAAATGTTTAAACACTTTTACTATATGAACTAAATTTCCATAGTTTAGCGGATGTATATTATATACAGTGGATTTTAATCAACAACTGTATGTGTGTAACGTGTTTCTTGTGCTGAGTGATCATAAAACGCCTGCAAAGAGGCACTGGGTTGAGGTACGCAGTTCTCCTGCCTCATGCTAGGGGGCGCTGGTGATCCCAGGGATTCTTCTTACTACTCCGCGGTGGCAGAATAATAGAATTCAGTGCCTCACCAGCCATGAATCTCACCGCACGTCACTGGTGTGTGTGTACCTCTGTATAAGGTGCTGTTGATCACAGGGGGCAGCGTGGTCATGCAGCTTCCCGTCTGTGGATCACATGGACACTGGTCATCACAGTGACACTCCTGAGCACAGGCCAGGCCGAAGAAGCCCAGAGGACACACTGGGACGCAGGGAGGGGACAACACAGATGGAGCAGAAAGAGAAGAGGGTGGTGAGGAGGTGAGGAGGAGGCCGTCTGCAGGCCTGGATCAAGGCTAATGGGGGAACTGAAAACTCACGTTGTTCACAGGTGTTGCCCTGGAAACCGGGGGGGCAGGTGCAGCGTCCATGGATGGGGTCGCAGGAGCTGCCGTTAGCACAGTCGCAGGTCTGGTTGCAGCCGTCACCGTAGAAACCAGGGAGGCACTCTGCAGAGGAGAACAGGAGCGTCACTCCAGCTGTCCCTCAGATCACCGTCAGTCTTTCTGGGCATCTCCACCCAGCTAGTGCTAGTTCCAGTGCCTGGGCCAGAGGAGGAGACCCGGTGCTTCTGTGGGGAAACTGGGTGGGAGCCTCACCGACCGAACCGGTCTATGAAAAGCTCCAGCCGAATTAACTCCCGGATTAACTCTAAACGTTAAAAAAGGAGTTCAGGGGCGGCTGCTGATGGAGTAACGCTTTGTGGTGACGCAACGACGTGGCTCCAACTGGGCTACGTGCCGATGGAAAACCAAACCAGCTCTTAGGAAGAACGGGATTAGAACCAACTAAGCACTAGCACCTGGTTCTTTGGGTGAAAAAGCCCTACATGTGAGGGAGCAGCTAAAGCTGCGGGTTACCTCGGCTGCAGTTGGTCCCAGTCCATCCTGCGTCACACACACAGCCACCTGCAACCAGAGGACACACATGAGACACTGCACAACCACAACATGAGCTCTGGACCCCTCCATGTGTTCCTGAGGAGCCTGGAGGTTTTTGATTCTGTGAATTTTTCCCTCTGCAAAGTTTAATGGAAAGCTAACAAGCTAACTAACGCAGACACAACGACCCACGTCCTTGCCCGCTGGTGGACAGCTGCAGTCCAGTGTTGACCCTGCCTCCTCCATGTTAACGGTGAATCCTGCCTTTAACACACTCACTGGTAGTGCAGACGCCATGGGCACCGCAGGCCGGCGGCTGACATGCCAGCTTGTGGCAGGCGATGCCCGTCCAGCCTGGCCAACACACGCACAGTCCGTCCACACAGTCCCCGTGCCTGCTGCAGTGCCAGGGCTCACAGCGCCGCGGGTGAACACACAGGACGGTGGACACCTCCCGGCTGCAGCGCCACCTGTTGTCCAGTTTGCTGTTGGAGCGCAGAGGAGCAAATGGTAAATACAACGATGTAGTGGGACAGGCAAATAAAAACACAGACATGTTCCACGTGGTTGTGAGCTCACCAGTGATCAGAGGGGTAGCTGGCCAGCGAGCTGCCAACAACAAAGGTGGAGGACCCGCCTCCATCCAGGTTAATGGCGTTGATCACTCCGTTCTTCTTAAGGAAGGCAGCCACCTCCCAGAGACTCATCCTGTTCAGAGGATATCAAACATCAGCAGGAGCTCTGGGTTCCACCTGCCTCTCGCCTAAACTGCGATCATCATAATCAGGTTTAACCGGTCGAGCAGCCTGCGCTCTCATCCCTACCCTCGCGTTCCAGTCTCTCCCTCGACGTGGAAGAGGACGACTCTGCCTTCAGCATCGTGACCCACTGCCGTCCTCGCCGACAGCACGTCCACAAACGTTTGTAGTTTCCCTGTGAAGAAAGGTTTTGATTTTATAGCGGATACAAGGAATAAAAGGCCTGTGACATCACAGGGAAGGAGATGCCCACTGTACCAACACGGTCTGAGGCCACACCCACATTACAAATATTAAACAGACACCGGCTGTGTTTCAGTTCGAAGACTCTGGGGCTGATTCTGTTCTGGACGATTCCTGTCCCATGACCTCATTCTACAGTCAAGTGTCCCTGACCCAGACAACTGGCACCTGCCTCCTGATTAGTTCTCCGGTGAAACACAATGCCGTCAGTATTGGTGGGTGCGTGTGTGAGCGCAGCACACACCCGTCGTCTGTGTCGCATCACACTCAGCCTTCAGGCTTTGATTGATGTAGACGTCACCGTTCCTCAGCAGCCACACCACGCCGCTGACCAGTTGGACGAATGGATTGAACTTGTCGTTCACCTCTTCCTGCGTGAGATAGCTGGGAGGACGGACAAGAGACAGGAGGTCAGGGCAGCAAAGCTGTCTTTAAAATCTGTGGAATTCAGAAATATTTAATCTGTTTACACTTGGGGGAATAAAGGATCCTCAGGTGATCAGCTGACCTCAGGTGTCATGTGATGAACTTGACTTTTAAAGTTTTTTTAAAAACAGCGGAGCAAGACAAGTTAAAACATCTTGTGGTGATGGAAAAGGAATCGCCATGATGACATAGTGATGTCATCAACGCGCACGGTGCCGTGTGTAGTTCACCAGCTCCTGCATGAACGCTAACGTTTAGGTCGGTCCCTGGTCTTATAAAGGTTTACTCCCCAACACAGCGTTTCGAACCTTCGTCGCTTGCTCTCTTTTGTCCTTGCACAGTGAGGATCACATTAATTGGGTGTGATTGATAGATGGAGCCAGGCCATAATTAGAGGAACAGAATGTGGACGCAGCTCGTCCCTCCTGGCAAACAAGTTCTTTGTCTTGCTCACATGACTCCACCCCACACTTTGAAAAAAAAATTGGCTGACGCTCTCACCCAAACACCAGGATGCCGTCCCTCCTGATTCCAAACTGGGCGTTCTGCACGCCGCCGCTGTCCTGGACCATCTTGCTGTCGCTCACCACATTGCCCAGACAGCGCCCCGTGTCCGGGTCGAAGAAGCCAGCATTGTGGGCGTACAAACACCCAGCAGCTTTGGCTGTCTCCTCCACCAGGGCCCTCTGATTCAGCCAGCAGCCGCCTGGCCCCACTGGCTCCAACAGGGACACCGTCCTCAGCGGGTCATCTACCAGCGTCATATGGCCTGGAAACAAAATCCATGTGTTTGAGGTAGGACGACCCCAGGGACACAGACATCTGTCCCCCTCACTGACCGTAAACCACTCTGGAGCTCCCCGGCACATCCACCACAAAACGCGAGGACTCTGCGAACGGTAGCCCACTGCGGTTACTGGAGGCCCAGCTCTCATAAGTGGAGTTTCCATGTTCTTTGGACTGACAATCTCGGACATGGAAGTGAGAGTGGGAGGGGCCGTGGCTGGGATCATATGGCAGCAGGATGTCATCGTTCAGAGAGACGCTAGGAAGCAAAGAGAGAGAGAGAGAGAGAATCAAAGATCACAAAGCTGTGTGTTTATTTTCATCGCAGAGAAAGACATGTCGGGGAATTTGACTGGACACATTTTGAGGCAGACAGGTTTAAGGACGCTGGGTGACGTCACCACAGTAGTCCTGAGGAGTTCTGTGTGTAAACGCCTGAACCCTTTTTACTAAGAAAGTAAAAACCAATCAATTCCGTGTTTCTTTCCCTCGCGGCTTCAGGTCGAAGTGCCCTCGGTCATGCCTCCGTCCCTGATGATGGACACTGAGGGACCGGTCCGTCCTGTGGCGCGTTCAGGAGAACCGACACAAACTCCTAGCTTGAGTTCACACAGGCAGCAGAGACCGGAACCGGATCCAGTCGGTACACTAAAACTTTGTAACTTATTAACCCCCTCCCCTACACCCCGAGCTAACAGCAGCAGGAATTAGCTTAGCATTAGCGATTAGCAGCAGTCTTACCGGGTGTCGGTGGCGTGGGCACATCGCCCCAGCAGCAGCAGCAGCCACGCACGGAGAGCTGTCAACCGCACGGCGTCCATAGTCGGAACGAAGCGGCTCTGCGCTCTGCCGTCTCCTCCTGCGCCCTGCGGAGGGCGCCGGAAGTGTACACACTTAGCTTCCGGCTAGCTAAGAAAATAAAAGCCTGAGCGCTAGCTTTGTTACAAATAGTTTGAGTCACAATCTGTGAGCTAGGTCTAATTCAAATTGTGATTTTTGTGAATCGGACTTCAGGCTGGATTTTTTAATTTATTTATTGGTGTTGTATATTTTAAATTGAGTTGTTATTATTTTCCTCTGTTCATGCTGCGCCCTGAAGGTTGCAGAGATTTCGGGAATTGACAGAAGCTCCTGCTGTCACTGGTCATATGACACACACGTGCACACAGGGAGTGAATGAAAACAGTGCAACTTTAAGCGATGCATTATTTTATATCATGATTCAAAGCTTTCTGAAATAATTAGTAGTGATCGGCGATACACTGGGTTACATTCTGATTTCAGCCCTTTTTCAAAACGATGTTTTTAAAATTAATAAAAAAAAAAAAAAAAAAAAACCTGCCAACATCCATGAGAACATTAAAAACTGTTGAGCAGCATCAGCTCTCCAATAAAAACCAGAGTGACATAGCAGTGACCTGGTTCAGCTGCAGGGCATTCCTCCTCAATCTGATCAGCGCCATCAGGTTCCCTGTCATTATCAGTCATTGCTGTGTTCACACTGAGCAGTTGAAGGCTCTGGCCAAATTGTTTTAACATTAAAAATCACTTGTACATCACTTTGTATAGAAGCATCTGCTAAATGTCTTTGAAGACTTTGTAGAAAACATTTTTATCAGCAGCTCAATTTAATCACTGATTTATTCCTGAGCTCTTCTTTCAAACTCGTTATCGCACTGATCTGTTAAAGGTCCTGATTGGTTTGGATGAACAACTTATTTAATGACGTCAAAATGGGAATAAGATTCAGAGACAGCTGAGACGCTACCTCAACTCCACCCCTGTGGCTCTCACTTCTGGAACACCAGATGGCAGTGTTTGTCAGATAATTTAAATGGTCATTTTCAGACCAACTGGGTCATTAGTGATCCACAGAGCACACCAGAGACTCGATATATTAAGAAAGGTAAAGAGGAGTAAAGTTTAAATTAGTGTAATACTTTTAATATTCCTCTGTGGAGGTTCAAGTCACCAGGGTTCATCGTTCTAACAACAGAGAAAACCAAAAATATATGTTGTTTAAAGATGCACGTGTCAGCGCTGCTCAGTGTGAACAAACATTGTTCTCTGTGGTTTTGAAACGGCGGCAGGAGAAGTGAGTCAATGACTGAAGCGCTCTCCACGGTCAGGGGTCCTCCCTGTTGTCAGGTCTGGAATTGTTAATCAATAACTTTTCTGTGTTGGTGCAGACAGAGTGTTTTCACTGAAGCAAAAATATTTACCAACCAAAATCTGGAGCCAGAATCAATATTCTTCTGTTTAAAGGTTAATGAGAGGCAGCCTGGGTGTCACTCTACCTCTCTGCAGCCTCAGCTCTGCTAACCTGCCTGTGAATCCAGTGATGTCACAGGAGGAAGCCGACTGCAGGCCATTAACTAAAGCCTGTGAACTATAATCTCTGAGCAGGACCTCCTGCTGACCTCCAACCTCCCCAGGGAACAGGGAGGGGTTCAAATACAGGGACAGATCATGTGACAGGTTCATGAAGAGGCTCATAAGACGAGGAGGAAGAGCTGAAACAAGTGTCACGTCAGATAGTAGCTGTACAACAAAAACATAAGGGCCCAAAACAAATATGTACAAATGTACAAAACATAATCATCAGGATTAAAACAAAAGAAAAAAAGATTCATGAAAAAGAGACAGTCACTATAGATCTAGGAGATGACTCTGTGCTGCTGGGATGGACGGTGGAGTCGTGTCCTCAGCCACAGTGAGGAGGAAGAGCAGCTGGGTAGTCATCGTCACTGCGTTCATTTCTCAGGTGCTTTTTATTGCAGCGACATGAACATTAAACAACGTGACTCAGCTTCAAAATAAAAGTGGAAAGTATCCCTTTCTGCCAAAGGTGATTAATGCCAAAGGATGGAAGCCATAACTCGGCCAAGTGTTGTCGTTAAGATGCAGGGGCATGTTTCTTCCCTGTTTTATCTCAGGTACAGATGAGGGAAAGGGTTCTATGGCTTCGTCTGAAGGGTTCTGGTTCCGGCACGACTTCCCTATAGAACACACGAGTGGAAGCCCAGCAGTGACCGTCAGACCTTTATTTGTTTCATTTGAAACTGAAACAAATAAAAACAACTTCAAGATGTTTTAATGAGCTGCTAACGAGGACAGGTCATGTGTTTGTTTGTGGGGTGTGAGATGAGTCACTTCTGCCTGCAGGTGTTTCAAATGTTGCCTGTTTAAAAAGGAACAAAAACCCTTCAGAGTCACTGCAGGGAAGAGAAACTCCAACTGAAAGCGGCAACACGAACATCTGTGAGAGAAGCAGAATCCTCTGCTGGCTGCAGTCAGCAGCTCACCCGCATTTCCCAAAGTGAGCAGCCTTCTCCCTGATTCCATGACTCATCACATGATCTAGGTCAGGGACACAGAGGAAAGTCCTGGTGCCAAAAAAAGAGGGAAAGACAAAAGGGCACGAAGGAAGGAAGGAGGCAGAGAAAAGGAAGAGGAAAGTACCAGTAAGGTTACACAACTGGGAGGAGCCAGGTTCTCACTTTGCGACATGGCGTTGCTCTCTGACCTCAGCAAAAGGAAAGAGCCACTGACAGGAAGACTGAGTTTATGTCGTTCCAGTAAATGATGCAAATCACTTCCACAACTGAATCAGTCAAATTACAAGTGGATGCAAAAGAGAGCACAGGGCGGTTCCACACGAACACCAGGGAGTCAGAGACCAGTACATGTACACGGTCACATGCTCTGCTTCTGTTTCCTGAAGTTTATATACGTGTCGTGAGACGTTTGCTGCCTGTGGTGAACACGCCCAGCTGTTTCTTACACATGATAACAGGAGCAGGGAACTTCCTTCCTGGGAACTCTTCCAATTCAAATTAGAATTAGATTAAGCTCAGGAGTTTGTTCTGTCCCAGCTCCATCCATCTCTGATTTGACAACCAGGATCTGAGCAGTCACGTGGTCTGGACTTGTTCAGCTTCACTCCCTTCATTCTTTTAATCAGAAGCTGCTTTCAGACGTGCACTGGAGGAGGAACATTCCTGAACATGGTCTACACCTGAGACCTGCAGCTTCTTCACATGAGAAACACAAACTACAGAAAATGATTGGATATCATTTTTATCGTCCTGTTTCAGGGTCCGACTCCTCCCCTGTTTGTATAAGGCACCATGTGACCACAGGCAGAAGGTAGAGTTAGTATTTGGGGAAAGCCACTGAGGAAACTCAGACTGTGAAACCAGCCTTGGCTGATTTTTCAGAAGCAGCGAAATGAGGCTGACATTAAACTCTGAGATTAGAGCAATGTCTTAATTTTGTCGTTTATAAAAATGGAGACAGATTTATAAAAGAGGGCAGAAAAACACCAACCTGTGCCAGACAACAGTTTGATGGAATCCCTGAAAACCAGAGGGGATAAAGGCCAGAGCACAAACATTTGCTTTTCCCTGCAGAAGTAACAGTCGTGGAGTTCATGGACAGAAGATGATATCATCATCTAAAAGATGAAATTAATTTAAGAAGAGGACAAAGGGAGTTGCTCATTAGCACCATAGTTCTGTAGTGACGACCTGCAGCCTGATTAGGACACCAGTCCGACATCCTCCCGTCCTCCTCAGTCCTGCTGGCCATCTGGTTAATTCCACTGATTAATCACCACACTCGGGAAAATACTCATCCCTGCAGGAATTAGAGGGTAGAAAAAAAGAGTTGATTTTGCAAAACTCTCAGTGGAGTTCACCACAGGGCGGAGACCGACTCCAAGATCGGAGGAGGAAGAACTCAGGAACAGAGCGTTTCCTACTCGCCAAGGGGACGGACAGGCGCATCCCTCAGTCACTGCTGTCGTCTTCGTCCTCATCGTCCGACAGGTTGCTGAATTTTGACGCCACGCGGCCGATAGAGTCGGACCGTGGTCCCAGGGTTCCCGATGTCAGCTGCACAAAGCAGTACTCGCAGACCCTAACCGGTTTGGACGACTGGCTGGGCAGGAGGTACTTCTTCTCTGAGCACGGCCCGCACACCACGAAGCCGCACTTCCTGCAGTGGTGGCGGCGGCTGACAGGAGTGAATTTCACCTTCTGACAGCGCATGCACACTGTCGCCTCTGAGTCAGGCACCCAGACGGCGGCGTGTTCTCCAGTAGGCGACTTGCCGCTTTTCTGTAGCAAGTCTCCCACGCATTTCCCTATGTGATTCATCCACTCGGACTTCTCAGTGGCGGTGGCGGCATAGACGGCGAAAGACTTGGTGGGTGTCTTGATGAGCCAGCCGTTGCGCAGGTCGCCCTCGTCTGGCACCGTGTCGATGGTGACGCTTTCCAGCGGGATGATGTGCTGCTTGTTGTACTTCTTCTTCTGGATGACAATGTTGCCATAGACCAGGATGTCGTTGAAGAGGAAGAACTGCCGCGCCTTGGGCTTCTTGCGGCAGAGCTTGGTTAGGACGCCCTCGCCGATCAGCACGCGCCCAGGAATGGCCAGCGGCTGACCTGCAGCGCCGAAGCAGCTCTCCACCACTGCAATGCGCTTGGAGTTAGCCTCGCTGTTCGCAAGCCGGTCCACCATCTTCACCTGGAGGAAGGAGAGAGTAAGCAGGTGAAACACGTCCATCAGCAGCACGTTCATTTCAAGTTCTTTCAGAGATTAAAAAAAAAAAGTCGACCAAATCATTCAGAAGGTGATGAACGAGCAGACGCCCGGTGCCGGTTATACCACAACTCTTAAAGCCTTTTCAAACCCACATGTGATTGAGATCAGACATTCTACAACAAATGTGATCGGATTTCTGCATGAAGCCACCTCCAAATCAGGCCCTGAGCCAACACGTGACGTTTTACACCACTGACCTCCATCAGCTGCGGCTCTAAAGCTGTGGAGGGAACGAATGTCTGATTTCAACTGCGTAAACAAAGATGTTGACCACAACACAACCGCCCACATGACTCGTCAACCCTGCACCCAGCAATGGGACTGAAACTGTGGCACTGCTGTGACCTATAGGATGCAGGTCAGAGCTGAGCCGCCTCCTCACCAATTCACTTCTCTTCTCACAGCCCAGTGGAAGAGGTTAGAGCACGCCGATGCTGCAGAGGGGAGCGTGCTAATGGTCTCTGGCAGAGGTGCACACATGCATGATGATGTGCGACACACACACGTCAAATGAACCTTGGTTTGATCCTCTCCGACTTGTTCACCCTTGTGCAGCTGGGGTTACTGGTTCACAGCTCTTTATATTGTGGTGTGCTGGTGAGGAGGTGGAGTTAACGGTCAAATCAACAAGTATAAAAACAAATGTTATCATTCTAGCACCAGAGACCTGAATAGCATGTGTCAAGTTTAACAGACTTACTTCCAGTAATTAAGCTAATGAGACTTCTTTGTGGGCGGGGCCTGTCAAAGTGGAGGCGTAACAGTGCCTCTTTTCACACAGCCCAGAGGTGGAAATGATGCTAATTAGTTAGGGTGCTGCGGCTCCCTGGCAACCTGCACACTAATGACCAAAGGGGGGGGCGTTAACCCAGGGCAAAGAGGCGACCAGCTCAGACCAACAGAGAGGAGAGAGAGAGAGAGAGAGAGCGAGAGAGAGAAAATCCACTGTGTGGCTTTAAAGGGTGGGGGACAGGGACGGTGGGCAAGTGGACATGTTGAAGAGGTCTCTAACATGTGACAGACGTGAAACTGGAAGAAGAGTTGGATGCTGGGAAGCTGAATGTTCTGTGGCTTTAGATCAGGGGTGCTCACACTTTTCCAGCATGCGAGCTACTTATAAAATGACCAAGTCAAAATGATCTAGCCGGTAGATTCTACCTACCGGTACTATAAATTTGCAAAACATATCATAGGCTGACGTCTACGTTTTAACGCCATGCAATCGACCCACAGTACCCTCGCGATTGACCTGTAGATCGCGATCGACGTATTGGGCACCCCTGCTTTAGATGAACCTGATGATTAATTCATGACCAGCCTCTCTCTCAGCTTACAGGGCAAACGACTCAGGACATTTAGGCTACAAACTTGGAGTTAATGACCTGCCTTTGAATCTGAATGTCTGCACCACCTTCTATATTGGAACTAAAAACTTATTTTGTGGACCCAAACATTGCAACAACCTCTCTACGACATGGTGGTGAGCAGAACTTTGAGATTAAATCTTCAAACATGGGTTTACAGATTCAATTTGATTGATTGGTGATATTTACAACTGGAGATTGGAGAGGCTCAGTGACTGGAGGAGGCGAAGTATACTGATGCCCTGCCACACTTTTTACCACTTGGCCTTTTTCAGTCATACAAAGTGACACTGACAAAAACAGGGAGTGAAGAGAGACAGAGTGTTTCAGTGGGCTGCAAACAGCCACCACAAACACAAGGACATCCATTCATCCTCAGGGTAAATATGAGACCACACACCGTCACAGATGAGGCAGTGTACAGGGGTGGAGACCGTGGGGGCATGGGGGGGGGGTCCAGCGAATAGAGGGTTGTCCCGTCTCCTTTTTCTTTGGCCTTCAAAATTAAGATTAGAAACATTTGTTTTGTCGTACCCTCATCAGCTGTGTGATGATAAACATAATCATCTTCAGCTCCCACAGACATTGTACCACACATTTTCAGAGTCACTGGTTTATTCTGGAATTGAGTAAAGACATAGTTTTGGTTTTATTTTATTTGATTCAAGTGGGAAAACTGGAGTACCCAGAGAAAACCCATCTCAAAGCACCTTGCCTGGATAGACTGATCAGCCGCTGATCACTGTAGCTGAACTGCGTCGTGTTCTGTTTGATAACAACTTTATGGTAAGGTCTTTAAGATAAGAGTCATGTGACATTGTGCACGGGCGCACGCTGACTCTCGCTCGCTCTCTTCCTCACATCGCATTTCCTCCGTGAAGTCTTGGATGCCGTTTAGACCCTATGCCACCAGTATACGCTCATCCCTACTACAAAGAGAGAGACAAATACTAATAAAATGCACTTGGTCGAATATCCGGAAACCGCTTCACTCTCCTTCTCCTCGCTCTCTGAGCCCTGCCCGTCCTCACTGCCTGACTCTTGCCCCTCCACGCTCTCCACTAGCTGCCCATCCTTGCTTTCTGTTATCTGCCCCTCCACGGTCTCTGCTAGCAGCCCCTCCACATGTTGTGCTAGCAGCCCCTCCACGCTCTCCGCCAGCTGCGCCTCCACGCTCTCTGCTAGCCGCGCCTCCACGCTCTCTGCTAGCTGGTGCATGATGTTGGCTGCTGATTTCTCTCGGAGTGCGGCGGAATGTTCTCGGAGGGCGGCCGAATGCTCCCGCAGTGCGGCGGCATATTCTCGCAGTGCTGCTGTATGTTTGATGTTCTGCTGCACGGTCTCCAAAGGGTCCATCCTTCGTCACTCAGCCCAAAACTACTGGACTTCTTCTTCAGTGCCCAAATCTGTGTCAGTTCCTCACTCAGGGGTTTCACTCAAAGTCTAGCATTAACCCTTATGGCGAAAGAAGACTGGAGTGGCAGACCCAGTCATCTAGAGTCATCCTGAATACACTTAATACACAGTGACATAAAAACTTTAAAGAAAATACATCTCTTTAATTGAAAACTACTAAACATAAATTTCCTTTGATCTGAAATGAAATTCGCCTTTGAGGGCAGTTGTACCTCAGGTTTTAGGGCGGGGTGGACCAACCAACAAAATGGCTGAGTCCCCTTTTCCCCTAGGACCAACAGAAGAGGAAGAACAACAAAATGACTGATTAATGAATGAATGAATACAACAGAGAGGGGGAACAAAAAATGACCAGCGACAACAAAGTGGAATGAAGTAGGTGGCGGGAATGCCACCACGAACTGGATGCCAGCCGCCAATCAAACCGACAACAACAGGGTTCAAAGTGAAATCTGGATGTAACCAGAGCTGTACACACGTAAACACAGGTCACCTAGTTGGTGGACCAATACAACAAGAACAACAACAGAAGAACAATAAAATAAAATGAAGTAGGTGGCAGCAATGCAACAACAACTAAGTTCTTAGTCACCAATATAAACCTTTAGCCTCAGGCTTCTCTCAGCTTGAAGCCGTCCTGAAAATGCCACCCTACTGCAATGTGTTAACAGCGTTCTGTCCATCCACACACAGGATTACGCAACCAAAGTGTGATTGAGCATGCACACAGATAAAGGGATTAGAGGTTAATCTGTTGTGAGAGATGATGGCATGAAAGCCAAGCCAATGCCCCTGCTCATAAATTAACTTGAAATAGGATTTTTTTAAAACAGATTATTTTGCTTTCACACAGCGTTTAACTGAGGCTGCAGCGAGGAACACAAATCATCATCGATCACCGGCTCTGAAACTCTTCACAGATAGGATCAAGGCCCTCTGATCACACAGAGATATCAGCTGTAGAATGTTTCTCTCAAACAGACATGAGTCCATGTGCCAGAGAAAACAATCCTGGATCTACAGATCCCAGATTAACATGCGTGACGGCCGTATCCATTATAAGCATGTCTGAACAGGACAATCTCTGTGTCCATGTCCTCTGTCCCTGGTATGCAGGGACAGAGAAAACCAATCACAGCAGCCTCCACTCACATAAACACTCGACTCTGCTCAGGGTAAATTAAAAGGCGAGTAAAGCAGATTAAAAACCACAGTGATCTGAGGGCAGATCCGAGCAATATCACCAAAACAGAGAAATTACAGATTACAAATTACACCAATATATCAGTTTGTCTTAGTCACTCCACACTCTTCCTCTTACCTCCTAAACATACAGCAGGCAGCACACAGAGTGAGTACCAATAAACTATTTCTGAAAATACTTACATACTCAGAACAAACACAAGAAAAATGCTGCACATGTGAAACAAGTTGCTGGGAATATGAGCAAACCAAGATTTCAAACCCTCCATTTCAGCTGTCACAGCGTTACAGAGGAGAAACTGACCACCCTGACCTCAACTCTCTCTAAATGCTGACCGGTGCAGTGATTCAAATTTCCCGGCCAAACGGTTTCCCTTTTAGCATCAGCAGAGATATGACCTCCAGAACACACCAGAAACCTTCAAAATAAACTGTTAAATCCGATACAATGGACTAATGTGTCAATAATGTCAAGTAATCTTTATCCAACCAACAATAATGCTGATAATGTGACCAGGTAACACACTAGGTGTACTCTAAAGTACAGATAACACTGTCTTTATATACTTTAACATTCCTATACAGAACTACAATGTTCAGAATCTCACAAACCATTTATCTAAAACTGGGCAGATTCCATAAAATCAATGTGACAGTGAATGCTCCATGGAGATGAGCCTGTTAGCAACACATGTTGCAAGAACTCACTGAGTCCTGAAGTGACTGCAGTTTCACTGTGGGCAGGTTTAATCAGTTACTCAAACAGGTTCAAACAAGAGCACGCTCCAACACGCCGACGGCTCCCAGGAAATCCAGCAGATGCACAAACAGAAGTGGCTCTTCTTTGCAGGCACACGTTCAGTTGAGCTTCAGCCAGTGTTTCACATACAATGTGTTTAGTAAAGAGTAATGAGGTTAGCAGGGAGTTACTGATAAGGATCACATCACATCCTGCCTCCTCTGGCTCCGACCTGACAGACAGTAAAATAAATTCTGTATAAAACACTAATCATATACACCAAGGCTTCATCTACTCTGCCACGCAAAGGAAGGTGTGATGGTAACACAAGCGTTGTGTGAAACGAGACAGGCAGGATGGCGTTCCTGAGGAATTTGCTCTGAACAGACAGACATCTGTTTCCCTCATTCTGCTCAACTCAACCTTTGAGCCTCTCACTGCAAATTAGCGCCACAGGTAGCAGAGCGACGAGAGCAACGCTTCAGCCTTCACTCTGCATTTTCCACACAAACACTGCTGATCAGAGACGTTCTGAACGCACCAGGGAAAATGTCATCACCTTAATCATCATCATCTCTCACCCTCTCAGTATCCTGGACCAACACTAATCTTGGCTGCTCAGGTTGAAGTACTCCAATAAGTCAGAAAGATACTGGTGCACATGCACAAGTTAGTGTGTGTTGATGTTCTCAACATGGTTGATAAACATGTAATAGAGATGTGAGCAAAAGCAGCCTCACTTTCAATAGCAACTCTACAAGAGTGAAAACTGCTGGTGGGTTGAGTTTAAAATTAAATTAAACATCTCAGCAGAGTAATCAGTAATCAGGATTGTTGTGTTTATCATGAATGCAGGAATAAGAATACCTCATGTAAATGGAGTCACATTTCTACCAGGTTACTTATGGTCACTGCGGTTCGGATCTTTAAAGGAAATGTTTTGAAATCTCTTCAGCATCCTGTGACTGAGCAAAACCTCAGAACGCCTGACAGGAACGGTCCAAGAGCATACGGTGAAGTGAGAGATCCTCTGCTCAGGCAACCAGAGAAACAGAGAAGTGAGAGTGGAACACCTTTAAAATGTGTAGATGGCACTGAAAACTTCAGAGATGCTGCCCGCCAACCCTTAACAGCTGAGAGGCTGACACTGTGTCTCACTGTGTAGAACTGATGAATGAAAAGTCCATACAGGAAAAGTAATGTTGTTACCTGTTCACAGCAGCTAACTTCCCATGCATGTTTAATGCCTCTGCTCTCAACACACAAGCCTTTGTCCTGGGGCGAGGGTGGGTGGTTCTGTCCAGACTACACAAGGTCATTTTTCATGGTTACAATAAGCCAAACAACTAATTCGTAACTACACTGCGTCAACTCCATGGCATTAAATGAAGCGCTCCCTCATCGTCACAGCAACAGTGAGGCTCTTGCATGTAATCTCTATCCATTTATAACCAGAGACACCCGGATTACACGCTGAGCATCGGATTACACAGGAAGCAGACACTCTGAGCTCAAAGTGGAAGCATAGGTGGGTGATAACCCGCCAGGTACTTACCAGAACTCGGCCTCGCCCTTGTCAGCTCCAGCAGAACTAGTTTGACAACACTGCAAGTGGAGGGGAAGAGGGCGTCTCTGCCCACAGACACTCCCACAGTCAAGGAAGTGGAAACATCAGGATGAACGCATCATCACCTGAGTGGACCATTATTGTCCAGAGCTTAGTTAGAGTCGAGTCTGGAAAGAGTCTAAACTCCGCCCAACAGGAACAGGTGGAGTTGTGAACTGGTCATTTGGTGCCATCACAGCTGCTGAGGAATGGAACTGGAGGAACTCTGGGTAGGAATCTAGGTTGGACATGCTGATCAATCGATGATTGAAATATATATATCCAATAACTCATAAGTGATCTAACTGGTCAGACGTGAACACCTGATCAAACATCTGTGTAAAAACAATGCCATGAAAGGACAGAAGCCATCTTTAATTGAGTTCTTTCCTTTAATTCAATGGGGCTCGTTTCTTGTTTGGCCCTTCCCCCTCCACTAACATGGAGGAGGCGGAGTGCAGGACCAGTCTGTCTGTGTGTGTACAGAGGACATTTAATGACAAGCCACTAATCAACTGACAAAATCAGCAGATAAATCAAGAGCCAAGTAATAATTGACAAAAGCGCTAAAAGACAGAAGCCCAGATGCGACTGTGTTGTTTGACAGCATAAGTCAACAAACAACTATGTCCTTACATTTAGCTGCATGCTAACAAGTGTAGGTGGATAATGAGCTTTGTCCCGCCAGCAGCAGACATGAACAAGCCGTCCACCGTACCAGTGCACACGCGCACACACACAGTCCTCTCAGAGGACAAGTCAAGTAGAAACAAAACAGCATTTAGTGCAGAGCCAATCCCAAAGACAGACTTCTCGTTTTCTCTTCTGTGGACACCGAGTGACACCTGTTCCTGTCCCTGCAGCTGATGCAGGACAGACTGCTGCAGGTGTACCAGTTCTTGTGGTCTAAGGTCCAGGGTGTTGGATTCTGGTCAAAGCGTCGACTGGGAGAAATGTCCTGGTGATGTTTTCACAAGTGTGTTTCCTCCAAGTTGTACAATTGTAGATTGAGCCCTTTAGATTTCTAATAGTATAATACAATATAAATAATACTATTCTTATATTTGTTAAATTTATATTTTAGATTTCAATACCTTAAACTTAAATACTTTATATTGCCAGTGACAGGGGGCCTGTCTCAGTGCCACCATGTTATTTAAAATAGCCCAGACTGGAAAAGGTAAACCTTTTGACTTTTAGTGACAACTGACAGGGAAGGGGAGCTGCAACGTGTTTCTTCAACACTAGGTGTCACTGGACTCTACACACTGCACCTTTAAATAATGCTTAAACTTAAACTTGATCAACTCTTGGTGACCAGTCTGCCGTCAGGCTGGTCAGACTCAACACACACACACAAACAAGCGCAGACGCTCGGAGAAGCAGCTCCTCACCACGGCCATCGTCCGTGTCCTCCTCTCCTTCCACACGCTTCCCGACACCCAGCCCCTCTGGGTCAGTGGCTGGCGTTAGCCTGTTAGCACGGATGTTAGCTCCCGCCCGTCGCCACGCACGGCCCCCAGCCCCGGGCCACACTGCGCGGGCGCATAAGAGCGACTTTCCCCGGAGCTAAGTTTGAGCAGCTAGCGCCTGTTAGCATGAATGGGAAAAGTCGGAGGAGGCGACGCAGAAGTTTGACACAGAGGAAACACGACGACCTACCGGACACGGAGGTCCACACAGAGCTGCGCTGGGTCCGCACACAGTTCGAGAAGCGGCGGCTCCCTGCTCACCGAGCGTCCGCTGACACACGCCGACACTCTCAGACTGTTGATCCGCCTCGGTCCCGCTGCCCCGGACTCTCACAACAACATGGCAGCGGAGCGCCGCGTTGCCTTCAGGAACCGTGGGAAAAGTCAGCACTCTGAAGGTAGCTGGACAAAGCGCGTCAATTGGAGACTGAGGAGGACAACACGTTCACACACGCACCATTAAACACACAGACACACACACTATTAAACACACAGCACACCGGCCTCACCCCAGCCGGACACAGTGTTACTGTGTGTTGTTTTGTACCTGGATCAGCTCTGATCAGTACAAGTTAGCACAGCAGCGTTCAACAAGTCCAAACCAAGTTCTGAACATGATTCATTTTCATTTAGAGAAGACGAACAAGAATGAGCAGAAGCAGCCACAGCGCAGAAAGATTTAAATGAATAGTCCAGATGACGTTTTAAAGATCTGAGAGTTAAATTAAAAAGACGGCTTTTGTATTTCACTCATTTTTCAGAAAAGGTACACAAAATAAAGAGGCAGATTATAAACATATGTATGTGGAATATTGAGTCGAGTGGCAGGGAAGGAAGCAGCAAACGATTATTTAAATAATGCCAATGTGATAAACAGAGGAGAGATAATAAATTATGGGAAAAAACAAATTGCACAGATGGTACGGGTAGCAGCATTTAAATCATAAATAGTAAACATGTGAAACAAATCTACTGAGCATATTAGAAATAACCCTAACCCTATCCAGTCTCACTTTGAGCTCTTAGATTTCATGAGTCCATCTGTGAGTTAAAATGTGCTGAAACGGCCTGAGAGCAAACAACAACCTGTTGTGTGAGGTCGCTGTATTGACCTTTGACTTTTGACTACCCAAAAGGCATTGGTTCACCTGTGAGTCTAAAATGTGTTGCATGTTTGTTCTGCTTCTCCAAATGACTGCTCAGACCACACATGAAGACATTTCCTCCCAGGCGTCACAGAGATGTCTACATGTTTATGTGGGACAGTTACCAGCGTGGACGCCTGAAAACACAGAACTCTTCACACTGACACTTGAGTTTGTTATAATGTCAGTTTGGAACGGACGTGTCTTAGACGACATTAGAAGAGCGTTGACAGTAAGAGGATCAGGAAACTTCCTGGATCCACCTAAAGAGGAACAGAGGAGCTTACTAAGTTGTCAGTGAGTCTCAGATTAGCTTCGCTAATCACGTCTGTCAGGACAACACGTCTCAACATGGCTGCTCTGTTTTTGCTGACATCGTTCAACTGAAGCTGTTGAGTGAAAAAGACAAAAACAAAAACTAGAAGGACACTCCTAACATTTCCCTGACTCTGCAGACCCACATTAGTGCAGCTGTCACTCTGTATGACTGACAGGTCAAAGGCCGAGTGTGTGTTCACTATGTGCTCCCTCAGAGTATCATGAATATCATGTTTGAATCCTCTGTTATATAAATTCAAACTGCAGTTGCCGAGGCCACGACTCGTCTTGTTCTTAAAGCTGCAGATGAGGAAGCCCCTCCCACTAACCTCCTCCCCCTTCCACTCCGCCCCTCCCCATGCTCGCCAGTACACGCAAGTCAAAACTGAGATGACATCACCACAAACTCAAACGTGACTCACAGCCGCGCTCTGCACGCAGCCGGGCCGAGCCAGCGAACCGTGAAGCTCAGCTCCCATCTGTCGCCTGAAATCCACGGCGTCAGCCCCCAGCCCATGCCATGGGCCCAGCAGGGGGTGGGGGGAGGGCGGAGCAGCCTACAGTGCTTGTCTTTCCCTACAGACAAGCGAGCACGTCACAGTCAGAGCGAATTAATCCAACACTCGTTGGTGGCGTGCGGGCTGTCGTCTGCAGCCGCTGGATCGGGCGCCTTTGCCTCGCTGGCTGCTGGGCCCCTCCCCCCTACTGTGCAGCAATGATCTCCATCTCTCTGTGTACTGTATAACTCTGCCTCGAGCATCCTCTCCTCAGTTGCAGCCCTGTGTGGTTATTTCGAGTCGTTTGACGACGACACGCAGAGATACTTTCATCCCAACGAAGGCTCTAGATCCCTCTCATGAAGACCTGTGCCAGAATGCAATGCTTCACATGTGAGCAGAGTTTTCACTCAGGTGATGAGGTGCGACTCGAGGCCAGGTTGTAAATAAAGTGTGTGTTAGTCACTCAGGTTGTATAAGCTTTATGTAACGCAGCTTCCTCTGGCCTTGTGCCCCTCATTGTCTATCGATGAGCGCCGGTGAAGGCCCACCCATTGTGGGGTTCCATCAGCCAAGAGATGAACACGACGACCACCCTGACTGCGAGGAGTCGCATCTGCATTCCACCGGCATCTGAAGAGGAAGGTTTACCGTGCATGTTAATGAGCCACATTCACAGCAGGAGTCGGGACAGGAGCCGAAGCTGCTGATTGAGAATGCGATGGCTGCAGATTCACACAGATGGTTCTCCACCAGCAAATGAAGAGTTGTGTCTCTGATGAAAGAGGTGCTGCAGAGCTCAGCTGTCCCATGGAGCTCCAAACGCTGCGGCACCTCAGTGAAGGTTCAGCAGAAAACCAGAATGCTTTAAAACCAGTGATGGCAGATGCCCGGATCTTTACTGGGCGGATGTTCAAACACAACCTGCTGTTCTCCTTCTCTCACAGAGCTGTTTGAACATCAGCATATCTCCAAAGGTTTGGACAGAACATGGCCGAGCTCACTTCTTTCTTCATTTGATTTATTAATTAAAACATTTCTTGATGAGATTGACCTGCTTAGATCTAAAACCTATATTTGAATTCTGCTGTAAAGAAGCTGAAGAGACTGGGAGACAAATTCCTCACACTGATCTGAAGCTGGAGCGAGGACCCCTGCAGTGACCTCTGGATTACAGATTACACACACACACCATAGGATTATGCTTTTGTTTCCTTGTGTCCGCCCTGGTGTGTGATACTACGACACGTGGGTAGTGTTTACTCCACTGCAGGTTTGAGAAGCTTCACAGCAAACACAAAGCAACTCAGGCTGATCCACAGAACCTCCACCAGCTCCAGGTCCTCATGGACCTGAGGGACACGAAGGGTTCGGCTCATCCCGCTCAGACCCAAACACAGAGGAACCGGCAACTCCAGAAACATCCAGACGGAGTAACGGAGTAAAAGTACTTAGTTACATTAGCACTATGGGCGGAGTGTGAGTCTGGTCCTGTCATCATCATCATCATCATCATCCTCCGAACCGTTGGAGGAGACACTTGAACCGTCTCTGCAGAGCGGAGCAGAGCGGAGCAGAGCGCGCGGCTCCACGGATCCGTCCTCCTGCGCGCGTCGAGGAGCCGCAGCCGGTGCCGGGGCTCCCGGACCTGGACTCTCCTCCCGTTCCTCCTGTCGTCTTTCTCCGTGAGGATTTGAGCTGTCATTCCAGCATGTCGGAGCTCAGCTGCACTTTACGCCCGAAGTAAGTGGAGTTTCTTTCTGATCGGAGTGCGTGAGTGCGAGTCAACATCTGGAGGAGGTGATCAGCCCCATCCTCCTCCGGAACCAGGAGCTGGGTTCCTCATGTGAGAGGGGATGAGGGCAGCATCTTGAAGACGCACAGACAGATCTGTGTTTGAGAGGGTCATTGTATGTGTGTATTCGTGTGTGTGTGTGTGAGAGAGAGACAGAGAGAGAGAGAAGGGGCCCTGACAGGATTCAGCCCATAGCTGCGACTCTGCCATGGTCCTGACCCAGGAACATAAAAACATCCAGAAAAAACACCGTCCAAGTCTCTTATTTGAAACAAGAAGAAGAACAGAAGCTGCAGATTAGAGTCGGATTAAAGAGACGGTTTGTTTACTGCTACAGCTGTTCTGTCCTGTGATGACGTCATCATCACTATGTGCCCATCCATCCTTAGCCATCATCATCCTCATCCATCCATCAATCATCATCATCATCACTATGTGCCCATCCAACTGTCATCATCATCATGACCACCATCATCATCTTCACCCATCAATCACTCATCATCATCATCATCATCATCTTCACCACTATCATCATGTCCACAGATTTGTTTGAAGTTTCCAGCTCAGATGGTTTAACCCATTCCGTGTTTGTCTTCCAGGTCGTGACGTGAACGTTTCTCTGATGATTGAGAGCAGCACGCTGATCATGTTGGACCCAACGGACCCGGCACACTGCACCGTGTGCTGCTGTACGCTGGCCAACAAAATCCTCATGGTGTTCTTCATGGTGCTGCTGATCGTCGCCATCTTGTTTGGAAACCTGGTGACTCTGGCTGTGGTCGTGGGGACCAAACACTTCCACACGCCACAGGGCTACCTGAAGGCGTCCCTCGCCGTGGCCGATCTGGCAGTGGGGATATTCGTGGTCCCGCTGTCCGTGTATGCCGAGGTCTACCTCATGGTGACAGACTCTGCACCGGACTGGACTTCCTACAACTCACAAGTGGTGAGCTTCCACCCCTGCAACGTCATCGGCCCCATCTTTGCTGGGTGCACCTTGGTCTCCATCACGACGATTTTCCTGCTGACGATGGAGCGGAGCATCGCCGTGTTGAGGCCACTGCACAAGGACTCTGTGATCACTCGGAGGAGAACCACCATCCTCATTGTCCTCTCCTGGGTGGGCAGCTTCTTCTTGGCCATGTCGCCGATGGTTTTCAGCAGAGAGATCGCTCTGGAGTACAACTCCTGCAGCCGCATGTGTAACTATGCGCTGGGGGTCATCGCGGAGTTTCCGAGCCAGGCCTGGAACATTCTCCTGCTGTTCCCTGCCTTCGACTTCACGCTCCTCGGCGGCACGGTGGTGATAAACATCATCTCTCTTTCCAGCATCAGGCAGCACTCGAAGCGCAGGAAACACCTGGCCGTGACCGAGAGCCAGAAAAGCCCCAACCCCACCTTCTCTGACATAAAGGCGGCAAAGACAATCGGGACTCTGACAGTGGCATTCACGGTGTCGTTCACTCCCATTGCTGTCTTCGTCATGGGAAACGTTCTGGGGAATAAGTGGTGTAACTTCTCCTTCTTGGCCTTCTGGATCCTGGCCTCCAACAGCTGCTGGAATGTCATCATTTACAGCGTCAGGGATCAGAAGTTCAGGCGTTGCGCTCACAAACTCCTCATGCCTTTCCAGAGGAAGAGCTCGACCAGCACCTGAGGACCAAGGACACCCGGGACAGAGCGGAGCGGCTTCATTTAGAGATGTGTCTGCATGTCTTTAGTTGGCTGTTGTTGAAGCTGTTGTTGGATGTGAAGTGTACTTCATTGTCTTGTCATGTGGAGTTTTGGGGCTGATCTGGGAACAGAGATTAGAAGTTCCCCAGGGTTGGTCCTGTCATCTACACATGTTCAACCAACTGTTGGTGTCTGACGTGTGTGAAAGATCACTGCTTTGGATTCTTCTATAAAGCTGCAGTCTGTTACCTCAGCAATCAGAAAAACATCAGTCAATGAAATAAAGCTTCTCTGTGTCTCTGAATCGATCCTGAGTGCTGCGCCTTGGTGCTTTCTTCTGGTGCCGACATCTACAGCGAAACAGCAGAGGCAATGATGGAAAGAGGAAACCAGGAGAGTGAGAAACCACCGAGTGAGTCAGAGTGACTGTGGAGGAAGAGGAGGCAGAGATGCAGAGTCCGTCCTCAGCCTCTATGATTCTAACTAACATGTGACCCCTTCCTCAGTTCTGTGATTAACTGCTGATGAGTTTGATTTATTCTGACCATCTCGCACATGCACGCACGCGCACACAGACAGACAGAAAAACGTCCAGGGACAGCACGTGAGGTGATGAAGGTTTTTTTTAAAGTCAGAGCAGCACAACAACAACAACAACATGAACAATGTCTGGGTTCTGACTCCAGGAGCTGCAGCAGGAACTGGCCGAGGCTCTGTGCACTCTGTGCACGTGATGCGGGTGTTGATGGAAACAGCGAATCTCTGAGGTGACAGTGACAGCCTGACATCAGAGTATTTACAAACAGGATTTAGCTCGCTCGTCATTTTAATTTAATTTCATCAGCTAGATAAAATGGAGAACGTCTGCTCATCTGGACGACTGTCACTGTCACCAAACCTCGTGGACCGAGGCTCCATGCCCTGACTTGTCAGTTCAGTCTGAAGCCGAACACCAGGCGGGGCCGGTTCCTCAGACCAGAGGTGTCCTGGGTCTGGACCATACAGAACCATGGTTCTGTGGGCTCAGTGTCAGTAGGTCTTCTTCCAGGAGCGGAGGTACAGCTGGATGGGGAGGAGCGGGTTTCTGTTCTGTAGGCTGGGATGGAAGATATCGAAGTCTGCCCTCCTCACTCTCTGCAGGTAATCCTCCAGCACCACCTGCAGCACAGCAGAGTTCAACCACGTCACCATTTCTCCACGTTTATCACGTTTAACAACTAAATCATTTTAACCAAGCGACCAGCGATTCCGTGGACGATGATCTCAGAGGAGCCTGACTCACCGTCAGCAGGAAGGCCGGAGTAGCAGCTGCTGGAACGTTGTGGCTGAACGATCGCGCCTGAGACAAAGAAAACACGCACGTTTAAAACCACTGCCAGCAAACACGATTAGCTATTTCATTCATCGTTCAACACATTAACACAAACTTTAAACTACAAGTCATTGAATGAGATGTTTACTTTTCAAACAGGTCTGTGTTCTGCATGGAGACGGACTACTGCACTTTCACCAGGACCAAAACTCAACAGTGTTACACAATGAAGAAAATCCAATATTTCACAGGATCTTTCTGGTCACATGTCACACATCCACAGAGGTCCATGGACAGTGGCTCAGAACACATCTCCTCCTCAGTGGATGGAGAAACATCGGGCATTACCTCACCACGGAGAAAAAAAGACGAACGATAAGATCTTGAAAGAAGTTGACCACAACTTGAAAGACATTCTCTGTCCTTTCATGCAGAAAATCACAAATGATTTTACTTCAAAAACATAGAATCATTATTTATGTTTGTGGACATTAAGGTTTATTTTTCATTCTTCAGTTCCCCACGCAGAATCCATTAGGCCTTTTAATGATAACATCTCTGTCAAACCCCCTCTTGCTCCAGTTAATTAATGAGGAGGCGGCAGGAGACAGTCAAACATTAAGAGCCTTGAAAACAGAAGGTGGCAGCTTTATGACCAAAGCGCGAGATGTTCTGGAGTGGCAGTTTCTGTGTACCCCCTCACCAGCCACCAGCAGTTTACAACCCACCAGCATCTAAGCAGACTTTCCTCCACTGGCAGAACAACACGCTGACACAAAGGGGGTGTAACGCCACCTTCAGACAGCAAAATGAAAAGCACTGTACGCAATAACGTGGAGAGTGAGGCGGCTACAGCAGCTTACTGTGAGTTTATAACCAACGAGTGTGTGTGTGGTACGTACGTGTTGCAAATGTACGTGAGCCTGACTGGCGATGTCATACACAACGTCCCGGACATTCTGCTCCCGGCTGCCACGGATGAAGTCCTCTTGAGAAGCTCCGTGCTGCAGGAACATACACAAATTACCACCGTTAACAAGCTGCTACTACAACATGATGCTTTGAACCCTTCCTCTTATAATTTGGCAAAACTTCAGAACAGACTTCCAGGAAACTTGGTGGGAGGACGGGACACGCTCCAAGAAAACACTCATTAAAGCACTCCCGCCAGATGAGCAGATGCCGGAGCATGTTTTCACCTTAGACCCCAGGTTCACTGAAGTGTACACCAGGACCAGCACCAGTCCACCCGCTGTCAGAGGTGTGTTTGAGTTCCACGGCTCCTCAGTCGTCTCGTCCTGAGTTGCACGGTTCACTCCACGTATTTTAGAATTAATACAATATCAACTTCACAGCTCAAGCTACTCTTGAGCCAACATGTTCATATGGTGTGAGAGTGCATGTGTGTGTGTATCCTGGGGAGGCCTCGGGTCTCAAGCGTCATTTCTCTGGATGAAGATTTTAAGGACACAGCCTGCGTGCTTCATGCAGCAGCCTCAGCACACAGCCCCCCCCACCCCTTCTATTTGTGACAGATGGCCGACACAAAGGTTGAGAATTGTTTGCAGCGTTATTTGTTCATCTGCAGCATGCACGCATCTCAGGCAGGAGGGTTTAACTCGGCCCTTTTCTGCCGTATGTCACTTGTGCAACGAGCTATCACTGTCCACGAGGGTTTGTTTTGTACCTCATCTGACAGCGTGTGTGTGTGGGGGGGGGGAGGTGGAGCCTAAACATAGCAGCCCCAGGTAAATGTTGTTAACTGAACTCTGCTGAAGGCTCTGAGGATGATCCTGCTGGCAGAATCACCAGTGACGGTCTGAGGCAGACGCAGTATAGCAGATGAATCATCTGCTTTGTCAGTGGGGGGGGCAGTCAACAAAGGGGACACAAGGCCAGGGCATTTTCTTTTGGTTCTAATCAGCTTTCAGCACTGACTCACCAACATGCAAATGTCCATGGGCAGGTAGACTTTCCGCCGGCTGCTGTGATAAGGAGTCGCTCTGAGACACGTCACGATTCCCTGAGCTTTGCCGATGTGACTTGCTGCATGGTCGGCGTGGACATTCTTCAGACCTGAGAGAAAAAACAACGCTTTACAGACTTACTGTAACTTCACCCCAGCAGCTCATGCTCCCAGTTCTCACCTAAGCACTCCAGCAGTAGGTATATTAAGGAGGACTGTGTGTTCTCTGAGTACGTCTCCAGCTCCTGAAGGTTCCTGTAGGCTCTGTCATCCAGATCCTTCTCCTGGTCACACACACTCAGTGTTAACCTCTGTGAAGGTGTGATTCTCACAAACTATCAAAGCACCATTTACTAAATGTGCTGCATTATCACTTTAATGTGACACTGCACCAAAGAGCACACACTCACAAAAAATTGTCTCCTGTCCAGTTTGTTTTTTAATCAAGATCCATCAGCTATTACCCGAATGCTTCCGAGTTTACGTGTTGAACACATTGTTACCGCTCTTGACTCTGAGTCAGAAACAGACTTTAAGAACCAGCGTGTTGGCCACCATTTACAGTAGCTGATGAGGGTCAAATCAAAACTGGCTCTAGGTCACTCACCTGTTATTGAAGGATATTTCTTGGTTGTACTTCCAAACCTCACCCCTAGATGTCACTAAATCTCACACATTCCTTCCTGTGTGTTGCCCACTGATCAGAAAGAACATAAAAACGAGGCAGAGCAGGAGGACATGCTAAAGCCCTGCCACTGTTCTAACTCAGAGCTGAGTGAACTCAACATGTTATTCAGAGTCTTACTCTTTCCGTTATGATCTTCAGCATCCATCTCTTCGTCAGGTGGTGTTTCCTCACTGCCTACAACACATTGGTCATTGTTAATCATCGCAGCTCGACTTCTGGGGGGATTTATACTAGATGTTAGTAAAGAGTACAATATTTCTGCTGTAGGTATATATCTCTTATATTTACCCTCCACAGCTCTGCGGTGACGGGCTGATTCGGAGGCTCATCTCTGTAGATTTCTTCTATGGCCGTCTTCCAGAACTGCATCCTCATCAGACCAATGGTCTTCTGGGAAACTGAATCTTTCACCTTTTGGTCCAACAAACACACATAAGAGGGCACATGTCAGACACGCCCCTTCACACAGTTCAGGCACAGATTCTGACAACACGGCAGCACCAGGATCAAAGACCAGTCTGTCTGTGGGAATACCTGCCTGTGCCAGCTCCACATTGAAAGCTCTCAGGGCCAGAGAGGAGCGCCGGGCCTCTTCTGGGAGGAGAAGTGAGGACACGAAGCCATCATAGTCTCTGGACCTATGGAGGGGGAGGAGGGACAATGAGAGGACACACTTCCCATGCACAGAACTGTGTAGATGAGGAGAGCGTCAGCTAGCTGCTGCTGTATTTATAAACACGGCATTAACTCTGCTCTGGATTAAACACAACTTTAGCGAGCTGCTGCTCTATTAGAAAACACAACTTTAACTAGCTGTCCCATGCTAGGCGCTACTCTGTTAATAAAGAGCTTTAGCTAGCTGCTGCTCTGAACTAAACACTGCTTTAGCTGTGCTAGCCGCTGCTGTGTTAATAAGCAGCTTTAGCGAGCTGCTGCTCTATTAGTAAACACAACTTTAACTAGCTGTCCCATGCTAGGCGCTACTCTGTTAATAAAGAGCTTTAGCTAGCTGCTGCTCTGTATTAAACACTGATTTAGCTGTGCTAGCCGCTGCTGTGTTCATACACAACTTCAGCTAGTTGGTGCTCTGGAAATAAACTGCTTTAGCTGTGCTAGCCGCTGCCCTGTTAGCTCGGACCCACCGGACCAGCTGCAGACAGAAATCCCGGCTGCTGTGGAAGTCCTCCGGCACGCCGCTCCTCGCTCTAACGGCCTGGGCCGCAGCCGCTGGGTGTGCACAGACGCAGCGGGGTGACATGGTTCTGAACAGCGAGGCTCTGCTGCTCCATGAGCCCAGTGTCACAGCGACTCCGGCTGCCATATTCCCCTTCAACGTCCCCGCTTCACCTCGTGCCACGTTAAAACCATTCCCCCGTGAACCGACAGCCGCGGGCACAAAGTTCTGTCCAGTTCGAAGATCTATAGAATGTGCGGGTGCGTGCGTGCCAGCCACACGCACAACGTTTTATTTAGGATCATTGTATTTGGATCGTTTAGCTTTAGCCGAGCGCAGAAAAGAAACTACAACGTTCCCATCCACACTGGAGCAACATGAGTCTCAGCTGTCAATCACAGAGACATCATCATTTGTCACCTGATACAACCAACTTCAGAAACAAACAATCAACAACAACAACAAACAATCAAACAACAAATGTTTTTAGTTTGGTCGATGCTGACATGCTTACATGGAACACACAACAGACACTTGGCTTCACTTATAGCAAATTGTCAATCTTTATTCACAGTCCATGTTGTTCTTCCATTTGTCTGGGATGTAAATATTTGGTGAGAATAAAATTTACAATACAAAAAAAAAAAAAACTGTCATATAAAACCATTTAAATTAAATTAGCATTTAGTCCAAAGCTGAGCTGTCCACCCAGTCCCACACATGCACAGAGCCATCCGAGGCTGCGGACAGCAGCGTCCGCGGCAGATCGGGGTGCCAGGCGTGGCAGGAGAGAAGGGGGGTGTCAGAATGCCTGGACGACACCACGTGACCACGGTGCTTGAACAGCGGCCAGGCTTCCTGCAGCTCTGTCCTCCACAGTGAGGTGTCATAGATCTGAACCGCTCCACTGAAACCTGCCAGGGGAGAGTCGGAACATTTAGAGCCTTCTTGTCTATATTCACTATATTCACACGTTTAAAATCATGGGTGTGATTTGGCTGTAAAATACATTTAAATAGGTTTGATTGACTAGAAAAAAATAAAACTAATGATCTAAAACGTGGAGCTGTATCACTTTTGAACGGGGGGCTTTAATGTCATTTCCCCGTTTCCCGTATTGATGCTAAGAGGCTATCAGCTGATGCTCATCTTTCATTTCAAACAAAACATGGACCTAATCTTATAAACTGTGAATAAGAATGTTTAATCTTTTTGGATTTCTTGGATGTGTTTGTCAACTCACAGACAAAAACAGATGCAGAGTGTCTGTTAACATCCATTGTAAACTGACCTGACACTGCGACACAGTCGTCCAGTGCTGGAGCCCACGACAGCTGGACATCATCCAGGCTGCTGTGGCGGGTCTGCACATCCAGCTGTGCCCGACTCACGGCTCCTCCTGGGTTCCTCAGGTCAGAAACCAGCGCCTCGCCAGATGAGGACAACCTGATGACCCTGCAGCTGGAAGGGTCCGGACCTGCAGAGGCGTCCGTCCACCAGAGAACTGATTTGCCAGAGGTTGGTGGAGGTGTAATCTGAGGAGCAGAAGACGTACGAGTGTCGGCGATGTAGATGTTCCCCTTGGAGCAGCCAGTGACGAAAACACTGTCATTAAGGAACTGTAGGGAACTCAGAGGATCTGCTGCGTCTGTCTCTGCTGGGACAAGATGACAGAAAAGAGAAACACAAATGAACTACAGGAAGACACCCGGAGAAAACAACCCTTTGACAGAGCAAAGCTATTTCATTTCAGTCATCTGCTCTGATTTTAAACCAACTCAGACACTGCTCCATGATCTCAGTGTTACCTAGTCGGTAGATCGTCTGTCCTGAGGTCAGCTCAGTCAGCTGGATGTCGCTGCTCAGGGCTCCATGAAGAATCTGTGGCTGTGACCAGAGTCGAGCTGCGATCCTGCTGCCTCCTTCAGAAACTCTGCTCCTCCTGATGCTCCCTGTTCTCCGGATCACGTCTGACATTGGATGCCAAATCAAAGAACATGACCAAATGGGTTTTTAGAAAAAAACAGTCACTCATTCCTCTGCAGAAGCACAAGTGTCTTTGCTTGTGTTTGTGCCTATTACTTGGAAGTCGCTTTGGATAAAAGCATTTGCTAAATGACAACAAATCAGCAAGAAGATGGTGTCCAAACTTTTCAGTTTCTGCCCGTTGAGATCAATTGCTACGGCAGACTTCGAAAGCTAAAAAAGCACCAGCGGTTTTTCAAACCTGAGAAGGTCTGTAGCAATGCTGAGGTGACAACTATATGAGAGCATGGTTCACAAATTAACTTCAGCTAAACTCACCACTGTCGTCCCCTCCAAGCTGCCACACCTGCAGGTCGCTACTCTGCCCGCCACTGGTCACGATGCACCTTGACAAAGACAGTGAGCCTGATTATTTCTGTATGCAAATCTAATTTTTAATACGTTTTAATATGATCTGACCTGAAGGATGACACAAGATCTGGTTCAGTCACCACTTCAACCACTGACTGACTCTAACAGACCCACCTGGTACCCGGGACGTGTGTGAGGCAATGAATGGGTCCCTCTGAGAAACCACCGTGGACAACTTTAAAGTCCCGCTCCGCACAGAGACCCTAAGCACAACACACAGCAGAGTGTCTGGTGTTATGGTGCCTTAATGAGCCATTTCTAAAATATCATCCACAATCTTTGAGCTCTGTTCACCTCATTACCTTATTTTCATCAGCAAAGAGTTTCAGAGGCAGACGAAGCTCCAAAATTTCACTTTTAGATGAAATGCCTCCCGCAACACAGACGGCTGCAGAACACAAGAGACTGGACCAATCAGCCAGGTCACATTCAAAAACAACAACAATAACGAATGTACTTTACTGTAGAGAGTGGTATTGATTCGTGTTGAATGTGAAATAGAATCGGCTCTTTCTGCTTTGAAATGAAATAAATACACTCACTCTTTGCTGATGTCCACTCGATGACCTGTGTGGGATGTTCCAGCTGATAAACATGTAGGTCTTTGTACCTGGAGTCAAACAGATAGCTATCAGTGTCTGAATTCAGCATCATCATCCTCCTTTAATCATTCAGTGTCTGGAGACCCAGCAGCTGCAGTGTAAAAGAACTGTTTGAGGACGGACACTGACGAAGACAGTGTTCCTCACATGTTCTGGTGGTGTCATAGACACCCACAGAGTGGAAGGAGGTTCGAATCCCGGGAGGTGTTTGCTCCTGTTATTCATCCAACCAGAGGAGCCATGACAGTGGAGGAGTTCGCTAACCGTGATGCTAACTAGCTAGCAGAGCTAGCTTTAAACAGAGCTTGAAGCTAGGCGGTTAGCATAGCATACACTTCAGAGGCGGTTCGAAGAGAAACAAAGAGCGCTCTCACATTTTCAGGGACTCGATGAACCAGTCATCTAGAGCCTCCTCCTGCTCCTCCATCTTTCTCCTCTGTTCACATTTCCTCTATCCCTCCACCGCCATACCTGACCAATCAGAGCTCCTCATGCCTAACCTTGACCCAATGAGAGGTAGGGCAGGGGCGGGTCTTCACCCAGCCCGGTGTTTTTAGATCAACTTTATTAACAGCAGGGAAATAGAACATGAGCAGAGCGACAGACACAGAGGGCTCAGTCATTAGTCTCCTCTAGTTGTTTCTGTGTTTAACCAGGGAATCAACGCAATGACGAGAGAACACGTTTGTCTGCCCAGGTTTTATTTTTTAAATTGTTCATCATCTAACAACATAATGTCTTGCTGTTTTCTTCCGGAACAGACGAGCTGACTCCGACAGAAGGAGACAACAGCATTCTTCCGTGTCCCCGCCTGTTTCGTGTCCCCTCCTCCTCCTCAGTGACCCTGCTGTCCCAGACTGAGTCAGGCTTCTGTCACTCTGTCTTCCTCAGTCCATCACTCTTCTGTTTGAGTCAGCAGTGAACAGTGCAAACACACACTCTCACTTTACACATTCATGGGGACAGACTGGAAATATGACATGTTCTACTGAACATCAGTCCTGGTGTTTTCCACAGACCCATCTGAGCTGAGGCTGGACCCGGAGGTCTGTTGGCTCCGAGGAGGAGGAGGAGAACCAGCTGCACTGGCACGCATAAGCCCTGAAACCTCTCCTCTTCTTCAGTTTGGCTCGGAGCTTCTGACGATCTGGCATGTTGTTCCTGTGAGGACACAGGAAGACAGAGACAGACATGACCTCACTGCTCACATTTCAGATTCAGTGATGAGGGGTGGATCATCTTTGCTGCTTTATGACTGATTACTGTCTTTAAGAGGATTCAGTCTCCTGTGTCCTGAAGGAAGAACAGGAAGCAGACTCACCTGAGGAACAGGTAATCACAAGATGAGTCCCACTCACAGTCGTCAAACATCAGCACCCTGAAGTCACAGGATATGCACCTCAGCTGGTCACATGACCTGCTGACACGCACTCTGCTAAGTTACTACAATCTATTGTCATGTATTCAGCAGTTGTACTAATTTAGTCTGAGATTTCAGTTGTGTAGAAAACATTAAATGTCTGTATCTTTAAAAAGAGTCAGTGATCGCACCTCTTGGATGTGGCTGTTCCAACGCCACTGGTGACAGAGCAGCCACCCACAAACACAGGACAGCACCTGGACACAGACCAGAGCGCAGACTGCCTTTAGACAACAGCCACGTGTGAGATGAGAGACAACTCATCACAGAACCCAGATCAGATTAGACAGAAGCCCGAGGATAACATATTGCTGTGAGGTGACAGAACATATTCCTGTTAGAGGATAAACTGTCCTTTTCATGTTGATTCAGTAAAAACAGCAAATATTTGGTTGAACATTGTAACTTGATTCTGCAGAGCATTTCTGATGGACCCACTTTCTCCCTGCAGACTGAGACGAAGGCTTCTGTTCCACTCCCGGTTCTTCGGGACCTTTTTCTCTCTGAAATAAATCATACCCAGCACATTTGACTTCAATATTTACTTGGATAACTATGACTTTAGTTCTTACCTTTGATTGGTGACAACCTCCATGTTCTTCCTCCATTAATTCCTCCAGAAGAGCATCGATGTCCTCAGAGATGCTGCTTATGGCCTCCACAGGCTTCCTGCCTCTGGGCGGACGACAAAGACAGTCCTATATATAAAATGTCTGTGGATATTTACCGTCTGTGGCTATATATACACTCGGGAGTTGTTTACAGTCTATATACAGTCTATGCTAGCACGTTAGCTTAGCCCGGGTCACCTGAGCCTCCTCGCTCCTCCGGCCTCCCCCTCCTCCCTCCCTCGAGCTGAAGCTGCGACAGAAACGTTGCGACAAAACTGTTTTTCTACTTCGTCCAGAAGTTCGTCAAGATCCTCGTCATCGTCCATGACCTTCCTGTCCCATCCACACCAGTGAGCGCACCAGCTAGCCCACAAGGAGCGTTCGTTGTTGCTTAGTAACGAGAAAGAAGCGGACGTGGATTGAGGTTGCCTTCAAAATAAATCGCGCTTCCGTTTCCGGTCAGTGAGCCTCCTGCTCTTCTCGCGTGTTCGTGCATTTAAAAACATTATTGTAGATATGAGGTGGTCATGAGGTGACGATCATAAAACTTCACCCATCTCAATCTGCGTTTGATGCTCAATCTCTATATATGTTCGTGTAAATATGAATACATGAATATATGTGAGCGTGCTCTATTCTTTAATTGTATTTCTATTTCTGTCACTGTTTTGTTTCCATGTTTTATTTGTGAAGAATTGAGGATCAGATTTTTGTTGAAATAAATAAAGTTAACAATACAAAACATAAACGAAGTTTCTACTCTGTATGTATTAATAAAGGTATAAATACACACACATGCACAGCTATACTGAACAATGAAAAAGTTTATTATTTTACATATTCACAGGCTGTGGTTCAGACCCACAGGGAGCAGCGCAGAGGTCGATTAAGCAAATTAAGGAACAACTTTATTAATTTGACGTCATGTGGAAATAACATGTAGGATTTCCGGGGGAACACAGTTTCCACAGAAAACGTTTTAGTGGCTCATGAGACGCAAACAGCAGTGACGTGGCTGGCCGTGAAAACAGAAGTGAGTCACAAAGATTTATTCTCAGTTCCCCACAGCAGCTAAAAGGGATTTTTATTTCCCCTCTGATCATTAAACAGATCATGGGGATTCACATTTGATATCCACGACTCAACATCCACCATTTATCTGAAATACTGCAAATCACAGTATTAACAAACCAGTAGCACCAGGTGGACGTGTGAAGAAGAGGATGTCAGAGGGGCATGTAGTGAGTTCTGTCCTTTAAACACAGATGTGCTTCATCGTGGATGTTTTTGGACCCAAAGTGTAGATTAGCATCAAATCTTTTTTTTCCAGCGGTTTAAGCGTCGATTCCAACAATGTTTCTTTAGTCACAGTTTTATTATTTCTGTCTCGGAGGACGCTCCTCAGACTGATCTGTAGTGGAGACATGGAGACACCAAGATGACTGAAAACTAAATAATGACTCTCTCTGGTGAAATCATGAAATAGAACTGATATTAAAACATGCAGAACTTTTCTGTGTGTGCAAGGTACTTACAAAGCTTATGAGGAATATTATGAGAGCAACCACCAGCACTGCTGTGGCCAAAATAACCGAGTCATCTGGGGTCAGTCGTTCTGTGGAGCCATCGGGACAATCTGGTGGGGAAAACAGAAGATAAACTTAGACTTAGTCAGTTACCTCCAGTTTTAAACTCTTAGTAATTAGAACTGATTTGTATTAATTAGTAAAAAGCATTAGCTTTGAGGTTAGTGTTGTTGAACGCGTAAAGACAAACAGTGCATGATGTTTTCTGCTGAGATGAAGAACACGACTGTGTAGTTTTTGTTTGCATCAAAGGTTCTGACTCAAACTGGGTAATAAAGTTCTAAATATGTCCTAAATAATACAGATGAATCTATATCTCTCTAAACTTGACAGTGGTACCTTTCATAACAAGGAGAACCGGCCCATCCATGTTCTGCTGTCCCACAGATGCGTCCAGGTGACACACGTACACGCCACCATCACTGCACGTCACGTTGGGCAAGAGGAGACGGAATGAGTCGTCCAGCAGTTCCACCTCCCTGTCCAGACCAGCGTAGTATCTGGTCATGCCATTGGGGAGGTCTCGGGTCAGGAGGCCGCTGAGCGGAGATGATGGAGACTCTGAGACCTGCAGCATTAAGGTCACAACAATCAGACTCCACAGGCTCGTACGATCTCTTTCTCTTTTATTTAGTCACAGTATTAGTACTCACTCTGTACCACCTGACTGCTCTGTACTCGACACCCTCTACAGGTTCAGCGTAGCAATGAAGAACACAATCTGTGCCTGGAACACATTCCACCATGGCGTCCGTTGCTGCCACACCCCCACAGAGGAGCACACCTGAGAGACGGGGTCATAGACTAATTAGGCTTCTCTGATCATATCTAATAAATTCATATATTATAACAGCAGTTTCCTTTCCAGGGACCGTGGACCTCAGTACAAACATGTACTTACAGGCTGACACCAGCAGGGGGACGCAGAGGAGGCTCAGGGGTCCTGAAGTCATGATGAAAGTGATGAAGATGGTGGTGGCGTTCAGAGTGGAAACACTTCTTTATAATCCCTGAATTCATATCAGTCTGAAGGGGCATGGCCCAGCTGTGATTGGACGATGATGATGATAATGATTACATTCAAACAAGAGGAGGGAGGCGCTTCAGTTCCACAGAAAGTGAAACCATGTGGAATTTCTCTGGGGGTTTCCCTGAAAGAGGAAGTTTTCAGTTTAAAACAGAAACTGGTATTTGACGTTGGGAAAGTCCCCGTCGGCGAGTCTGTGAGACGCCCGTCATCTCCACAGGGCTCAACAAAACTTCTCAGAGATTTTGATGGAAACAATAAATGTCAGGTACTTTTGGAGGAAGTGAAACCAGCTCAGATGAATTAGTTAGTGTATCTACTGGGATGTGACTGTTTACTTCACCCTGAAGGCAAGAAGAGCTCCTTATAAATTTAGACTCACACAGTGCAGTAGCAGAGGACGAAGATCTTTTCCTCAGGTGGACAATTGACTGGGGTCAGTCAGAACAGGTTGGAAAACAAACACACAACTCATAAAATTCATGACCCCCCCCCACCAGAAGGTCAGGGTGGTCCAGCCCTGACTGATTTTCTAATTTCATTTATGATCACCATCCTCTGTGGAGTGTGAGGCTCATTTGCAGAGCGAACAGCAGAACCAGTCTGAACGACAAAGAACTGAAGAGTCGGATTTAAAAAAGAAAATATGAGGAAGTTTATCTGAAACATTTCAGTACAGTACATGTACAGTATATATGTTCGAGACACTTTACAAAATATTTACATTTGCATTTGCGTGTTTTTGGTCCCGGAGAAAACAGAAACTAAACTGAAGTAAAGATTAGAAGATGATTTACTCTTTGTTTTGTTTTGTTTTTATCAAATTACAAACATTCAACAGTTCCCAGGCAAACTGCACCAGGGTTCATATTTCTATGAAGCAGGAAACATCTCTGGGTTGATTCCTACTCAGCACTTCTCAGCGGAGTGCCTCATGGTGACAAACTCGGCCCGCTGACATTTTGATCAGCCTGAGCTTTTAAAAATTAGTCATAAACACATTAGAATATATTTTTGTTCTTAATCAGCTGAATGTCACTGAGTTGATCCTGAAGTCACCGTAACAGGGTCCCTCAGCCTTCCACCTGCTCTCTGTGGTCCAGCCTCTGCTTTAGATCTTTGAACTGACCGGTCCTTTCACCAGACCCTGCTCTTTGCGCACCACCGGTGCGTGAATGCTGCAGTCCCGCGCCTCGCAAAACCCAGGCACGCCTGCATTTCCGACCATGCCGGGCATGCCCACAGGACCGGGGAAGCCACGAGGGCCCCGGGGCCCCTCCATGCCATTTCTGGGCTCGGCCGGGTGGCCTGGGAACCCTTCAGGGAGAGAGAAGAAAAACAATTCAAGAAAATATCAAAGAGTTAAACAAAATGAATGTATGGCGATATATCTTAATCTAAGTATAGTACATCAAATAATATGATGAATTAGGCACGCCCATGAGTCTCTGTGGTTTGAGGGATAGTGAAACTTTGTTGTGTGTACTCGCTGAAACCCTGAACGCCATCGTACCTCTGAGGCCTTGAGGTCCGTCAGATCCTGGCAGGCCTTCACCAGGCTCTCCTGGGCCGCCCTTAGATCCCTTCTGACCTGGAGGAAAAGACAGCAAGTTCATGTTTTGTGCACACTCAGTGTTTGAATTCATTTTTCATGTTTGTTATTTCTTACCTCTGGCACCTTGCTCTCCATTCTGGCCCTCCAGGCCTCTTTGGCCCTGAACACCTCTGGCTCCCTTTGCTCCAGCTTTTCCTGCTTTGCCCTGATGGAGAGAGGAATGTTGTTGCTCTTTAATTGTGAATGAGGAACAAATATTTATCCTCAGGAATAAATGTGTTATTCCTTCTATTTCTAAAGTTCGGACAAACAGTCCCAGTCTGGTTCTGAGAATCCTGCTGAGAGTTTGATAACAAAGGACAAAGGACGCCTGACAGAGAAGGTAACTTGCAACCCTCCATGTGGGACCTACAGGTTTGCCCGGTGCTCCTGCTACTCCTCGGACCCCCGGGGGCCCAATGAGGGTTCGGTTGTTGACGGGACAGCCCTGGGAGCACTTCGCCCGGATGGATGCGGCGTACTGGGAGATCTGGGCCATGACCACACCTCTGCAGAGCTGAAGGAGCTGCTCGTCGGTCAGACTGGGACCCTGCAGGACACAGAGGAGCAGCTGCCACAACTCCTCCCACACAGTGATCCGCCCACATGACGTTTTCTCTCTCGCAGATAAAAGTGGAAACTGTTGTGAGACTCACAGGGGGACCCCGGACTCCTTTAGTTCCCAGTCGCCCTCTAACCCCGATGTCACCAAGCGGGCCACGTTCTCCTCTGGTGCCTGGGATGCCGGGCGGGCCCACGGGCCCGGGGACACCGTCATGACCAACTGCACCTTTCGGTCCACGCTGACGGACGAGAGGAGACAACATTTCTGAATTAGAGTGTGGGCGCATAAAAAAGGAGTGCGGCTCTTTCACCATGTGTAACACAACCGTGTTTGTGAGTGTACGTCACATAACCACCTGTCCTTTGTCTCCACGGTCGCCCACGCCGCCCTGAGGAGAGAGAGGAAATGGAGTGAGACGTTTCCAGCAGGTGTTGAAAGAGGAAGTGAAATGGAACACGCAGAATGAACCATGACCTCATCCGACTGTAAACAATAACAATCACCTTCTGGCCTTTCTCTCCTTTAATCCCCTTCCTCCCTCGTGCACCCTGCAGCAGAACAGACAGCGTCTCTCAGAGGACGTCCACAGACCGAGCCACTGGAATTGAACTCGTTAGAGCGAAGGACGGGAAAGTCCAGTCTGTGTTTTATTACCTCTGCGGTGGGATCTGAACACCATGTTGAAACTCACCGTATCACCGTCAGGCCCCGTCTCACCTTTGGCTCCCTGCAGGAGAAACAAGCCATCCATCACTGCTCATGCTAACAACACACATCAGGACAATAGGCTGTCCAGGAGGGGACATGAGGGAGACTGAAGTGGTGGGGGGTACACACTGGCTGAGCCTGCAGGCCCTTTGGTCCCGGCTTCCCTGGTACTCCGGCGTCCCCTCGCTCTCCTTCAGCTCCCTGACGGACAAACAGATAACAGATACATGAACCAGTTAGACTGTCTGTAAAGAAAAGTAGACACACAGATCAACAGGATCTGAGATCCCACAGAAAGAGGAAACAGGGGACTTTAGACACCCTGGAGTTTTATTTAACCAGATGGACTCACCACAGCGCCCGCTCGGCCTCTGGGACCTCTCACTCCAACATCCCCTTTATTCCCCTGAAAGAACGGGTGTCATGTCACTGAGCAGCAGCCGACGGACATAAAACATCTGCATTGTGTCCACATGTCTGTTCGTTACCTTGGCACCAAACGGCCCCGGCTCTCCCATCAGCCCCGGGACGCCGATGGGACCCTGAGGAGACAAACAGCACGATGATGGAAAGTTTACATTTAGATTCAGGATGAATCAGCAGAGATTCGTAACTAACTCACATCTGCTCCGGGGTCACCATCGCTGCCTGGCAGGCCGTTGGGACCTTGATCACCCTGAGGACAGAGAGAGAGAGAGAGAGAGTAAAAAGCAGGTGAGCAAAGATCAGAAAAAGAGCGTGTGAGACGTGTGTTTGTTTTGAGGTTCGATCAAACAAACGACAAAGGATCGAGATTAAGAAGAAGAACAAGTGTTCCTCTTCAACGTGTGTGGGACTAGCACCTAATCATGAGACATTAACGTCCCCTACAGTGTTCACATGATGGACAGCTGAGGAAAAAATGTCCCAACATAATACTACCAAGACAAACAGAAAGCATCAGAGACATGAAGAGAGTCAGAGATCAGGTTTCTTTCTCTTTCTGTTTGACTCTGACGCTCTTCAGGCCGAGTAAAAGCACAAGTGTGTGCGTGGTGGACTGATGGTGGTTGTTGATTCATTTCTATCGTCAGTGTCTCAGTCGGAGGTCGTCACTGTGAAACAGTAACTGAGGCTGCTCAGGTCAGTGATGGAGCCTGAAGGAGAACTGCAATAACAAGGAGCTACCTTTGGTCCAGTGGGTCCAATGCCCCCTGGCTGTCCCGGGTAGCCCTGCAGGGGACAAGAAATTACATTTTAAAGAGAAAAAGAAAAAATATACATACAAAGACTTTGACATTTAGAGTTACATGAGATATTAACGTTAATTTTAATCAGATATTTTCCTTTTCAGCGCAATTTTAACGTGAGGATCTCTCTTACAGTGTAGCCTTTGTCTCCGACGTCACCTGGAAACCCGGGCGCTCCGGTTTGACCCTATGAAGAAAAAAAAAAAAAACTCAGCTGTGACCGATAACGTCTCTTTTCCTCAAACATGGAAGAATAACACGACTCAGACCAGCAGGTCGAATCTAATGAAGGTTTAAATAAACTTAATGTCCTGACCTTCTGTCCATCGCGTCCCTGTGGACCCTCTTTTCCTTCATCACCACGAGACCCCTGAAGAAAACACACACCAGACAAGTCGAAAATAAAATAATATAAATAAAACTATCAAGAGAAACTGATTTACAGGAAGCCGTTTTTTTTTTTTACCTTGATACCTTTACCTCCCCTCGGGCCTGGAGGTCCGCTATCACCACGAGGACCCTGTCAAAAGGAAATGAAGGGTTCAGGGAATATCAGAAAGATATCAAGCCACACAGTATTAACAAATATTAATACTCAGTTTGTCGTTTTACTAAAATCATTTGTACTTTTACTTTTATAACCTGGAGCGATTTCACGATTCTGTTTTAAAATGATGAAGAAAATCTCTTCTCCTCTTAAAGACGCCGCTCAGACTGAACTCTGTCACACACATCAGTGTGTGGAGTCACATGGTTGAGGGTGAGAGGTCGCGTGTTTCCTTACAGTCTCACCAGGACCGCCGACGCCTCCCACAGGTCCGTCCAGACCAACGTCGCCCTGACGACAGCAAGAAGAGATGGATTTCAGAAATACTGTCAATCACAAAGAGTGTGCGTGTGCGTGTGCGTGTGTGTGTGTGTGTGTGTGTGTGTGTGTGTGTGTTTACCTTCAGACCCAGCTCTCCACGCTCACCCGGGTCTCCTGGAAGTCCAGGTTCTCCCTGTAGATGAAACAAAGAATAGTGGTCTCTTGACGGGAGCAGCAGTCAGCTGACCTGAAGGCCGCTGCAGCCTTTTTCATCGTCAGCTTCACTTTGAGTCTTAGTGGGATTTAAAACCAGTTTGGCAGCAGTCAGAGTCAAACTGGTAATGTCCTGGCCTGGGCTGGAACTGACCATGGCTCCAGAGAATCCAGAAGCTCCGTCGTCTCCTTCGAGCCCAACATCGCCCTGCAGGACACCAGGTCAAAGGTCAAGGCTAAAGCTCATAACTTTATACTTTTGCTTTTGTTTCTTTGAGCAGTTTTAAATTTTATTTTCAATTTAGAGTTGGTTTCATCTTCATCTTGTGTTCTTCTGCTTTCTGTTTCCGTCCATGTTTACCACAACACCACGGAGCAGCCCCATGGTGTTGTGGTAAACAGTGTAGGAGGTCATGATGTCACTGTGATAATAATATTATACAATATTTACTCACCACTGGACCGGGGTCTCCACCTCGTCCTCGAACTCCTTTGATTCCTTTGTAACCCTGAACAAAATGTATGGACTCAGTCAGTGTCACTGACCCTCAGATGTCTCAGTCTCACTTCATCCAGGCGTCTCCATCTTTAATGACGCTCTGCCGGTCAGACTCACCTCTCGGCCCTGAGGTCCTGGCTCACCGGTTTTACCCTGCAAGCCTCTGGATCCCTGACAAGAGGAGAGGAATCACTCTGACATCAGGTCTCGTCTCGTGAGGAGAAGATCACATCGCTTCACAATCTCATAGCTGCAGAGTCTACCTCGGATGGGTAAAAAATTATGGCTAAAATTTTGATTTCGGGAACCACAACAACTTTATTGAGGCCAAAAACAAAACTCGAGGTGGTGCAGACCGAAATTTAAACAGCGCCTCCATCAGGTCACAATATTTTCTCTGGGATAAAGTGACGCTGATCAGGTGTCGTCTTTTCGTACCTTTGGTCCTGCAAATCCAGCAAATCCAGGTTCTCCAGGTTCACAGTTGCACTCTGTGGGCCCTTCCTCCCCGAGGGCAGCATCAGCCCCAGACTCCTCAGAGGAGTCTGTGTCCGGTCCTGCAGGGTACGGGACCTGAGACCAAGAGGAGAGGACAACGTGGTCGTCAATCCCCCAGATTACGTCAAAATGACAGCTCGTTGTTATTGTTATTAATGTAAACACCCCTCGCCCACCTGCATGGTCTCCATGTCCTCCTTGGCGTAGTGGGACTCGGTGGTGGCACCGTACGGGAAGGTGTCCTCAGTGATCATGGTGACCCGGCTGGGGAGGGGCCCATAATGGTCGTAGTCGTCGTCATAGCTCTGAGTTGGCTCCGGTGGATACTCTGCGGACACAGAGGACAACTGCGTCTTGTCTGGACAGTGGCTTGAATGAACGCTGGGGGACACGTGTCTCACCTGTCTGAGGGGCGGCCATGTTGCCTTCGTAGGTGCGTTCCTCACCTGAACAGGTATGAAAGTTTTATGAGGCAATGGGGATTCACTGGCTCAGTGGTCTTAAGGTCGTGGGTTCAAATCCCAACAACTGTGACAAAGGTGTCCTTGTGTCTTCATGAACCAAGTGTGATTCGCATACATGATCAGACTTTATTTCTGTGGATCTGTGTGCAGGAGTCTGACCTGAGTGGTGTCCAGAAAACTCCTCCTGACCCCGAGATAGGACAACACACAGCATGAACACGAGAAGCCCCGAGAGGAGCGGCACCTGAAAACACATAGCACGGATCACGTCACAGAAGAAGGTTTCTTCCTTGAGTCTGTTTATTGTCACTTCCTTAGCGTTTAACAGGTGAAGTGTTATGTCCCGCCTCCTGCTGCTCTACAGGCTCCGCCCTTCGCCTGAATGTTCCCCACAAGTTCCTAGTGCTGCTTCTTAAGATGACGAGGACAAACTCCAGACAACGTCCAGACACTTTGACCAACAGGCGTCTCTTTCCTAACAAACGTCCACATGTGGACACAAGTGCCTTGGACCGTCGCCTCATGTGCAGAGAGAACATGAGAACGCACTCAGACATGAGAGGGACGCTGTGAGGCCTCTGCTGGGAGCTGAGGGTGTTTGTGTGAGAGCGCCGCGCTCTCCTCAGAGTCATCCCACATTCCTGAGGCGTCACTGTGACCCAGGACCTGGACGAGCTGTGGACTGAGACACCAGGTCCACAACATCGAAGTGGCTCACAGTCCATCGTCCAGCTGAACTGTTGCACACACATTAGCGTGTTTAACATTTCACAATAAATCAACCAAAATGTTTTAGATTTGATTTACTCGCTGATATTGGAAATACAAGTTCTTATTATTTCTGGGAAACAATATTTAGAATTTCAGCATTAATTGTCTGAAAGGTTTTACTTTGGATATCAGCCAGTGTTTAACGCTCACTTTAAATAAAGTTGATGAACTTTGTTCATTTAACGTTGACTCTAGCACGGTTAAGTTATACGCAGTAATGTCCATATTAGACCACGTCCAGCAGCGTCCTGAGGTTTCTGCTGGATTTCCAGACCTTTGTGATTCCCTGTAAATGAACCGAGTGGACTGAGCCTCAGGACCCATGGGCCAGAGAGGTGAGACGTGTTTGGTTGCTTCACTTTGAAAACCAGCACAAGAAGCAACTGAAGGAAACCTGAGATGCAACGTACAAAAACATCTCAGTTCTACTCGAGGATAAATGCATACGTTAAAGTTCATCCATTGTGTCAAACACATTTAAAAGCTGTTGTTGGCTGTTTTAAATTAGAGAATTTAAATGTACAGATCATTTCCTGCCAGGAGAAGCCTGAGTATTATCTGCTATCTGACACTGTTCTTCAGAGGTTCCTCCACCAACACTCTGCCCACAGCTTCCATGAACTCACCCTGTCACTGGAGGCTGCCATGGTTCTGCAGAGCGATTCCTCTCGACCCGACGATGGCCCAAAGAAACCTGGTGGAGCTTTCCCTGAGTAGCTCTCCCTCACTGCATCACCTCTCCGACGGCTGCCCCTGTGCTCTCCTCTTCTCTCCAGGATCCCTCAGGTCCCCTGGCACTGACAGGATCCCCTCAGGCGTTTTTCTTTTTTTGTTGCACTGTCTCTGCTTCTCAACAGGGTGAGAAATACCTTAGCCTGGACTCGGCTCCAGCAGAGAGGGAAAGAGAGGAGCCAGGATTACTGCAGACGTTTCTAGAGTGTCTTCACTTCACAGAGACATTATTCTCTTCATATATTGTTGCTGTTTGCAGGAGAAAGTAGAATTATATCACAGTGTTTAAAGATCTGAGATACTTCTCCTCCAGCTGGGTCCAAAATTTAAATATATACATGTTTGTCTCCATGATCAAACAGCAGCTCCTGGTCACAGAGACGATTTATCTCAAAGTTAAGACACTCATCAGCTCAGAGCTGAAGATCTTCACCAGGTGTCGTCACCGGCAGCAGCTCACGCTTTCACTGCGTTGTTTGTTCGCTCATCAGGCCACAGAAAAGATTTCCACAAGAAAGAAGTCTCTTCAACACTCAAGAGATAAATCACTTGTTGAATATCCAGGATTGGGTTCAGGTTGATTAAACTGTTCGAATTGGATTAAATGGTTAAGGGCGGATGTGACAAACGCGACTGAAGACGTGACATCACCACTGCAATGACGCCGTTTCACGTCATGGGGGCGCTAAAAACCTCTGAACAAATAAAAACACTCCTAAGTCTTTATTACACATTCACTGAATCATCTGATCACACGTGAAACTTAAGTGTTGCTGATGTCACTCTGCCGCACACTAAAAAAAAAACACACAAAGATTTCCATTGTTTTTCCACTGAGAGGAGAAATGCTGTGACATTTGACCCCGCAGTAAAAGCCAGCTATGACACTACTGACCAACATTCCAAGTTTGTCTGTAGTTGTAAACCCCTCTCGGCCAATCAGGCAGAGGTAGGTGGAGTCTGTTTGGAAGAAACAAAAGGCTGAAAATGTTCATGTTGTCTCACTTTTCCTCTCTCTATCTCTCTCTCTATTCTTTCTTCTCCCTCTCTCTGTCCTCCTTCTTCTCTCTATCATCTTTCTTCTTCTTCTTCTTCCTTTTCCGGTCGTGGTGGTGGTCACTTGGGGAACGGGAATCCCTGTGGCCCAAAGACCAAAATGTGGGATTTATTTTGTATATAAACTTTTGTCCAATGACCAGCTCAAGTCAGAGATTCTGATTGACCTGACTAAGTAAAGGAGTGTCAAGGCTCCTGCTCTGTGCTCATATTGTTTGTGTGGTCCAACCTGTCCCTCTTCTTTTTCTTCTTCTTGCTGTCTCCGTCGTGGCTTCGCTCCCGGCTGCGGTGGCTCCTGCTATGGGACAGGTGAGACTCTGAGGACGCTGATCTCCTCTCATCCAAACGGCGCCTGAGAATCAAATAAAAACTAATTTCCCTTCTCAACATCACAGGAAGGGGATCAAGAGGTCAGAGGTCAGTAGTGTTTTGTACCTGTGGGAGGAGTGTGCCGATCGCGTCAACGACTCCTCGGCCTCGTCCTCTCTCCACTGTCTGGCCAGCTCCTCTGAGTGGACGTTGATAACCTCTCTGATCACCTACAGTAACATGAGTTCAGCTCCTGAACTTTATTGGACCCATTCAGACCCGAGGCCCCAGATTAAATCTAAAACTTAGATACAGATTCAGATGACTGTGGGTAGAGAACCATCTCAACCCCTCACCTCAGTGTAGGACTTCTTGGTGATGTGAACGTTCTTGGCACGGTAGGACTGACGCCGCCTCTTGTAGTCCCTCATCTCCGCCATCAGCTCCAGGTGAGTCTTCGGTTCGTTCTGATCGTCATCTGCCAAAGGGAAACAGACACGCTGATGTCACCAGAGGAGGCTTTGATATGAAAGCATTTCTTCACAACAAAAACACACAAGTAAAGAAATATTAGTGTTCATTAAAATTAGAATTTTGAGTCAAAATAGACAACAATAAAAAAGAGGAGGAAACACAAGTTGAGGGAACGTGCGTCTCACCCCTCTGAAGTTTGGACACCAAATCCACGTAGAGATCGTCATTACAAGAGGAGGCCACTTCTGTCTGTTGGCCGAGGACACCGACCACGTGGTTGTACAGGGCCAAGCGGTCAGCCACAGTGAGATCACACACAGCTCGCTTGTGGTTCTGAGGCACATCAACGGGCTGGCCGGAGTACTGACCTGATGGAAGGGAACACGCCCACGGATGAGTGAGTGGGTGAATTACTTAGATAGATAGATAGAACGTTTTATTCCTCCCCCATGGGGGAAACACGCATTTACAGGAGCTTGGTGAAGAGGAATCAGTTACAGAATCAATAAAGCGATAAAGATAAAAATACTCTTGGAATCTAGCCTATTTACAAGTTAAATACAAAAAAACAGGGCGCTCGAAAAGCAAAAATTTTAAAAAACCAGTGCAGAAGAAAATTGTGCTGACAAACTGAAAAGTTGAAGGATTGTGAAAAAGACCATTGAAGTAGTAATGACAGTGGAAAATATTGCACATATGACGGTTAGTTATTGTCACTCATGAAATGGCAGAGAGACCTAAATGTCCCAGGGACAACACCCTGAGGACAAATGACGAAGAATGTCTGAAAGATCTGGAAGCATGGACATGGAGGTTTAAGAGCAAACAGCTGATGGATCAACCCTCTAGTGACACCTAGTGGACCTTCACCAACACTGTCCTCTGCCTCTGGTGAAAAGACTGTGGCCTCTGATCAGGACACACTCACATGAGAGAACACACGTGTTGTTAACAGTAGTAAACTCTGTGACACCTTGCCAGAAGACTCCTTCCATCCTCATCAGCGGTGCAGCGGACCGGGCCTGGAGGATCACCTGGTGCTGCGTGGCTTTATCTGCATGAAGGAAACGACACATTGTGGCTGAAACGTCAATCTCTGATTGAGAGGTGAGTTTGTTTTGAACTGAACTCATCGTCGGTGTCAGGACAGTGACTCACCCATCATAAAGGTCTGAACACTGCTGTTCTTGTAACACACAGACGGGTCGTACATCTCCGCCTTTGAGACAGAGGCCATGTTTTACTCTTCTTTAACTCATCCATTGATAGTCTCTGTACATTTAACACCACAGTGCTGTTATTGAGCCGTCTTCACCCTGTGTGTCGTACCTGCTCCTCCGCTGAGTAGCCCATCTTTCTGAGGCGGCAGGAGGCTTTGTGTTTCTCCATGGTCCTGACGGGGACTCTGTGGCCGGGGTCATACGGACACTGCTCCATGGCCTCCTGAGGAAACACCACGAATGCCAGTGACGTATGTGATCATTCACATATATCTACATACTCACTGTGGAAGTGAGGGCACACATTATGTTTAACACTTTTAAATAATCTAAAAGTGGTCAAGATAAATCAAATCCTATTCTAGTCCGAGTTAGCAGTCATAATATTACTTTTTAAACGACTTTTCCTTCAATAATTTCCATGTCATGTGACCCAACATCTCCAAACCAACGCTCTGTTCAATTTACCCATGATTGTTGTTGTTAGCATGATGCTAACGCCAGGCAGCCGCTGGGCAGGTAAAGCTACGTTATCGTTGCGCCTCACGCTGTTGAACAACGCTCCCCTTCCCCCGCACAGCGTCCACAATAAATACGATGCTGCTGCTGCGCCATAACAACATTCGATGCAAACGCTGGGCTAACGTTAGCTGCCCGTTACCTGCTTGTAGTGCGGTGACCATCCAAGCGTCTCAAATATGTCGTTCAGCTGCCTCTTACAGTTCTCGATGAACTCCTCCAGCTCCCGCAGACTCTCCAGGCGGCCCTGGACAGTGTGCGGGTCCGACATGTTGGAGCTGAAAGGAGGAATCAGCGGCGATCCGAGAAGTTTGGGTTCAGTGCAGCGACATTCTGCGCGGAATGATGACGTAGCAGGGTGTGCTTCTAGTGCAGCTTCTTGTTGTGGTTGCTGTTCTTATCTTTCACTGATGTCAACAAAAAACTGAAGATGATTTATTATTAATTTTATTATAAAAAAAAACTACAATCTAAGCACATTGATCACTCATACTGTTCAGTTGTGTTTTAATTGTTGTAATAACTTTCACTTCACTAGCGGGCTAGTGGCGCAATGGATAACGCGTCTGACTACGGATCAGAAGATTCTAGGTTCGACTCCTGGCTAGCTCGGTACACTTTTCCCCCCCGCTATTTCATCCGCTATCAGAATCAGATGTTATGTCATATCTTTTTTGTATTATCTGAAAGCACACATCTTGTTTTATTCACGGCCTCTGTCTTTGTTTTCTCGTATTATATTATCATATATATTCTTTACTGTACTGTTGATGCTGCTGGGGGAGGGAACCTCCTGAAGGGATCAACGCAGTTCTAGCTGATCTGATTTCTATTCAGTTTATATTTCTATTGTATTTAAATGTTTTTACTCGTGTTTGGGTATGGACGGCATCATCATCATATTTGTAACAGTGAAACGTTCCAGGTCGAAGAAGACCCGCCCTCTCTCTGCTCTGATTGGCTTACCGTGAGGTTCCGGTGTGTGACCTCAGAAGTAAACCCCGGACCCGTGTTCTTCACCGAGGACCCGACCTGTCGAAAGGACCCAGGGCTTTTCTTCTTCTTCTTCCTCTTATTCTTTCAGAGAAAACGTCGCATCCCAGCTTTGGAGGAAACATGGCGTCGGTAAGAATCCGTGAGAATGTGACGGGATGTGGAGAAAAGGGCGGAAACATCCGCCCCGCAGGCCGGAAGTGAGTAAAAGTGTCTCCAGGATCATGAAACACAACGAACACGGAGCACAGCTCCTCCTTCTGTGGTCAGGGCGGCGATGACGACAAATCAGAAGTAAAATTACTCAGGATCTGCGTTGCGATCACCGTCATTCTGTACAACTTTACACCTAATGTACTGTGTGTGTGTGTGCGTGCGCGCGCGCGAGCTCGCTGACCTGAATCAAGTGATGACGTCATAGGTGCTGATGTACAGCATCATGTGTCTGAGAAGCAGCTGCATGTTTCAGATGGAGTTAGGAGTGTTGTCATGTGTTTTAATCTTTCGTCCTAAAATGTGCCAAGTGCTTCGCACTAAACTAAACAGAATTCATTAGAGCTGTCAGAACAGAAATGTTTTAAACTCGCTTTTCCTTGTCTTTACCTTAAAGCTGTTGACACTCCAGCTCTTCTGTCTCTTGTCCCTCTGCACCAGGACCCCCTCTACGGATACTTTGCTGCTGTGGCAGGACAGGTGACTCCTCGACACGCTCACCTCTGTGTGGCTGAGCCTGCTCGCTGACGCCTGGCTGCTCCCTGACACTGTCTCTTCTCTGCTGATCCTCCACAGGATGGACAGATCAGCGCAGACGAGCTGCAGCGCTGCCTCACAGCCTCTGGCCTATCCGGCTCCTACAAACGTAAGAACGCCGAGCTGGGCGGGTGGGCGGCGGCCACATGTGTTACAGAATGTTGTGGGTTGTCCATTTGTCCTGTTCATGTGGACACAACATCTCAGGCTCAGGGAGTTTCTTCTTTGATGCACACAGTCTGTAGCTGGTTAGAGTCCAGGGTCAGCTGACCAGATTTGTCACAGGTGTGTTCTCCTCTTACAGCCTTCAGCCTGGAGACCTGCTGCCTGATGATCAGAATGCTGGACGTATCCTCCTCTGGTGCCTGGCGTGATGGTAGCGTGGCTGACTCAGTGGAAGCTGTTGATGAGCTTCATGTGCAACAGATTTATAAACGGCCTTTCCTCTAGTACAATGTAAAGGTTTATGGTATGAAACGCTGGTTCTGGAGCGGTGTGTGATGGATCCTTGACTGAGTCCCTCAGAGGGACATGTCTGGCACCATGGGCTTCACTGAGTTCAAGGAGCTGTGGCAGTGTGTGAACCAGTGGAAGACCACCTTTGTGATGTACGACCAGGACCGCAGTGGGACAGTGGAGGGCCACGAACTGCAGAAGGCCATCGCCAACTTTGGTTTGTGACAGTGACAGCGTCACGTCAGACGTCGTTAGCTCCCTAATATGAAGTCAGACGCAGCCTCTGTGATGAAGCTGCTCTATTTCACTCAATTAAAGTCACAATATTACGCTAATATAATGAGACATTATCGGACGAGCGCTGTGAGCGTGTGTGTGTGCAGGTTACAGCTTGAGCCCCCAGGCCCTGAACGCCATCATGAAACGCTACAGCCTGAGTGGCAGGATCAGCTTCGACGACTTTTTGAGCTGCTGCATTCGACTGCGGATTCTGACCGGTAAGTAAATGCATTTGATAATATCATCGGCTGACGTGTGTTAGATCGGCGAGAGCTCAACGCTGCCAAAACACCTTTCCACCCGGTGTAACCATGGCGACAGAAAAGTTAGAGAAGGAGCAGCTGTAATGACCCTGAGCCGGGATCTTATGTTCCAGATCAGTTCAGGAATAGAGACACGAGCCAACGCGGCAGCGCCTTGTTCCAGTACGACGAGGTAGGTTCAGGAAGTTAGGCACCCCTCGGTGGAGACATGTGGGACTGTCCTCTGACTGTGTCTCTGTGTCCAGTTCATCCAGATCACCATGGGCGTCTGAGTTCCCCGTCCTCTTTTTATGGACTTTATATAACTTAAACCTTTTATCTCTTGTGTTTACCAGAAGAAAAGTCTCTGTAACATTCCACTTCCTTATGAACCTTAAACATGTGTATGAAATCAATAAACATGGAGCATCTCTGCACAGTGTTTCCGTTTCCTTTTGGACTCTGAACAAACCAGGGGAGGATTACAGTTCTGGATTTATTTTAACTCAGCTGCTCTGATGCTCTTCTTGTATTTTAATCTATTTATCTGTTTATTATTCTTTTTTTTTAATTACTCTTCCAACTTTTTATTCCTGTTTTTTCTGATTTTGCTTTCAATCTTTTTTTCTATTTTTTCTTCTTCTTTCATGACTTTTTCTTGTGTATTTTTATTTCATCTCAATCTTTGTGGTTGGAGTGAAGAGAGTATTATTCTGACCGTTTGTATGAACACTGCTCAACTTGTAGTGTGTGTGTGTGTGTGATCATATAGCCATGAAGCTTTTTGTTTCCCACTCTAGTCCTATTGCAGCACCAGCGCCATCTTCAGGTGGGTCATTCACTTCGCATGTTTCCCAGCCTCACTGCAGTTGAGCTTGATTAATCTGGGCTCATTCTCCTGATGTTCACCTTGCTTTCCTCAAACCCGTCTCCAGAGAGAGGGAATGAACTCTGCCAAACCCCAGGTTGACTCTTTTATTTAACTCAAACACAGAGATCATCTTGGAGGTGAAGACATTGTGTCTTTGGTGGATGTTAAATATACAGCCTCAGCTACTGTCACGCAGGTTCTTATGGAAACAGTCAAAGACACACTAGCTAACTGAAAAAGTTCTTGATAGCTTGGAGAAGCTGCTTCTTCACTTCGGGTTGAGCCATCACCCGAGAAAGCAGCTGGGCCAAATCTGTCCACTGCAGGTTTTGCCAGACGTGATCGTAAAGCTTCTGCCTCTCCTCAGGACTGAGCTCCGCTAAGACCTGAGGCAGTGGTTTGAACCCATCCTTGTACCACAGGTAGCCCATCAGGCCTCCAACAGTACCGCCTGGAGGGAGGAGACGGTCCATGAGTCCCACTCAGACGAGGATGGCAAGTATTTTGGAAAGGGGTTTCTTTCTAACCTCTACTTACCCATGAGAAGCCCAGGAGGACCGGCGAGGACCCCCCCAACTGTGGCTGCAGTTCCAGCCACCGTCCCCCCTCCGAGCGCTCCCTGCAGAGTGCATCTGATTTCCTCATCCGGGAATAACTTGCAGCACATCTGTATGAACTCCTCAGCGACACCCATCTGTGGAGCACAGTGAGAACTGAACCAGTCTGAGGGTCGGTTCAAAAATCATGTTCGATCAATTATTCCTGAGAAAAAACACATAAAATCTGAGTATTCCAAGAATAATATCGTAACCCAAAGAGAAAATTCCAAATAGTCTGCTGAGAACCGTGCGTCACGTTAGAGGGGACATCACAGGACTCCAGGTTTCGCAAAGAGGAGAACACTTCCACTTGATCAGTCTTTTTGTAGTACGTGAACTCACCCTGACCCCTACACTTTCCAAAGAACGGGAGCTAATAGCCCTCAGTGGACACGTCACTCTGCTCATCTTGAAGACAGACGCCCAGCTCAGGGTGTGTGTGTGTCTGACATGTGATGATATGACTATATGCTAATCTATCCTCCGTTATCTCAAAAGAGAGGACGTCTATCACACACACACATACACGGGTGGGCTTGGCCCCACCCGTCTCTTCTGTGAAGTTGAGTTCAGGTTGTTCCCACCGTGTTCCCCCCGTGTTCCCCCCGCGCTGATGCCAAACATCTAAACAAGCGATGACGATAGAGAACAGAGAACTCTGTGGAAAAATAGGTTTAACGTGAGATGCATCATTTGATTTGAAAGCACAACTTTAGCATCACTCCTCTAGGATTTTTTTTCTTTTACACAGTACATGATTACTGCTATCAACAACATTGAAGAACTTCTTTACCCTGGTACTGGTTCATTTGAACTGGTCAGATCTGATACCTGTTGATCCAGCTCAGGTTCAAACTGGAATATCTAGAGAGCACAGTAACAAATGTGTCTGATATACCGTACATGTGATGTCCAACTTACCCTCAGCAAGTACCCTGAACAAATGACAGGAGCTCAAAGGTGTTCCTGGCCCTCAGTGGAAATGTAGCTCAGCTCGTGTTGGAGACAGAACTCTAACTGGGGGACGGCGTGGGGTGCTGGGGGCGGGGGGACTTTATCATGGGATGGGTTTTTTATAAACAGTTGTCAGCTATAGAACAGCCTATCCTCATCTGGAAAAAGAAAAACCAAATAATTCCACATTCTGTCGGTTTAGTCCAGTCTGCACACATGCACACACACACACACACACACACACACTAAACAAGCGATGACAATAGAGAATGGAGAACTCTGCGGAACAATGGGTTTAATGGGAGATGCATCACTCGATGTGAAAGTACAACTTTAGCATCACTGACAAAACAAAGTTCAGACAGGAAGGAGCCTCATGTTCGGAGCCCAGCTGATTCTCAGATTATGGCCGATTTCAAGAACTGAAAGGAGAAAGAGAAACATTCCATTAATCTGCTGTATCCTTTTTACTGAACAGATAATATAAGATAAGTCTCTGAAACTGAAGGTGCCCTTTGACTTATAGAATCAAAATAAGAAGATATATACACATAATATAATATAAAATAGTACTGCACTGGAGCTTCCTGCCGTGGTTTTGCTCCAGTTGTGTGTGTCACTCTGTTTCCTGACGCGCCCACAAGATAATCAGGAGGAAAAATGTAAACACAAGCAGAACTTTTTCAGGAGAGTACTACAAATTTCTCAGATTTCTCAGAGGATCTCGTAATGAAATGGCCTCCTCCTGCTGTCGCCAGATCAACACAGAAGTAGATCAGATGAGCCTACACATGCTCTGACCTGCTTGAAGGAGAAGCTGGCGACCTGGCAGTCACATGGCAGGTTCAGCAGCTGGGCCTTGAAACGATCTGAGACAGGAAACATTTGAAAACAGGCGGTCCTGGTGGATCTGACTAATGTCCCTGCTCAGACCTTCCTTCCTGTTTACCTCTGAGGATCAGGAGCTTCGTCAGGAGCGCCACGTACATGTCATAGTCGATCCCCCCCTGGGAGCCGTGCTGGTGCCACAGAGTTTGGAAGGTTTTATCATCCAGGCTGAAGTCTGAAAAACAAAGTTCTCCAGCACTCTCGTGTTTTCTCTTTCCTGACTGAAATGACCAGTTTCGGTTCTGTGTGCACTCACCGTGGTCCGACAGAGCTTTTTTCATTTGGCTTTGAGTGACGGAGGATGGATTCCTCCTTTCGTAGCTCTCCACATACTCCCTCCGGATCATGGCCACGTAGTGCTCCAGTTTGAACAGCTCCACCACGTCCAGGTCTCCAGAGTTGTCTGACTGCGGGAGCTGTCAAAGAGCTGAACCACAACATCGGAGATAAGAGAGACACAAATCCTTCTGCACATGACAACACTGCAAAATAAAGATGTGTTCACTGCCTCTCGTTGAGATGGACCCAAACTATGTCTCATCCAATCGCTGCCGTCCTGCAGTGATGTCACAGCCAGGGCATCATGTCGTCCATCTTTATGTACACTGCGTTAGCTGGGGCAGACTCCCAAAGGATACGTCCTTGAGGGTGAGCAACAGGCGAGCCGTCTGCAGACTCAGGGCTGAGACGGCAGAAGAACACAATGAATGTATTATTAATTTATTATTCGAATGAGATGAGAGTCAGAAGAAGAAGGAGAAAACGGACATTTGCCACGAACAGTGAAGCCACCAGCGGTCAGTTTGGTAAGAACAGCTTCAGCATTCAGCATCTGTTGGGAAGATAGAAACAAGTGGCACACACACACACACACACACACACACACACGAGAGACAGAACTAGAAAGGTTTAACATTGTAGTGAAATACAGTTTCATCTGAACATCTTAACACATACCCCAGTCCTGCCGTCCTCCTGTGAAACCAGAGAGAAGAACATGACGTCAGTAAAGATCTGGTGATGCAGCATTACTCTCTGTTACCTGTCCACGACTTACTGAGACGCACGTGTCCTCTGGGAACAGGGTGCACTGCAGCTCGGTCGGCCAGGACACGTCAAAACTGTTCATCAGCGTCTCACAGCCCCGTCTGGCTCTCTCACAGAACGACCTGCAGGGCCGCTGCACCACCCCCCCCACGCACTGGGGTGCGTACACTCTGCACAGGAAGAGGCGGATGTCCCCGGCGCACACGGTTTGCACAATGGAGTTGAAAAAGGACATCTTCATGACTGCCTCCCTCTGGCTCGTGTGTCCCAGCAGATTGGGAGTGATGGTCTGGTTGTAGGACAGACCCTCACACATGGGTATGGTGATGGGCTCACACACCCCCCCACTGCTGCTCACTCCGTACTGGAACCACACACACACATACACGTGCACACTGTCATTGGCTTTACCTGCATGCACCTGCTAACAACCAGTGCTGACTCACGTGTTCACATGATTCTGTGGTCATGGTGTCACACCGGAGCTGCTCGGGCCACATGAAGCCGAACTTGTTCATCAGGGACTCACAGCCGGATCGGGCCAGCTCACAGAGCGTCCTGCAGGGGGGCCGAACCTTCCCTGCTGCACACTCCGGGGTGTAGACGGAGCAGAGGAAGGGCTTCAGGTGGGGGGAGCACTCCACTCTGACCAGGGGATAGAACTGATGCAGTTCCAAACCCGCCTCCTCCTGGGTTATATGGCCCAGAACGTTGGGCAGTGCGGTCTCGGTGTAGGGGAGGTCCCTGCACAGAGGGACTTCGATCGCCTGACATGTCGGGGGCGGGCTTTGGCCATTGTCGCTGCCTGGACCCAGGATCTAGGAACAGAGATGCAGCGTTTACATGACCTTTAGTAACCTCGACCAGGATTTGTCCGTCCATCTGTGAGACGCTAGCGCATAACTGGTAAAAGCTTAATCATACATCTGTTTGTCCACGTGTCAGACTCACGTGTTCACATGATTCTGTCGTCATGCTGTCACACCTGAGCCTTTCAGGCCACATGAGACCGAACTTGTTCATCAGGGACTCACAGCCGGACCGGGCCAGCTCACAGAGCGTCCTGCAGGGGGGCCGGGCTCTGCCTGCCACACACTCCGGGGTGTAGAGGGAGCACAGGAAGGGCTTCAGGTGGGGGGAGCACTCCACCTTCACCAGTGGACTGAACTGCTGAATGTCCTGGTTGACCTCCTCCTGCGTCTTGTGGCCCAGGACGTTGGGCAGTATGGTTTCTGAGTAGAGTAGGCCCGAGCAGAGAGGGACGCTGATCGTCTGACACGATGCAGGGGGAGTTGGAACAACCCTGGCCTCTTGACCCTGGAACAAAAAGAACATAACACATCAGCCATTTCTGTCCTGGTTTCTTATTTTGCAATGTGTGTTAAAAACTTTGTTTGAGTTCAAATGTGACGCTGCCCCTGTGGTTAAGGTTCCGTACGACGATACCTGGGTCTATTTGTCTGTTGGTTGTTTGTTTCCCTGACTCCCTTTCATGCTTCCTGAGCACAGGTGACAGAATAAGGACAATTTCAAAGAGGTCAGACGTCTTCAGAGAGTCTGTCAGAAACTGAAGACTCCTCGAACATGGGCCTCGATGAAGCCATGACCTACGACTCACCTGAACACAGTTGGACTGAGGCAAAGCCTCGCAGCGCAGCCTCGACGGCCAGGTCAGGCGCTTCGCTCGGACCACGGAGTCACAGTCCTTCTTGACCTTCTCGCAGAGAGCTCGGCATGGCTTCACCCTGCTGTCGTCGTCCGAGCTGCACTCTGGCACAGCGATGCGACACAGGAGCGTGGCGACCGCCGGGGAGCAGGCCGTCTCCACGATCTGCCCAATCTGCTGCAGGCTGTAGCCTTGGACTCCGCTCGGGTGGAGGGTGGTGGTGTATCCCACTCCTTGACAGAAGCTGGCCGTCACGGGCCTGCAATTAGCCCTGTCATCTCTGGCGCCGTGCGCTGGCTGAGGCACCAGCACCAGCCCCATGACCGCCAGCACCAAACACTTCATGGCTCTTTGGAAACTCAACAACGCTGCTGCGCACTTTCACACAGCCTCAGACATCGGCTGCTCCCTGGAGGTGGAGCAGGAGTCTGCGAATAGAGTTTCTACAAACAAGGAACTGATGTGGGACCACTGGGGAGGCATGCGTCAACGAGATGCTTCACACATAACGAGAACCAAACTGGTCTGAGAGCAGCAGCGATTCGGAGGAATTCAGAGAGCCGGGGGTCTGGAGCTGTGTACGAGCACCAACATCTGGTTGTGATTTTGTGTTTTCTGCAGAACCGTGGGGTCTGTTACATAAATCTGGAACAACAGCTTCGACTGCTGGAGGGAAGGCACCTCAGCACTGGAGCCTTGTGTTTAAACCAATCTGTCCAGTGGTCTGGACCCAAGATGTCCAAACTAAGGCGTGACCAGATGGTCATAAGAGAATCAGGTTCAGAATTGGACTCAGGTATATTTGAGCTCTTGACTAGAACTGGGGACAGAAACAGTTCGGTCTGTCTCGCTCCATCTTCAGCCGGTTCAGTTATCAGTCAGTTATCAGATCATGATTTGTTGAGTAATGAAGCAGAGCAGGATTCTTCTGTCTGGAGGCACAGGTGCGTGTCAGCCAATCAGAGGGCTGCACGACCAAACCCGCCAACCTGAGCTGTGTGTGACATCAGGTGATATCACATGATCTCCACGACGAAGAATTCATTGGATTAAGGTCAACAATGTGGCGTGACAGGCCTAGATGGTATCTTGTCCTCATCAACTGACAGTCCCAGGTCGACCAGGTGATGGGAGCTCCTGAGTGGGGCCACACCCTAAACTCATCGACATATTTCATTCAGTCTGTCTCAGCAGGATCAGCACGTTTGTACAGCTGGAGACGCCTTCTGCTTCAGTTTACTTTCACTGAGTCTTCCTCCTCAATCTGAATAGTTCTCCTCAGTTGTAGGGGAGGCTCAGGGCTGCTGTTCGCTGATTAGTCCCAGTGCAGAGGGACAGGTGAGAGCTGCGGTACACTGAATCACTGTGTCTTCTCATTTGGTAGAATCGTTAAGCTGGACAAACACAAACACTGACTGGGCAGTGGAGGTCAGAGGTCAGAGACCTTCTTCAATCACCTGGACTCAAATATGAAGTGAAGAAATGGAACCTGTCTCCAGACGCCGTCTCCTGTCCCACCATCTGGACAGATTATCATTAGTGTATCTGGAGTCTTGCCTCCAGCTGCGTGTTTCAACAACACATTAAACCACTTCGAGTCACAAATTCACCCATGAAGAACAGAACAGACAAGCTAATTATGACATAAATAGACTGCGGCTCTTCCAGCTGCAGCTACTGCATTCTGAAGCACACTAGGAATCACAGAGTTCAGGCTCCAGTCACGTGTGTTCAAGGCAAGAGGCCCAGGCTTGTTGTCTGAGTGTGTGTGCTCAGTTTGATGAACTAAAATACGCTCACGTGTCTGTTTGTCCCTTAACGGAAATGGCCGTCCATGGTCCTGTGCCACAGGCCTGGGGACGTTAGTCTCTCTGCAGCGTTGTCCTAACCTGGTGTACCTGAGTGACCTCCCTGCAATAGTGGTGGAATTCAATCAGAAGTGAATCAGTGGGCAGAGACCAGCGCTCTCTGCTTAAACCTGCTCTACAACATTTATGGTCCATCATCATCATCGGTGTTTCCAATCAGCAGCACAGGTCCTGATTTTATCTGCGGAAGCAGAGCTATAAATGTGACCAGAGGACGGAGGTCAGTTACCACTCCTCCTCATCTTTTTCACATCTTCGTCCGCCGCTTCACAGAGGTGAGTCCAAGATGATTTCACTGCTGGGTCCAGAGACCAACAAAATGTTATATTTAAGCTCCATCAGAACATTTCACTACGTTCAGCAAATATTTGTCTTTCTATTCAAACTTTATATTTCAATGAAAATCCATATGAAAATGCATTATTTTCAAAGAACAACAAACACATCACAGGTCTTTTCTTCAGCTTGAAAACATGTGGAGCTCGGTGTCTCATCCTGTTATTTTATTCAGCTCGATTTATTTATGCATCTGCTCTGGTCCTCTGCAGACACTCAGCAGCACTATGTGCACCATTCAGAGGACGAGTTTGGACCAGGCCATGGACACCATCATGGATGTGTTCCAGAGCTACGCAGGCAGAGGTGGTGACAAGTTCAAGCTGAATTTCGTGGAGCTGAAGCGTCTGATTCAAACAGAGATGAACGTCAAGGTATGTGACCGGCAGCTCCACTCGGGGAGAGCTCAAACACCGCAGTGGATTTAACCATGTGCTCTTTGTATGTCTGTTCATTTCAGGACAGCTGGGACCCGGTTAAGGTGTTGAACATCATGGACACCCTGGACAAGAACAATGATGGTAATGTGAGCTTTGAGGAGTTCATGTGCCTGATGACTCAGCTGATGGTGTCCTGCAAGCCTTACTTCAAAGAATATACCCCAATAGTTTTCCAGTGTGGTCAAATCAGTGACTGTGGTGTGATGAAATTGTAAGAGCGTCAGCCAATCATGGCCCAGAGCCTCTTGCCTGTGACTTGTTGACTCGTCGTTCAAACGACTGTCACAAGAGGAAATGTCAATAAATGACTCTGAAGACTAAAGATTCATGTTTTTCCTTTAAATTTTCCAATGATGTAATCCCACGGTTACATCATTGGAAAACATTTCAAACCAAACTGATCAGATGTCAGCCACATGAGAAAAAGCAGAAACCAGTCTGATATTTTAGTTTTGTCCATGTCCTGCTACTGCAGTCAGCCAGCAGGGGGCACAGCAGCAAGGAGCTGCAAGAGTCCATAAAGAAACATGAAGAAGAATATTACCCAGATATCTGAACAAGTGGGAGAAGTTACTTTTACAACTTTTACTGAACTTCTCTCCTTATTTTTTTCTTTTATGGAAACCAACCCTGTCAAAGTAAACTCTTCCTCTTGCTCCTGTACGGGAGCGATGCACGGAGGTGACATGTTTCTGTGCGAATTAAAATCAAGTCACACACTAACTTAGATCCCAAAAGGTATCGTAAATCAAACATCCACCAGAGAACAGGAAATGATGACGTGTGACTTTTATTGTTGTTTCAGGTTTCATGCTTCTCCAGTCAGACTGGATGACAGTAATAGAATAAAAAAGAAAATAATTAAAAACAAGCAAAAGGAGGCACACGCTAAACTACTACAACTGTTTGTAGTGTGTCAACGTGATGACGCGCTAAAATCTCCTGTGGGGATTCAACACCATGCACGTGCATGAGCGTGGTGAGGAGCTCCACGAGTCCTAATGGTAAAAATAGGTCAGCAGCTTAAAATGTGTCAAATCAGATAAAAACGTGAAGAACTCCACTGTTTCCACCACTGAGGGAAAACCAGGCTTTCACCCTCACTTCCTCTCGTCCCGGCGCTTCAGAGCCACCAGCACAAAGTTCCTCGGGGAGAAGTTCGGATCGAACAGAGCGACCAGCTGACTGTCCACACCTGCACAGAGGAGAGGCGTCAGTACACAGCAGGGGGCGGAGCACCCAGCCACACATCGTACGGCTCACCGTTCTCCTGCAAGTAGATCATCCGGTCCAGCAGCACTAGCGTCTCCACCACAGGGGCCAGCAGCAGCGCCAGGCTGGAGTACACCACCACCCGGCCTTGCTGCCTCAGCATGGTCTCCACCCGCTCCGGGTCCAGGGGCAGCTCGGGCGGCAGACGGACCCGAGCCAGACCCAGGCGAGCGTACCTGGGAGAGGTGGGAAGGGCACAGAGGGGTGAGCAGGACTTTCATATCATTTAGTGTCAGCCTTTCACCCTGTTTTTAAATCATGAAACAACAAATTAAATCCAAGCTTCTTCCTAGACCCAGTATGCTAACACGGAGGAGGGAAGGTTCATGGCCTATACTGCAGCCTGCCACCAGGGGGTGGATGGAATGGTTTGGCTTCACACTGAGGAGCGGTCAAGGCATCCGTCACGTGACTCACTCAGTAAACGGTAATAAGTGAGCCTTCTTTATCGTCTGGATTCCAGCGCAGCGTAGATCTGGCCTCTCGTCCCTGATGAAGGTCTCCAGCGTCGCCCGGTAACAGTGAATCTTCAGCTGCTCGCTCTCCTCCCTGAGCCTCTGGATGTAGTCCTCCAGAGCGTGACAAGCCCCCTCTCGCGCCCTGTAGGACAGCTGATGTCCTGACAACCCCCGTACCCAGGAGCTCATGGGATAGCCGAACTCCGAGGGCACGGATTCCTGACCCGGTGCCGCTGGAGCGGGAGGTCCAACAAGCCCTGATGGGACGGGACTGTCTTCAGTTGTGATTTTCATGTAGCAACACGCCACCGAGGTGATGCCGCGGATGTATGGGCAGCTGACAAAGTGGCGGAGGAGGGTGGCGCTGAGGTCACCGCAGGCATGGAGCCCGGTCAGTATGAAGTCTGGATCCTCTCGCAGGCTGTCTCCTTTCGGATTAAGCTGCTCCTGGACAGGCTGGGGACATGAGCAGCCGGTTTCAGGAACTGGCTGCTCGCCACACCCGCTCTTACCGGGCCGGAGCTCTGACGGCGACTCGAGGTCCTGAGAGTGAAGACGGTCGGATCCCTGCAATTGCGCCTTGCTGGGTCCAGATGGAGATGGAGGAGCTTCACTGAAACACTCCGCTGAGCTCAGCTGCTTCATGAAAACCTCCCATAATGCCTTGGGGTTTACCCATCCGGCCACATGGCGGGGAGGGCACAGTGATGCCGGAAGCTGAGATGAGACATCCTAAAATAAGAAAAGAGAGATTTATGAAATGTGTACACTTCAAGCTCTTAAAGGTGTTTGTTACTGGGACACCAGGGGGCGATGGAGAGGATTTAGCTTCACCCTAAATATTTCCAGGCACGTTATGGACAGTTACTGACTCCATACTTTCGCCAAAGCTCCAACCTTTTTCTGCTTCTCCTTCTCCAACGCAGACAGCAACTGTTCATCAAACCTGGACGCCACGGCGACCAGGGTGCGATCAGCCTCTATGGCGGTCACAGAGAGCCCGAGCCCGAAGGAGAGGAAACGAGTGAGATGACCCTGTTCAGAGCAGAGAGAACACTGAGTGACTGAGCTGAAGGGGTTTTTTCAGACTTTTGGACCAGTGTGTTTCTACTGTCGTTACCATGAAACCTGATGAAAACCTTTACAAAACAAAAGCCGCCATCAACGTTTATGTTTGTGTTTGAAATGTGCTTTGTAACTAATAGGTTGAAACAGTACCTGTCCGGAGCCGACATCCACCACTCGGCTGCAGCCGGTCCGGTCACACAGCTGTTTGACCAGCTGGGGATGGAAGAGCAACAGACAGGTTAACTCTGGGTGGACTGAGCCGGACCTTCACACGCAGCAGAACCAGGCAGTGCTGTACCGTGCCCAGCTTGTGGATCTCATACTGCTTCTTGGGTTTGACATGCTTCCTGAAGATGTGGTCAAGCAGCGAGCTCTGACTCTGGTTCTTCTGGCACCGTTCGGGTTTGACCAGGCCGCCTCGCTCCTGCCGACACTCTCTGGGAAAGGCCAGCGCGTGAGCAGTGGCACAGAACGCAAGCAGGGACAGAGGCCAGGCGGAAGGATAACTGCAACAACACGACTCTGAGGTTATGGTTCTGGTGGTGTCTCTAGTAGCTGGTCTCCTCTGTAGAGTGTTGGTATTAAACATGGGCCTGCAGCTGCTCTGTCCCTAATGTGTCCTGTCTAACTCTGACTCACAGCGTCCAGAATTACCTCCTGTCTCGCCGTGTCACGTCCAGTAACAGGTCTGCGACCTGCGGGTATGACAGGTCCTGCAGGGCGGCCTGCCAGCTGCCGGGTAACGTGTGCCAGAGGTCCTCAGTGAAGAACTCCTGAGGGACAACAGAGACCAACAGTGAGTGTACGAGGACGCAGCTCTGCCTCTGCGTCCTCTTGTTCTCATTAAGACAAAGTTCAGTGGTCCTTGTTTTCCGCTGATGGTTTCAGGATCTCTGAAGAACCTTCTCAGGTTTCATTTCACATGTCCCAGGAGAACCTCTGCAAGATTCAGGCGAGGGGTGGAGCAGCAGAGGCAGGGTGTAAAACAATAACAAGTGAGTTCACGTGATTTAGTCTAAGCTTGACACCGGAGCCTCTAGAATAAAGTCCATAGAAGCTCCTGAGACCTTCACTCGGATAAATGCTGTTGAACAGAAACCTGCGGAGGACCTTCAGAGTTTAGAGCCGGTCTGAGAATTTGATGTCTCACACTGGCTCAGTTGGACTTTCTCAGAACTTCCTGGATTCACTGGGACCCAAAGAAAGACTCAAGGGACTGGCTTTGAGACAAAGCTGTGGAGCTCAGGACAGTGGAGCAGCCCGCCTGGCGGCGATATTACAACAACGACAGTTAGCTGTGATACGCACAATCCTATAGGAGTCGGACAGGTGTCTGTACTGGGACAGGAATGCGCAGATCCTCTTCGCCATCTGTCTCTGCTGATCTGGGGACAGACTCGGTGTGAACGTCCCAGCATCGTGCGCTGCTGACGCCCCGGCCAACATGAGGACGCGAAAGAGACAAGCGAACGCGGAGTTAAATCTCCGGGTGACACGTGATGCTGCTGAAACACGTGAGCGTTGTCATTTCAACTCCACGAATGGTTGGCGCGTTTAGCTTTTGGCCACCGATGCTGGCGTCAACATCCGCGTGTACCATGGCGTGTACAGTGCCGAGGCGTTCAGGTACATCCCGTGAATTCTCTTCGCTCGGTTGGCAAACTGGCCTGTGTGTCCAATAGCGCCACCTTCTGGTGTGTGGCGGGTGGAGCAGGAGAACAGACAAAATCTGTTTCTCTTGAATAATTCACGAGGTTGATGTATTTCCCTTCGTTATTGAATAGTTTATATTTTTAAAAACATATAATGCGATTTGTGTTTGCCTTTAGAAATGCTGCTGTGTGTGTGTGTGTGTGTGCGTTGCCTTGATAGTTTAAGAAACGTGTTAAAAGAATAATTGTAAAAGGAGACAATAAATGAGGAACTAAACGATGACTCTGACTCTTTGATTTTTATTTTAAGTTATCTACATATAACGAATGCTGCACTGGTTTTGTCCCACTGTTCACAAAGGTAGCGTGTAACCCGGAAGACAAAGGTTAGAGTAGCGGAAGTGACTGAACGATGGCGGCGGCAGGTCCGAGTCGGGATTCAACTGCACATTGTGGGTGTCACACATTTGATCGGTGCGGGTCAACGAGTTCATGAAGCCGCTGAGTTTTACGGTAACGGAACCACGCCCAGCCGCCGAGACCCCGCCAGTTAGCACGAGCGAGCTAACGCTAACGCCTCTCAGCTAATATACGAAACTCACGTACGTTACTGTCGTACATCGTGGGACGAATACTGAAACACGGTCTTACCATGTTCTGTCATGGAACATATCTGAAACTGTTCTCTGTGTTCGCGTCACGAGCACGTGCTGTGTGTTTGTTTTGCAGGATGATCCATTCACACCGCTGAGTCATCCAAAGTCAAACTCCTGTTGGAGCAGGTGCTCCGTCGGAAGTGAAATGTGGAACCCGCCCACAAACATGTGCCTTTTAGGTGACTCCGCCCAGAAGACAGCGAGGAAACGAAAGTGGAAAAACAAGCGGTTTAATAGAACCGTACAGAACCCTGGGCAGCAGCTGCGTGGTGGGCCTGGGCGTGACCGGACCCCGCTCCTCAACGGAGTGTGCTCACAGATGCCTGCACCGGCCACTTCCGGCAGTTTACCTCATCCAAGCAGCTCGGCCCAGGGCAGCTGCTGGCCCTCAGCCTCTGCCCACTGCCGGCCTTCCTCCACTCAGCCTGCGGACGGCGTGCGAGGCCACGAGAAGCCAAAGGAACCAGTGAGCTTAAAATCAGCAGCTGCCAGCCTCGCCCCCTCAGGATTGAGCAGCGCCAAACCCACGGCCACATCGAACCCTGCTAAGTTCCTTGCCATGGACTGTGAGATGGTGGGCGCGGGACCTAAGGGACACATAAGCCAGCTGGCACGCTGCAGCATAGTGTCCTATGATGGGGACGTCATTTACGATAAGTTCATCAACCCCTCCATGCCCGTCACCGACTATCGGACCCGGTGGAGTGGAATCCGGCACAGGGATCTCATCAAGGCCACGCCGTACTCGGAGGCTCGGAAGGAGGTGAGAACACCTGACACCATGCAGCTCCACCAACAGAGCGTGCACACACGTTGATTCTCTTTATACGGTTGACCTGAGCTGAGTAAGCGTGTTCTCTTTTGGCAGATCCTGAGGCTGCTGATGGGGAAGGTTGTGATTGGCCATGCCATACACAACGACTTCAAGGTGCTCAGTTACTCTCACCCTGCCCCCTTGACCAGAGACACGTCAAGGATCCCTCTGCTCAACCTGAAGGCCGGGTTTGCTGCGCACGAGTGTGCGTCACTGAAGAGGCTCACCAAGGCAATTTTCAACCGCGACATCCAGGTACAGTGTGTCCGAGGTCGTGTCCTTGAACCATGACAACACTTCCCTCTCGCAGCTTCTCTTAGCTGTTAGCTTCAGCACTTTAACAGCCGCTGCAGAATTCATTATTTCTGTCTTTGTTTCATTCAAACGTCATTGGAATTGTGGGAATGTGTGTGATCGCTGATCAGCAGCTGACCTCACCCGCTCTCTCGTCCTCAGACTGGGAAGAAGGGCCACTCGTCTGTGGAGGATGCTAAAGCCACAATGGAGCTGTACAAAGTGGTGGAGGAGGAGTGGGAGAGGAGCCTGGCCTCCGAGCCGCAGGGCAGATAACCCCGGGGCAGCTGGGCAGTCTGAACTTTCTCCCGTCTGAAGAAGAATCCGTAGAGAGACAGAGTTGGAGAAGAAGAGCAAGAACTGAACTGTTGGGAAAGATTTGATCACAGATTTCTTTGTGGTGAGATGTGCCACTAGGGGGCAGTCATGCATTCATACAGGCAAAAACACCAAAAATCAGATTTCAGTCAGAGCAGCTTCTCCTGGAGGGGTCGTGCTCCTCCTCTTTTTACCGTTCCAGCACTGATGAAGAAAACATTTCCAAGTCCGACCTCAACTGCTCCTCCAGGAGTCCCTCATCGTCTCTGGATTCTGACCGAAGACACAGTCCTGCCTCAGTCTTCAGCCTCGATGAACCACAGGTGGATTTTAAAATCCAGAGGTCACAAGGTCACATTTCATCTTTTACAGACACAGTTTTACTTATCCAGGTTTTTAAATGTTTTTATAAAAGTAAAGGTCATTCTGAGGTGTTAGTGATGCTAAGTAGACGATTTTATAAACTGGAAACACACAAGGTTCAGACTCTGAATGTCTGGAACATACTGTTATTCCCCAACAACAAAGAGGACGTGACATCAGTGGTGCTATAGACACTCTCACAGGCTGAGGAAGTGTTTACATGGACTGGTCCCAATTTCTTATGCATCTTACTTACAGTCATTTGTGTAAACACACACACACATTAAGACCAGACTCATCACACACCATCGTCTGACACAAAGGTGGACCTCCTTTTGTCCACCTCTTTCACAGTGATGTATTGAGACGTTCTGTGTGTCTGAGTCAGTGACAAAACATCTGGGCGTGTCTCTGAGGTTTCTAGCATGTGATGAAGAGAAGGAGCGGTACACAATGAAGATGTCCACTTAGAGAGGAGGAGGTTCCAGGTGTTTTGCTGGTGAAGGAGGTGCCGGTGTGGACGAGTTGTAAACAACAACACTGATCTGTCCACAAAACAATTTCAACATTATGCCCCGCCTCCTGCTGCTCTTCAGGCTCCACCCCTCGCCTGAATGTTCACAGAACAATGTTTTCACATGTGGAAACACCTTCAGAGCATGTCCTGTGTGTGTGTGTGTGTGTGTGATGAGACCTTTGTCGAGCCACCAGGCGAGAGGCTTCAAATTTCTTCTCTTGTTTTAAAGTTGACGTGATGTCCATCTTCCCAAATTAAACCGTATCTCTTGATCCTGGTGGACACCTCCTCTTTTGTCTGTCCTCACTCTCAGCCCTCTGCAGTGTTGTCCTCTGATAATGCAGCAGGACATTATCATTAATATACCTGTCCTCCATCTTTGCTCACAGCTCTGTAAGGTTATGTTTGTGTAGGAGCCCAGCGATGCCCTGAAAACCGCAGCATCGCCTCTGCCCGTCCCAGTGCACGCAGCTGGCACATGTGGCGCTGGAATCTCCGACCCTGGAGTTTTCCAGTCCCTGCTCACTCTCTGATGCACGGTCACACGCTCACCTCTGTGGAGGGCGCGATTGCAAAGCAACGTGATTTGATCAATTCCCTAATTTGGATTATCCCAAACTGTTAATCCCTCCTTAATCTCCTTGTGCATTGCCAGTGGTGTGAAGAATTAGATTAATTCCCTGTCATTAGATTCATCTTACAACCTAAAAGGCTCTTTGGATTTTCATCTGTGTTGTTAATTAGCTATAAACAAGATGTACACCTTCATTCCTGAAGGGTTAAACACCAGAGCACTGGAAACATCATTTGTAATTCACACTTTTTTCCCCCCAATATTATTTTTAATTTGAGTATTATTCCTGTTGTTTGTGATGAAAGAAGATGAAGTGCTCCCCTGCTGTATTAATACGGCCTTGACAAACCTGAGAGTGAATTTTATTACCTCAGGATCAGGTTGTTGGCGCGCACGCACTCACACGCACAGTCAGCCCAGAATTAGCCACATGTGCATTATTAGTTTTTGTTTTTTTTTATTACCCTCTGCTAAGCCAACAGGAATGTGTCCATTTAGCAGATTCTCAGTGTGGGTGCAGAAGCAGAGCAGGAGCAGCTGCCCCCACACAGAGAGTGGAGAATAAAAGTTTCCAAATTAAAAATGAGATTAAAACGTCACAGAGCTCTGAGAGGCCGTCGTTCTCAAACTATTTTAAAGTTTGTTTCCAGGAGGAGGATTTTCACTGTGATGAATTAAACTTCTTTTGGATTGAAGATGAGTTTTCCTTTAATAAGAATGAAGCAAAAGTTATAACGTTTAGATAAGCTCTTAGCTGACCCTGTTAGCCTGTGTCAGTGTGTGGAGCCTGCAAGTTTATAAAATATCACACAATAAGTTCACTAAATGTTTCCCTCTAACAGCTGTAACTTCACTCGTTACGCAAAAACACCAAACTCAGATATCACTTCACTGAGTTGAGACGTAGTTTACAACAAATACTGTCCTTCATCATCAGGGGGAGGAGGAGGAGGAGGTGCTGGCCTGCGTCCTCCATCCTCCTCCTCATCATCCTCAGGAGAGGGAGGAGGAAGAGGAGCTCTTCACCTCCTCTCGTCCTGGTCGCGGGTCTCCGCTCCACTCAGTGTTTTCACCGAGGGCGGCTCCTGGAGGACACGACCTCGTCTCCGACTCCGGACCAGGATCCGGACAAGAGACGAGCCCCGGAGCGACAAATTGGGAGAGCCGAGAGTTGAGCCTGAAGGAGATGAAGTAAGTCACATGTTCTCTGAGGAAATGAGACCGAACCGACTCCGGAATGACGATAAAGAGTAAAAGATAATAAAATCACTTCGATTTAATAAACAACCAACAACTACGATTCATTAACTCAGTGATCAGCAGTGACGAGGTGAGGAGGGACCTGTTGGACACGAATAGTATGATTGTATTGTTGGAGTATTATTGGAAATAATTAGTAAAAGTTGATATTGTTAATACCATTGCATAAAGTTAGTATTATTGGACACACAATCAAAATGTCTGCAGTCATCCATCACACCCTCCTGGGTGAGAGGATCCTGTGTCTCAGAGGACAGTTTATGGGGTCAGAGTCCTCCTCCATCATCTACTGGAATCAAAATGTGTCTCCACTTCCTCTCATCATCCAGAACAGCAGTGTGGGCAGGTGCAGGTAGAGACACTGTATGGACACTGTGGAATACTCCATGAGGCTCCTGCAGAGCATTTGTTTCAGCCTCGGCCACAAACGACACTCAGGCCCAGCAAGGTCGAGTCCATATTATCACCCCTCTCTTAAATTAGTGTTTTTAATTCTCCAGCTGGTTCTGGAAACCCATGATCAAAGTTTTGGAGTAGTTGCAGTAGCTGCGTGAATGTGATTGATGTGAGGTTGTGTTTATTCTTTAATTTGAAATGAAAAACACAAACTTCCATGCTGAGGAGAAGGAGTCCCAGTGTCCTCCACTCTGTTCTCCCCCCTCCCCGGCTGCTCCTCGCTTCCTGCTGGATTCTGTCTGGGAGGTGGCAGGAGGAAGGGGAAAGGGGTGGTGGTGCTGCTGGTGGTGGCAGTGTGTGTGGGTGGGGGGGTGGGGGGGGGTTGCCCCTGGAGATGGGCAGACCAAGCTGTCCGAGGTGGCGCGATGGAGGAGGGGCTAAAGCAATGTGGTGAGAAAACAGAAGGAGTGGGTGTGTCAGGTTTATCCTATGGTGCCTCAGCAGGTGGACCAATTGTCCAGCAGACGTCCTGCTGTCTGTTTGTTTGACTTGTGTCCTTGTCCCCGGTGGAGGGGGTGGTTAATATATAATATTGAAACTTCTGATCTGACCCTCTGTCCTTTAGCTTTTTTTTTTTTTTTTAAGATGGAACCCTATTAAAAGTGTTAATTTAGCACCAGAACTAAAAGTGAAGTGTGAGACTGGGTGAAGTGACAAACGGGCCAAACTCTCACAAAGCTACCCCCCCACCCCCACACTCACAGCCTCAAATGACCCTTCCTGGCAAACTGAGTGGAACGGCCTCTCCACTGGCCCCTCAAGGTGAAGTCATCGACTATTCAGCCACTTGTGATGCATCACTTTGCTCTTGATGTGATGTTGGCCGGGATGCATCTCTCTCTCTCTCTCTCTCTCTGACCCTCGGTGCACCTTCACCTCGGCACCACAGAGAGCAGACGCCATCGCTCTATCTGTTGAACAGTCCCTGACAAACACAGCCTGAAGCTTTTATTAATTCATGTTGTAATGTTAAATATATATTGTACCTGTTAGTAGTCGAGTACTGTTTGACACCGTCCCTCGTTTCTACGTGTCCTTTGGTTTAAAACTGTCTGTCCTGCTGCAGGACGTCGCCTTCATGAGAAGCGAATGTGGTCAGTTCTGCCAGAGGACTAGAGGGGATAAATCCAGTGGGGTTGGAGGCGGGGCATCAGTCCGACCCGGCAGGAAGTTTTATTGGGATCAGAATTCCCCTCACACGCCGCAGCTCATGGGGTCTGAATCACAGCAGCGACAAAGCTCCGAGGACACAAGGAGACCCTCAGTCTGTCCGGGACAATCTGTCTTCCCGCACACACACACACAGACGCTGGACTGTCTGGTTCTCACGTCTTCACGCTTGGCGTGTGGGCCTCATCAGCAGGTCCGAGAGGATTGCAACAACACAAAAGTTCCAATCAAGCTTCACTTTATGAATGAACTGACTGCAGAGGTCAAAGGTGACAACTGTGATGTGAGAGAGTGCCTGTTGTCCTCCACCCACAGGCTGGACGTGCTTCTCCCTGTGCTGCTGTGTGTCCTCTGTGTCCTCATCCTGGCGGCGTCCTCCACCTCCCACCATGACTCAGGTATGCACTCCCCACTTCACCACAGACACCGTTCAGCCCCGACCTTTGACATTAGTGAGGTCATGCATGTAGCATGCATCGTTCTGAGCTCAAACATGATGTGACTGGCCAGCATCCATGTTTCCTTCTCTCCTCAGATGATTCAAAGCTTCTCCACGTGACCATCCCCCTCGACACCTCTGGGTCCATGTTAGCCGTGCTGGGCGGGGCCCTGACAATCCCCTGCCTGGTGTCTCTGGCCCACCCTCCGCCGTCCCCCTCCACCAACGGCCGCCACGCCGTGCTCTCTCTCCCCCGGGTGAAATGGAGTGTGCTGACTCATGGCCGTGACACAGAGATCCTGGTGGCACGCGGGGACAGGGTGAGAGTCAGCGAGGCATACAAAGACCGAGCCTCGCTGCTCAACTACGCCTACTCCCCCGCCGACCTCACCCTGCGGCTGGACAGCCTGAGGCACAACGACACGGGCTTCTACCGCTGCGAGGTGCAGCAGGGCCTGGAGGACGCTGATGACGTGGCTCATGTCAAGGTCAAAGGTGAGAATCTTTCCACATGAGTAGGACATTCGCCCAAACCCAGAGGTCGGTCTCAGGACCTTGACATCCCTTTGCAGGGGTAGTGTTCCATTATCGTGACGCCTCCAGCCGGTACGCCTTCACCTTCCAGCAGGCCAAAGACGCCTGCAAGGAGATCGGGGCTAAAATGGCCACGCCGGAGCAGCTGCTGGCCGCCTACCACAGCGGATACGAGCAGTGTGATGCCGGCTGGCTCTCAGACGGCTCAGTGCGGTGAGGACCCACAAGACTGGTGACATCGTGAAGATCATACTGATCATGAAGATCAGAACGTGTCAGCCGGGTGACGGTGTGAGGAGGAGGGCCTTGGCGTCTCACTGTCGTCTCCTCCTGCAGATATCCCATCCAGATGCCAAGAGAGGGCTGTTTTGGGGACATGGACGGACTCCCCGGGGTGAGGAACTATGGACTGGTCGAGCCTGATGAGCTGTACGACACCTACTGCTATGTGGAGAACATTGAGGGTAAAAAAAATACAGACAGATAACATTAATAATAACATAAATGATTAAAACCTCCCACGTGCATCCTCATACACAGGTGAAGTGATCCATGGCTCCGCCCCCCAGCGCTTCACCTTCTCGGAGGCCCAGGCATGCTGCCTGAGACTGGGGGCGGAGCTGGCCACCACAGCTCAGCTGTACGCCGCCTGGAACGATGGGCTGAACCACTGCAGTCCGGGGTGGCTGGCAGACGGCAGCGTGCGCTACCCCATCGTCACCCCTAGAGAGCGCTGCGGAGGCGGTGGACCCGGGGTCAGGACCGTCTATCGCTACAGCAACCAGACGGGCTTCCCTGAGGCTCACACACGCCATGATGTCTACTGCTTCAGACGTAAGAAACTCCTTGGGTTGTATGATTTTCTGGGGGGAGGAGCCTGAAAGGTCCAGTAATGCGCCGCTGTTCTTTATTTCAGGACATTCGGGGACTCATACCCAGTCTACTCAGGACTTTCTGGTGACTGAGCCAGAAGACGTGGATTTCTCGGTGACGGCGGAGGTGCACGAAGATGTGCAGCGCGCCCGCACGTTCACACCTGTGAAGCAGGTCCCTGTGGGGGCTCAGTCCCACACCCTGTGCTACGACAAGAAGCCACTGCTCTCAGTCAACCTTCATCCGTCCGTCACCCCTCAACCGGAGCATCAGCAGGCCCCGCCCACTGAAGACACCTGGGAGTTCATGGAAAGGGCTGAATACCCAGAATCCTTTCAACCAGCACCTGAGCCACAGACTGATCCTGCAGAGTCTGCAGCTCCTTCAAGTTCCTCCTTCATGGCTACACCCGGGGACGTCTTCACCTCCCCCACAGCTGATGGGTGGATGTTGGAGACTCATCCTCCAGAGGACAACCAGGGGAGTCAAAGCCTGGACACACCAAGTGGTCCTGCAACATCTGGAGTCACCACCTTAACAGTTCTTCATCTGGAGAGTGAAGTCCACACTGCGTCTGTCCCCTGGCAACAGACCTCTGAGAAGGACCTGATCGACTCAAGCTCCTCTGAGCACATTACTGGGAAACCAGAAGAGATGAGACCTGGTCCCGTGGCGGAGGAGTCAGCAGTGACAGCTTCTCTCTACACCGAGGAAACAGAGGTTCACTCCACTGCACCCGTGATGCAGCGTGGACACGAGACGGCCCCTCAGGACGAGGAGACGCAGGACCCTGTAACTCAGAGTGCGGCTGGCATGGACCCCTCTGCCATTTCTGAACTGGTACCTACGACAGATTCAGGTGGGCGAGCGTGAAATAGAACATGTTTGACAGAAGGTTCAGGGTCTGAACAAGCTCAGGACTCAGTTTGTGTTTCCCTGACAGGTGCTCGTCCTCTTGAAGATCACTCAGGTGCGGTGATGGAGTCGTCCCTCCCGGCGGACCATGGTGACGAGGAATCCTCTTCAGGGGATGTAGATCCGGTGGAGCAGAGTGGACACGTTCATCCCACTGACACCCCGACAGCAGAGGTCATCACAGACGAGTCCACCGACAGTCCTGCTCTAACCCCCCGCCTCACTCTGCTGACATCCGCGACCCTCTCTGCCCCGTCGGTGGAGGTGGAATCCAGCTCCCCGGAGATGACCACTGCTTCGTCTGGGGCGGAGCCTCTGGAGGAACAGGAACAGGTTGACCAGAGCCCTGAGGTGCTCTTCAGCACGTTGGAAAGCTTCACAGGCAGCGACCCCGAGGGGAGGGGGGGAGGGCATGAGACGGAGGAGTCAGGGGACTCATCGGGACAAAGCCCAGACACCAAACCACAGCTGGTGACAGACCAGACCGCCACAACTGACCACGCCGCCGAGGGAACTGCTAGTGAGGTCGGAACTGAGGCGCCTCCTCGTCCAGATGATAAAATCTTGCTGATCCCTCATCCAACCCTGATGCCCAGCTGGGAACCAGAGGCCTCCTCCTCCTCTGCCTCCACAGTGCAGGAGTCTCGCTCTGACTTAGAATACAGCACCGAGGACGCCGAGGTCACAGTGGAGGTCAACACCGGCAGCGGTGAGTTGAAATGATCGAACAGAAAAAATGCTCAGCTCCTGATGAGCAGATTTAACCTCCATGAATGATTGAATTTATTTTAATTAAAAGAACAGAAAAGATTTTGTCATTTGATTTTAAAGAAAATAAAGTTCCTACCTGACCCCTCTCCCTGTTGTCACAGAATCCACCTGTCTGTTTCCCAGTTCATCATCTCACAGACAGGCTGAGATCAGATGTGAACTGTTGACCACATTTTGTTTAAACAGTCGCATTATTTTCACGTTTGTAACCTGTCTCATCAGCAGGTGGATCAGAGGCCGGTTGGACTGGCACAGGTGAAGTCTTCACGTGGCGTCCAGGTGAGGGCGAGGAGAACTCATCTGTGGCCGTGGACGCTCATCATGTGACCACCATGAACCCAGAGGATCAGGGGGAGGAAGAACAGCAGCTTCCTGCTGTGAGAGCAGCAGCTGTTTCAGGTGCCTGAACTCCAGGAGCTGGATGAAAACTCAGAGGAGGGATTACTGTCAGCTGACTGCTTTAGTGCCACACGAGATCAGCTGTGTTAGACAACCAGGTTTCAATGTCCACAACACATAAACATTTCTATTGATACAATTTAAAATCTAGAGTTTCAAAAAACAGTCTCTCTCCATTATTCAAAATAAAGAGGATTATTAAAGTTAGTACTGTTCTATTTGTCAGTAGGTGAAAGATAATCTAGACTACAAGCTCTAAAATACAATCTCTACAAGCTCTCTACAACAGTGGTCCCCAACCTTTTCTGTACCATGGCCCAGTTTAATGTCTGACAATATTTTCATGGCCCAATCTAAAGGTGTAGCAGATAAAAACAAAATAAAATAATAAGATCGGCATTAAAAACTGTGGTATTTTCTCTTTGATAATAATAATAACAATAATAATGAACAAATTATGTGAATTATGTAATTATGTAAATTATGTGGAAAAAACAAAATAATGGAAATTATTTTTTCTTTCTGTGCGGCCCAGTACCAAATGACCCACGGCCCACGGGTTGGGGATCAATGCTCTACAACATGTAGGACAGAAAGAGTTCAGAAATCTGACGCATTACTGGTGTGACAGCGCCCTCTGCTGGACTTTCACTGGAGCTCAGAATGTTTAGAGCAGGGTTGGTTTGGGCCGGACCTCAGTATTTTATAAATGCCACCGTGTGTTCTGAAATGGTGAAACTTAAGTTTTGAAAGGACAGATCTTTATTTAGAAACTGACAGGACATTTACGCTCTTAGTTCATCATTCAGACACACGCACACACACACACACACACACACAGAGTGTGGTCTGGTGTATGGCTCCTGGAGTTAGGGAGTGGAGAAAAGAACAAATCTATTGTCTGCAGTCATTTGGTCACGTCTTTTAATGTCTTTTAACCACTGCCCCTCCCCCGCAGACTGCCTGGACAGCCCGTGTCAGAACGGAGGCACCTGTGTGGATGGTGAGACGAGGAGGTGCCTCTGTCTGCCAGCCTACGGAGGAGATCTGTGCCAGACAGGTGCCGTATCAACGAGCAGGGATAGAGGAGAGCCTCCTCCTGACCCCCCTTGACCCCCCTGTCCTTCTCTGTGTCTCAGACCTGGAGCTGTGTGAGCCCGGCTGGGGGAAGTTCCAGGGCTTCTGCTACCATCACTTCACCCAGAGGCAGAGCTGGGAGGCGGCGGAGCAGCACTGCCGGATGTGCGGCGGACACCTGATTTCGCTCATGACGCCGGAGGAGCAGGACTACATCAACGGTCCTTTCCCAGCTACGATCATAATCCTCTATCCGTATTTCCATGGTGGAACCGTCAGACACCTCTGACCTTTCCTGACCCATGTTCACCCTTCACCACGCGTCTCACGTCTCCCTCACAGCGTCCCCACTCCCCTGATCTAGACGTCCTGAGTTTGTTTTAACGTCTCAAATGTGTCCAGACAGGACACAGCAGACGTGTCTTCTCCCTTTGAAGATGGTGTTGTGGTTTTGAAGCTGGTGTTTGGTCTGGCTGCGAGGCGACGAGATCTTAATCTGGCATTCCTGTGGTGGCAGAGGGGTCTTACTGTGCGGGCGCCGCCGCAGATCATCACTCTGCCTCCAGGGGGAAAACAGGTCTGTTCAGAGGAAACTCGAACAACGCAATGTTATTTGTTTATTTGTAGATAAATACCGAGAGTATCAGTGGATCGGACTCAATGACAGAACCATTGAGGGAGACTTCCGCTGGTCGGACGGGAACCCGCTGGTGAGTGTCTCTTTTATCTCTTTGTCTCTTTTGTCGCTGCTGGTCGGGAGTTGTGAACCCATGTTGTTGTGACTGTGTGTCTTTGTCAGCTCTATGAGAACTGGTACAGAGGCCAGCCGGACAGCTACTTCCTGTCCGGCGAGGACTGCGCGGTGATGGTATGGCATGACGGCGGCCAGTGGAGCGATGTGCCGTGCAACTACCACCTGTCCTACACATGCAAGAAGGGTGTCAGTGAGTTCCCCCGGTGACGCTGCACCTTCCCCGGAGCAGGCTTGTGCTGAAGTCACAGAACGTGTCTCCGTTTTGTCTCCGTCCGTCAGCCTCGTGTGGCGAACTGCCACAGGTCCCCCACGCCAAGGTGTTCGGGAAGAAACGTCTGCATTATGAGACCAACACCAAGGTGCGGTACTACTGTGAAGAGGGCTGGGTCCAGAAACTGAACCCTGTTATCAGGTGCCTGCCTGGTGGCCAGTGGGAGGAGCCTCTGATCACCTGCACGCCACGTAAGCACTTGAATTAACGGTCAGACTAAAGATTTGCTCTTCTCCTTCTCTGACACTTTAAACGTGAACTCACTGTCCCTCCAGCCCGCTCAGTGGAGGAGGGCGTGGTCACATCCCTGCCCCACCAGCACGAGGAGGCCATGGAGGTCACGGACTCAGCCGCGGAGCGAGCAGCGCCGCTGTTCTGGGACATTAAGTGGGAGGTGTAAAACCATCTTCTCTCCATTTCCATCTCCATCTTCCTCGTCTCCCCGTCCCCTTGTCTGTCTCACCTGTCCTTCTCGCCCAGTTTCTGCATCGAGTGAAAGTAACCGTTCGTCTAAAATAAACCTCGAGGAGAGATCCTTAGAATAATGTAGTTTAATGACAATACATTTTTAAATGAACAAGTCATTAATATTCCATAATTACATCAAGTGGTAATTACTGTTCTAGTTGTATAAGTACTTGTAAAATATGATCAAACCTATTGAGAACTTTGACGTGTTAGGATGACCTCTCTGTTCCTGTCACATGTTGAACTGCATAAAGGCGAACACTTTTAACGACTTTACTGACACGACGTCACTCTAACTCCGTCTCTGTGCTGGCGACACCTAGTGGCTGTTCGCAGGTTGTCCTGTCGTCCATCCCATCGCTGTGGTCAAGACAAATGTCCACTTGGTCTCAGATGAACGGGTTAGATGTAAAGGTCAGTCTCGGTAGCTGAGATGCTGACATCGTCTATATCAGGGGTGCCCAATACGTCGATCGCGAGGATACTGTGGGTCGATCGCATGGCGTTAAAACGTAGACGTCAGCCTATGATATGTTTTGCAAATTTATAGTAGGTAGAATCTACCTGGTAGATCATTTTGATTTGGTCATTTTCTAAGTAGCTCACATGCTGGAAAAGTGTGTGCACCCCTGGTCTGTAATGAATAAATTAAACATGAATGGACAGTTTGACCTCGGAGGACGGTGAAAAGACAAACAGGAGACAATCAGCAGATATTTTCATGACAGGTTAAATGAAGGATGACTCTGTTCAGGAGCTGTCAATCATGACGTCACCGCTGGTCTGTGAGCTGCTGTTGAACCTTCCGCCATCTTGTTTTTTTGCAACTTACTTTCGGAATAAAGGAATTTAGTTTCCCTGGTTTTAATGAGGTTAGTAGTAGGAGGAGGAGTGAGGTGGTGTCAGGTGTGATCACACAACAGCCTCATTCAAACCTGCTCTTCTGCAGCTGATCCTGGACCAGCGTGAGATCAGATTGTGTTTGGTGAGTGTGGAGGCTACCTGTAGCAGTAGGCCCCGAACAGGTGTGTCGTCTTGTCAGGGAACCCGAAGGAGTGCACCCCGGCCTTGGGGACGCCGCCGCAGTGCTTGCGGGGTTTGCTGATGGGGACCCGAACGCTCCCGTCCCTCAGCCACCCACCGTCGCACCGATCGTAGTCCAGGAAGTGCCAGGTGGAGTAAAGCTGGCCAACCAACGCCAGCTCCGCCCCCTGGCGTCTACAGGCATGCCCTGCCTGCTCGAAGGAGAAGGAGCCCGAGATGTAGAAGACAGAGCCTGTGAGACAAGGGTGGGTCCATGAGGACATTTCAATCATCTAACACTCAAACTAAGAACAAGAGGAGGACACGTGGTGGAAACAACCAGTGGATGTTCAGGGATGGAGCCAAGTATTTTCCCACTGACCACTTTGTTTCCAAATGTCTCACCAGCAGAATGTTTTGTCTCTGTCGACCTACTCTCCATCCCACTGTCGCACATCTGCAGCCAAAGGTCGCCCTGGAGCTGGGGCCTAACTTGAGGATTGTGGGTATTCTAGTGCTTCTCCAAACTGTTGAGTTCTAGAACTTGGGGCTTGAATGTGAGGGGACGTGCTGCAGCTGAGAAAAGACTCACCAGACGTCTGAGAGGTGAAGCAGAAGGCGTCGAAGCGATCGTGGTCTTTGTCCTTTGTTCCGTAGCTGCGGATCCCGGGGGGCTGCTCTCCTCCGCACACAGGCCGAGGGTTCATGATCGGGTATTGGACAGTTCCGTCGTGGAGCCACCCTGCGTTGCACCAGTCCAGACCATCTGTCCAGGCTGCAGGAGGATGCATGCTGAGGTAAAGGTGGACGTGTGTGTGTGCGGTGCACATGTGGTGGCTGCCATACCTCGGTAGAGCTGGCTGAACGTGGCCAGGGAGCCGTCTTGTCCCGCACAAGCTGCCATGGCTTCATGAAACGTGAAGCTGTAGCGTCCATTCTCGCTCTGGTACGGGAATACCACGCCTGGGCACAAGAGCCACTGTCAGTCCCAAAGCCAGCCCTCAAACTGCCCTCGCCGTCCCAGTTACCTTCTATTGTCAGCGTTATGGCAACGCTCTCATCCTCGAGGCCGTTGACGAGCTCGCAGCGGTATGTGCCGCCATCGTCCAGCTCGAGACGGCTGAGCTGCAGGGAGGCGTCCATGGCGTGAGCGTTTCGAAGGGAGGCCCGTGGGCCGAGGCGGCCATACGGCTTGAAGGCGTGGGCATTGGATATCATGATGATGAACTCCGGCCCCACATGTCCCGGCACCAGCTTCGTCCATTTCACTTTGTAGTGGCTGGGCTTGAGTCTCAGAATACATGGCAATGTGACGTCCCCCCCCCTCCGGCCAGTGACCTCGGCGTACACGGGCGGGTCGATCAGGTACTTCAGCTTGTCAGGAGCTAGAAACAAACAGCAACGGTGGGCGACCATGGTCAGAACTTACATATGTCGCTCTGTGTCAGGTACACACAGCTATGAAGTATTTCATCAGGGAATCACATCTACAACGTCTCATTCAGAGCGAGGTCACGTCATCACCACCAGCTGTGTGACATCTGCTCTCCACAGACCAGGCTGCAGCGGGGGAGGGGGCAGTGTGGGTGGACTCTACCTGCTCGGGTGGGGATGGCTCCAGCTGCAGACCAGGAGGAGCAGCTCCCGGCCAGCAGGAGAACCACGGCACAGTTCATGACGAAGGAGGTCAGTGCCCCAACTCCTGCAGGCGGTGAGATAACACAGACCCCAGTTCTCACCAGGCACCTCCTCTTTTTCATGAGCACGCCGAAGCGGGAGCTGAAGGACCACGCCCTCCGATAAAGGAATAGGAGGAGAAACAGTTCAAACCTGGGGATGAGAGAAGATGCCGTCGACCACTCGTCCTCCTGCATTATCCCACATGACGTGTCCTTGGTGTTCACTCATCATATTCACAGCTGATTCACAGTTCACTGCTTGACCCCCTCTAACCAAGTCAGACCGTTAGGATGTCCCACGTTTATCTCCTGCTCTGTCGCCCTCCCTCACCCTCTCTCTCTCTCTCTCTCTCTCTCTCTCTCTCTCTCCCGATAAAGGAATAGGAGGAGAAACAGTTCAAACCTGGGGATGAGAGAAGATGCCGTCGACCACTCGTCCTCCTGCATTATCCCACATGACGTGTCCTTGGTGTTCACTCATCATATTCACAGCTGATTCACAGTTCACTGCTTGACCCCCTCTATCCAAGTCAGACCGTTAGGATGTCCCACGTTTATCTCCTGCTCTGTCGCCCTCCCTCACCCTCTCTCTCTCTCTCTCTCTCTCTCTCTCTCTCTCTCTCCTCCTCCTCCTCCTCTGGATGACAACCATCTTTTCTCAGTCGTTTGATGGTTTCAATTCAATTATTTCACCTTGTTTTTTCAGACGTTTCAAACTGACGCCTGTTTTCTTTTGCTCACATTTTTAACCCGACGCACCTGAATCCAGCTGCTGCCGTCAACCTGCGTCTGAGAGCGATGACATCACCCGCAGTCACAGTTCAAAATCGATAACGTGACTCTGCAGAGCCGAGTGTATATAACGACACATTTTAGAGTGAGAGGATTTAATGAAGAACAGAGTGTGGTTAGCATGTGAGCGGCTGCATTCGCTGCTGCTGTCAAACAGCCCATTGTGGCCCCGCTGATAAGGACAACAGCCCATCTGTGTCCCCCACCCGCTCCGCTGCCAAACGCCACTATTGTCTGCAGTCGGCCATCTTTGTCCCAGCCCACATGGCTGGGGTGGGGGGGTGGGGGGTCTGTCGGATCTACTTTCCTTGTTGCTGCTGTGGCCCCCGGGGGACAAGAGCCACATTGTGCGAGCGTCGGTGTCCATGCAGTGACAGCAGGCGGCGGTCACACAAACATGGTCCGACGGAGGAAAGGTGAAATAATGGGATTCTTCTGTTTTTGCTTGTGTAGCCTCTCTGTTGTGCTCGCTCATCAATGAGTCTTTCTTGTCCCCCAATTAGTATTCAGCCAGCTGTCTCCACGTCCGTCCATCCACAAACATGTATGTTGCCATAGTGTCTCTATGGATTCCAGTGAATGATGATACTGGAACCAGTTCTACTTATTTTTAAATCTTTGATCAGCACAAACATCGCCCCCTGCTGTGTGAACTATAAACGACACTACTGTCCACACACTGTGTCAGGGGTCGAACACATGAAAGATTTTCTTGACAGAAATGAGGATGAGGGATTTCTGGACGTTGTCTTGTCTCTGAGTCTCTCGGCTGACGTCTCCCAGGTAAACACTTGTGGCCCTGAGGCCCACCTGCCCCGCCCCTCGTCACCTGCTGCTGGATGGACCTGCCCTACAATAAGGACGTCCACGGGACGGCGAGCTGATGCACTGGTCGGGAGATAAAATCAGATGCTCTAATTATCATGTCAATTAAAAACCTGCACCCGGCCGTTCCAGGTGGTTGTGTGAGGGAGCGACAGGCGACAGGCGAGCGGCGCAGGCAGCAAAGCCGGGCGGGCGTGTCCGGGCAGCGGCGTGGTATCAGTTGGCGTGACGCAGCCGTGCGTGACTGTGTTGACTGAAGCAGTGACAGGTGACGGGGTCATGAAGGCAGCCTCACAGGTAAATGTAAGAAAGAATGTGCACCCCCCCTCCCCCCAGGTGAAGACATTTCTAACATTCTCCCAGAATCCCTCCTGCTGGAGTGCAGTGACAGATCTGCCCGGGTCGGAGTGTCATGGAGTAAATGCTCCAGACACAGCTCCAACAGGGGGGCCCCTCTGCTGCAGGTGTCTTTAGGGAACATTCCTGGGTTTGACCTTTGACCCTGAGTGGTGCAGCAAAGAGAAAACTGAAAACTGTTGTTCATTCCTGTTCTGCTCCGCTGGAGCCGATTCCTGTCGTTGTGTGGCTCGCAGCTTCCTGCTCTATGAATTCTGGGTAATATTAAGCATTCACTTTGTGCCCACACGGGGGCACCAGAAATGAGCTGTAAACAACAATAAGCATTAATATCAGCTAATCTTCATCAGAGCTGTAATGAAGCTAACATGGGGGAGGGTATGTGACGCGTACGGGGGGCGATCAGGAGGTGATGATTCTTCTGCTTCTTCCTCTTCAGACTGAACTGATGAGTCTGAAGCTCTGGACCCAACCAGATGTGGACAGACTCTGCGTCTCGTATTTCGTGTGTGTGTGTGTGTGTGAGATACCCATCTGTGTATGTCCCTGGGCTGTAGTGATAGTAGGTGCGTGCCTGTGGTTGTTGGTCATGTGATGTGTCACATGACACTTTTTGTGAGATGTGTTCCATATGTTTATCTGTGACATGATGCACGTTGCTCTGATCTAATTCACTGAGCTGATGATCAGCTGATCAGTGGCAGATACAGATGTCATGCAGGCTCTTCACTGATTGGCTGCCTGGTGTCCTGAAGAAAGCTGCATTTGGATTTCACTGTTTTTCACTCAGGCTGTTATCGCTGTGAAGTCATTGAGTCATTCTCTTGTCACTGGAAGCGTTTCTCTGTCGGTTGGTTCTCTTCGGCCAATCACAGAGGAGGGCGACTGTGACACCTGCACGCTCTGTGATCATCACTCAGGTAGATATTGATCTGAGAACAGAGGAAGATAAGCTCACATTCCCATACCTGTCCTATGTGTTCAGCCTGGAGCTGCTCTGTGTGTGTGTGTGTGTATGTGTGTGTGTGTGTGAATTGTTTCCTGTCAGTTAAAGCTTCCTTTGTTGTATTTCATTGCATCTTTTAGTTTGACCTGTAGAGCTCCACTCTTCATTAACGCTGCTGTGGCTGACGTTCTGGCCGTGAGGTGACCGTGAGGTGACCGTGCAGGGGCCCCGGTGCAGGATAATGGCTCCACTGTGCAGAGGCAGGTTGAGTGTGAAGAACCTGTCGACGTCCTAATGTGTGTGTTATCTCACTGTTACCTAACGGGCAGGTTTGGTCTTGTGTTATCAGGTCTGATCTGGTGCCGCCTCCTGCAGCCTCCATGGAGTTACAGTTGCACCCCCCCCCCTCTCTGATGGGCAGATTGTGCTATCAGGAGACAGCTGCTGATGGAGCGACAAGTATCCTCCACTTCCAGAGTAAAGGCAGAGAATGCGTGTCATGCACACGTGCGGTGACACGGTCAGGCCATGTCACATGACTGCGTTTTGAATCAGACTCTGTCACAGAGGTGCTCGATGTCCTCTGGAGTCTCTCGGCTCTCCTGTGGGAACCCTGCATGTTGACTGAGGTGTAACTGTAGAGATGAAGTGATGAGGGACACGGACGAGACAGGACACAGTCGGTCGTCACGGCCTGAGGACGAAGAGTCAGGTTCCTGGAGGGGACACACGTCTCTACCTGGATCCTCTGGTACATTCTCATGTTCTGAACAAGACCTGGATCACTGAGTTAACTGAACAGAGCTGCGACCCATCTTGACTATCTTCCCCTTTTTAAATAAAGTAAACATTCATGGCACCAACTCCATTGCCAACACACAGAAGAGGAAGACGCCGGTCACAGAGCTTCCATGCCAGTCAGAACCATGACTGTCCCCCCAGTATCGGGGACTGCATGCAGACGGACGCCTTTTCTGTCGCCGCCTGACTGGTGATAACTTTAAATTCCTCAAAATCAAAACAACATTCCTGACTGTGGGTTAAGCTCGCAGGAGAAAAGATGGAGGACGCAGGTGTGTCTCTTATCAAACGTTAGGGTGGGGGGGTCGGTTTGCCACAAGGCCTCTGGGGCCTCAGCGTCAGTTAATCACTGTTCGTCCCGTGTCCACAAATACACTTGTGTTTGTTAAACAGCAGCTGCCAGAGAATCAGTGATATGATTCCCATCTGTCCCCGTCTGTCCCTGTCCACATACTGAGCTGTCCCTGCTCTTTCCTTTAGATTCTCACCAGAGTGCAGCTGAAAACATCAACTTTCCAAATTGCAAAATGAACAGATCTGTCTCCTCTCAGAGGGTCGACCCTCTTCCAAGGGTATTCAAACCCTAAAGATCCTGTAATGGATCTCCCCCCCACAGGTGGGACACACACACACAGGGGGGTGGAGCTCCAAGCATCTCTGCCTCCTGTGTGGAGGAGGTGAGTCTCGTGGGTGGGGCCCAAAAGAACAAAAACGCACGTGTAAGACAGTTCTGTGTCCTCCTCTTCTCACCCCCCCTCCACGCACACCAGCCTCCTGTCTCTGCTCTCAGGACGTCCCTGGTTCGTGTGTGACGGGGTCCAACTGTCTCTGCTCTCCATTCAGCCTCAGCTCCGGCGCCGGGCGTCATCCAGCCTCCCTGGTGAAAACAACATGACGGACGCGGACACCAACATGCGGCTGAAGCTGCCAATCACCTGCATCATCCTGGAGATCATCCTCATGATCCTCTTCGGGACGCTGGTGCAGTACAACTACGAGACGGACGCAGCGCAGTGGCACAACCAGACCAAACACGCCGACTACGAGAACGACTTCTACTACCGCTACGCAAGTGAGTGTCTGGGGGTCAGAGGTCACAGTAGCTGAATCTGATCTGTAGAAACATTTCCTGAGTGAGTTCAGTTTGAATGTTCTGACTTGTTGTGGAGGGAGGGAGCAGAGTCTGAGTTTCAGAGTCCGGGGTCCTCACGCTCTGTCCCTCATTGATCTTCAGCCTGGTTCATTAACGGCCCTGGACTCTGTCCCTTGGTGGTTCTGACCGTCAGAACACCATGGCTCTGCTTCAGCTGCAGGAACATTTGTGAAGCTTCTCTCTAATTGGACGAGGCCTATTCTCTGAGAGAGGACAGTCGATTAAGATGTCTTCCGATTCGCTGCCGTCTCACAGAGGCCAATCCGCTCTTTGTTCGTTTAATGGTTTATAAAAAAAAATCTTTCGCTGGCTGGAGGAGGAAACACTCATTAGAGCTCATTACTGCCTCTGTGACACAAAACCTTTATAGAACTAGTTCATCAGGATGGATCCGTCAGTCATTATCATGATGTGAACGTTTGTTCTTTGTCAAAAGCAAAAAAAAACATCTTAGAGTAAATAATGAAGTATTTTCAGAGACAAGCTGCTGGATAAATACACGTTTACATTTAATGGAAACTGCAGGAATCCAACCTGCTCCACCTTAAATCAATGACGACCTCACTGAACATGCCTGCAGGCCGGTGGGTGGGGCCTCTTCATTAAGGCGCGGCCGTTTCCCTTCAGGCCGAACCAGGCGACTTGTGGTGACATGTTGACGCTGATACTTCACTCAACTGCAAGTGAAAACTTCCAGTACTGTGTGTATTCTTTCCTATACAGCAAAATAACCCTAAGCTGGCTGAGCCGGGCCGAACACGGCCGCCATCAGTAAAGGTTTTAGGGATTCTGTGTCTCTCATTAGGCCGTCAGCTGCCTCCAGCTGTAGCGGACCACGCTCCTCTGAACCGGGCTGTCCAGTGAGATGATTCCTCTGCAGGGAATGTTCGATCTCTGCAGGGTCATTGTAGGTTGGTATGTCTGGATCTGGTTCAGGAACCCAGTGAAGATAAAATGCAATGTGAGCAGGCGGGCGTGGCCTTGGCAGTCATGAGGGCGTCGAGGACGGAGCAGAGCTGCGGAACTAATTTACCCGTCAAACGACATTCCCACCCTCAGTGATCGTCAGGAGCTCTGGGCAGCGATCAGAACTGGGTCAAGAAGACACTCGACAGAACCTGAAGGGTGGAGCTGCAGACTCAGATCAGAGGGTCCGCATGTCCCATCAGGCCAGGGGACACCCCCAAGAAGAGGGGTTGGGTGGAGGGAACTAAAAAAACAAGTCTCAATTCGTTCCTTCTTCTTTCTCACGATGCAGAGAAACTTTAAACCTCGAGAAAAAAAAAACAGTGCTGTCTATCATCCAGAACCTGACACCTCCTCCATGACGGGGCGGAGACACGTCATGTTTCATCGGTCTTCACTGCACGCCTGGACGCATCTGGACCACAAACAGACACAGGGTGGGACGTCCATAGGACAGGGACAGACGTCACGTGCTCCTCAATCTAAACCTCCACGTCGACACACTGTCAACATACCTGTGTGAGATAAGGGGGGGGGGGGGGGCACAAGTGAAAGGGGGGGGGGGGGGGGGGGGGGGGGGGGGGCACAAGTGAAAGCAATCAGGAGATAAGGAGGCGTCTGTCCTCGGGGCAGAGGACTGACTTTAGAGGAGCTCTTTAGAGGATAAGTGAATGTCCTCACTTCAGAGTTTGAACGAGTTAATGACTGTTTAATGACGATCAACACAGTCATGGGATTTTAACCCAAATTTCAGTTTCTTCTGGTTGAAGAGTGTCCATGAAATCTCAGTTGAAGTCCACTGAGACGACTTGCTTTGTCCACACGCTGAGCCGTTGGACACACAGGAGCAGGAGCTGAAGGTCTCCTCCCTGACCTGAGCTCCCTGGTTCCCACAGCTTATGTAACTGGGCTGATTCCCAGGAGGGAGGGGAGCGTATTCAAAGACCTCACGTGTCCTGTCGCTGGCAGGGGTCGAGGCTGATCCGAGGTGAGGTTAGGTCACCAGAGGAGCAGCAGCCTGCCTCAGTCTGATGTTTGCTCCTCCTCCTCTTCCCTTCTGCAGGTTTCCAGGATGTGCACGTGATGATCTTCATCGGCTTCGGTTTCCTCATGACCTTCTTGCAGAGGTACGGCTTCAGCAGCGTGGGCTTCAACTTCCTGATCGCAGCCTTCGCCCTGCAGTGGGCCACGCTCATGCAGGGCTTCTTCCACGGCATGCACGGCGGCAAGATCCACATCGGCGTGGAGAGGTAAGAGTCAGTGTTCCTGAAACCCTTTGAAAACCTTGACCTTTAACCTCAGTGATTGTGTAAAAACCCTAGAGGTGGAGAACCGCCTCCTCTGATGTCGTCTCAACCAAACTTCCTGCTCCTCCAGCATGATCAACGCTGATTTCTGCACCGGCTCCGTGCTCATCTCGTTCGGGGCAGTGCTGGGTAAAACCAGCCCAGTCCAGCTGCTGGTCATGGCCATGTTCGAGGTCACGCTGTTCGCCGTCAACGAGTACATTGTGCTGTCTGTTATCGGGGTGAGTGTCAGGAAACGCTTCTTCTTCTCACTGTTTCTCCATCACCGCCGCTCCCAAAGCATCGTGACATCGAGTGACCCCGCCTCTGTTTCAGGCCAAAGACGCTGGTGGCTCCATGACCATCCACACGTTCGGAGCCTACTTCGGCCTGATGGTGACCCGCATCCTCTACCGGCCCAACCTGGACAAGAGTAAACACAGGAACAGCTCGGTGTACCACTCGGACCTGTTCGCCATGATCGGTAAACAGCGCGCCAACAGTCCTCCGCCCTCTAGTGGTTGTGACGTGCACTTTCAACATGAGCATCATCACCTCTGTCGTAGAGAAATAAAGGAATGAATAAACAACTCAGTGGTTACTTTAGGATTTAATTTAATGTCCTGTTTGTTATCCTGACATAATAAGCTGAGGTAATAAAGAGAATAAAAACAAAACTTTTTTACGAACTAACGCTGTGTCCCCGCCTGTAGGAACCATTTACCTGTGGATGTTCTGGCCCAGCTTCAACTCTGCCATCACGGCTCACGGAGACGACCAGCACCGCACGGCCATGAACACCTACTACTCCCTGGCGGCCTGCACTCTGTCCTCCTACGCCCTGTCCTCGCTCACGGCACACGACGGCAAGCTGGACATGGTGAGGCCACCAACTGTATTCACATCCGAATTCACCATTAATAGAACCAGAAGCAGGTGGAATAAAGGAGGAACACACGCCCTCCCCGTCCTCCGCAGGGATCAGGGGGAAGGAGGAGGGCAGGTTTGTCTTGACCTCGTGTCCTCAGGGTGGATTGTGGATCTCAGCTTATCAGGGACATAACTCATGTCTCCTGGAGGCTGTCACATGACGGCTCAGCTGTCACATGTAAATCAACTTCAAATCAAGATGGTACATTCCTGTGGTGATGCTAATCCACCTTGAGAACGTATGTGTGTGTGGGAGGGGGGCGGTGATACTCGTCAGCTGATGTGTTGGACTTGTTTGCTGTCTGTCCACAACATTCTTTAAGTTCCAGCTCTGCTTGTTTGTTCCAGCTCTGTCTCAGATCTAGAGATTTAAAGAGACGTTTGAATGATGAGAGTGTGTGTGTGTGTGTGTGTGTGTGTGTGTGTGTGTGTGTGTTCAATAAGTTCACCTGGACTCAGACCCCAGAAATTAGACGCTCGCTCTCATGTTGAAAGTTCTCTTGTCCTCGTGTCCTCATGTCCTCTCCAGGTCCACATCCAAAACGCCGCCCTGGCTGGTGGAGTAGCAGTCGGGACAGCCGGTGAAATGATGCTGACGCCTGTCGGCTCCATGATCGTCGGGTTCTTGGCCGGAATCATCTCGGTCCTAGGCTACAAGTATCTCACGGTGAGTCAGGAGGATGTGAGGTGGTCCAACTCGTTACAGGAGACTCTTTTAATGAACATTCACGCAGCTGCTAATAAATAAATTTAGGGTTAAGACGAGTGATGCAGATTTGCTCCAGTTTTATTTTGAAAAGGTGTCTCACCTGACTGTGTTTGCTGCTCTTAGCCCATCCTGGAGGACAAACTGAAGATTCAGGACACCTGTGGGGTGAACAACCTGCACGGCATGCCCGGTGTGCTGGGCGCCATCGTGGGAGCCATCACCGCTGCTACGGCGGCCGTGGACATTTATGGAGCTGGGTAAGGATCCATGTTGTGACGTGGGCTGTCCCAGTGTCTGTGCACGGAGGACAACTAGAAACTAGAAGAACGACTGAGGTTGTTTCCTTTCCCCCCCAAAAATACTCAAAATCCCAGAATGCACCAGGCCTCTGTCCTTGAGGCATGGCCTTGTCTGTTTCACTGTTGAGACAGGGAGTGACCATGAAGTGTGTGTGTGTGTGTGTCTCTCAGCATGGCGGAAGTCTTCCCTGATATAGCCTCAGGAGACACTGATGCGTCGGGTCAGGCCCTCCGTCAGGCCATCTCGCTGGCCGTCACCCTGGGCATTGCGCTGCTGGGAGGGCTGATCGTCGGTAAGTGTCGCCCACTGCAGGTGACCCGTCTCAGGTCATCACAGATTCAGTTCTTGATTTGTTCTCGACTTCTCTTCAGGTTTCATCTTGAAGCTTCCTGTGTTCGGCGCCCCCCCTGACACCATCTGCTTTGAGGACAGCATCTACTGGGAGGTGAGCTCAGCACAGGAGACTGAGGAGAAAGGAAGCTGTTAAAAACCTAATGAAAATAGGAATTCGGTTTCATGTGTTTCACACTGGTCAGATACTGTGTGATGACCTCACTTCACTCATGTGTAGATTTTTATCTCAATGTAAAGTCTGTTTTCTGTTTAAAAGAAATCCTTTGGAGTCTCGTTGCGTTCTTTATCACAGCCTCATTCACTGAAAACTTTAAACCTTGATTATTTTCAACCAGCTAGGAATATTATCTGATTTAAAGGGAAATACAGTAGAAAAAAAACATCTCAATGAAATCTACAAGTCTACAAAGAAATGAAATCAAATAAATAATAATAGATCCGTTCAGAGGGCAATGTGTGTGAGCAATAAAGACTGGCCTCAGATCAGAGGAGAACTTGAAGCTCTTCTGCCTCTCCATGCTTCTCCGGTGCACGGCAGTGCCGCTGTGGTGCGACCTGGGGGAGCACACGCACCACCACAAAGTGTGATGGAGTGGGTGGATCCCAGGGGCCCTTGTGACAGGGCTCACCTGGTTCAGATGTGTCCCACAGTGACCATAGACCTCAGTCCTATAAACACATTGTTTCATGTGACGTCAGATCCACTTCCTGCTTTGCTGAGGTCAGACTGATTTGAGTGTGTGTGTGTGTGTGTGTGTGTGTGTGTGTGTGTTTGTGTCTCAGGTTCCTGGAGGAGAGACACCTGAGGAGGACACGATGACGGTGGTGAAGATAGAGGAGACAGAGAAGCTCAACAGCTAGACTTGCATACACACACACACGCAAGTTGATTAACAAATAATCACATATGGAAAATGTGGCCCCAGTGTTGAGACGGCTTCGGCCACTAGAGGTCGACCTCGAGCTGCGTTACTTTGCTACGGGCCGTGAAACCAGAACCAGAACCAGAATCTCATTTCACAGCCAGTTAAGACCAAAGACAGAGGATTTCAAACTGGCCTCCATTTTGATAAAAACTAAATATTTTTGCTTTTTTAAAAATATGTATCTCCTTGTAGTTTTGGGATTTCCTGACATTTTCTTTTCACTGTATATGAGTAGTTAGTGTAGTCTGTTTGTAGTTAGTACTTTTAATCTTGACGTTGTTTATTTGTTAAAAAAATTATCAAATTTGATCAATCATTTTTCGCCTTAGTTGATTTGGTAATCTCTGTTTTCACTGTTTTTCCCTTGAACTGGAATTTTTGAAAACACAAACTGTTTTTCACAAAATAAATCAAATACATATATTCATAGTCAGCGTTAACTGTATGTTGTATGATTGAGAGGAAAAAGAATAAATGACAGCGTCATCGAAGGTTTTTAGGAGATCATGGACCTCTGGGTTTCTCCATCACTGGTCTTTGGCTTGAGGGTTTATGGGACGTTAATAATTCTGATGAAGACCAGGTGTCTTCAGTCCTCCACTGCTCCGATCCTTTTAGATGCTGGTGGAAGAGATCACAGCCTGGGCTCAGGTCACATGGTCTCCAACACACTCTCACTTTCAGGCTTCAAACACACGAAGAAGTTCAAAGACACAGTCTGAGAACTAGTTTGATGTATGAGGAGCGATTAATGCCACTGAGGAGGAGGAGGAGGAAGCACAGGGAGACTCATCTCAAACTTTTTATTTTGAGTGAGTTGACACTTCTATGTCCCAGATGTTATTTCATCATTTTCCCATGACAACACAATACTACGTCTCTGCTGCGATGATTGGCTGATGTGGAAGGAGGCGGAGTCTATAACCAATATTTAAAAAAAAAAAAAATGAAATGTTGAGGGGTAGGAAGTACAGATACATTAAACGTGTACTGTGGTACGTTGCAGCAGACGCAGCGACAGAGGATTGATGACATTCAGGGGCTGTAACTTCCATCAGCATATAGTTTTTATAATTATATAATTAAGATCAGTTATTAATGGATATTAACATTACTGACGTCCTGTAACTGTATTTGAGATTTTCAGATAAACTCATTATCTGTAATTGTATTAATATTGACAAACCTCTCTGATGTTCTCCTGCATTAATCGCTCCTCATATCGAGGGCCCCTCTTCTCCCCCGCCCCCCCCCCCCCCCCCCCCCCACCCTCCCGATGGCACCTCGGCGTGAATGAGGGCCGCAGCCTTTTCCCAGGGACGAAGAGACAGGTGGACAGCTGTTTCCTCAATAGGAGCTCAGGCTGAGGAGCTGAATTGAGCCTCATCAGGCTAATTAAGATGCAGAGGGAAATAATCATGATTATGGTAATGTCCAGTTGTCCAACACGTCTTCTGCTGCTCTCGTCATACCTGCACCACGTGACGACAATGGAGACTAAAACAAAATCATTTTACACCATATTAAATCTTCATGTTTTATATGATGATATATTTATTTATTATAACATGTGAGTTTATTTAACAAAAAAGCAATTTCCATGATTCATGGAATTCCTCAGCTTTTATTTTGAAACGAAACCTGACTGTCCAGAAAAGAAAATAATGGAAACACATGTTCTATACTGTATTAACATGCAGAACATGCATGTTTTTGCTCCTATGACAGAGCGAAGAGGCAGCCAGAGCCCAAGACCCCAGGACACCCCCTCTCTGCATGTGGCTCTTGAGCAAGGCACAGCATGGGAATGGTGCTGATCAGTGCCTCGGGCTCACAGAGCCCCACCCCCACCCCTAGCATGTGAATGTCGTCCTTTGATGCAACTCTGGAGGTGGACATAATGGGTTAATAGGCTCCCCTAGGATCCCCAAGTCCCCCTGGGAGCCCTCAGTGTGCTTGCAGCCCTGCAGAGGGCGTGACGCGGCGAGGCTGCAGGCGTCTGAAGTTCGTCTGAACAGAAACGCGCTTAAAAAGTCTCAAACAAACTTTAAGAACGAGTCGATGTTGCAGTGTCATAATCCCCTGATTGTGTAATTATTCTTCAGTGCTCGGCTCTTGGAGCATGAATATCAACATCTCATCAGTGCATCGGGACATGCACGATCACTCGTTAAGTTTCGCCCCAACTCTCCAATCAACACTTAAGGCACCTTCAAGGGACTTCCAGTCGTCTCCTTCTCTTCTGGAATATTTACAAACCAGCAGCTCCTCACTGGGTGATGATGGAGCGGGGCTGTGGTGGGAGGGGAGAGTGGGGCGGGGCCGGTCGCTCACGAAACGCAAAAGTGGCTCAGCTGAGAGCCTCTTGACTAGAAGGAAATGATCGGTCGCTGCAGCACTAGTGCCTGGAAGAGCCGCACTCGAATTTCCTCCTGTGTGAATGACACGTCAACAAGTAGCTGTTCTTCTGTTTTGGGGATGGGGGGGCTGTCTTCATGTCGAACATGACACGTGCACCACAACAGGTTGGATGAAGCCACGCTAAAGGAGCGAACTGAACTTCTCATGACCTGTTTTCAGACTCGACCTTCATCTTCTCTGTCAGCTCCTCTTCTTCAGCCACAGATCTCTGTGTCCTCCCACCTTCACCTCCATCCTTTAACTCCAGAATGGTGCAGCTCCTACATGAGATTCCCCAAACCTCCCCCTACTGCCCCACCAGGAGCCGTCACAAGAGGAAAAACCAACAAAGGCAATTATTACACACTCCTTATGGAAAACACCCGGGGTGAGGGGGCAAGCTGGACACCACCGGGACCAAAGAGCACTGACCCGCCCCAACACACGCAGGCCCACAGTGGAGGAGCGTGACCCGGGGGCCGGGGGGTGGGGGGTCAGGAGAGGTCGGAGGCTTCATGGCCTGTTAATTGAGAGAAGCCATTGAGGAGGCATGTTGCTCAGCAGGGCCTCTCCGTTGTCAGCGCCAGCGACGGGAGCGGAGGGGAGGCAGCGCGGAGTCACGCCATGGGGAGAGAGAGAGAGAGAGAGAGAGGGAGAGAGAGAGAGAGAGAGGGAGAGAGAGAGAGAGAGAGAGAGAGAGAGAGAGAGGGAGAGAGGGAGAGAGGGAGAGAGAGGGATGATTCTGTTCCTGAGGTGAACACACAGGAAGCTGAGGTCCCAACAACCTCATCAAGGTTTGACTGGCACATCTTCAGGCCCCGCCCCCATCAGATGATGATTTCTAAAGAAACTTAAAAGTCCTCCATCTTTATAAAGAGTATGTCGTCCCCTTGACTCGACTGGACTGAACCAGAAACCCTGTGGCATGTCAGAGCGGAGGTCGTGACGTGATGAGGGTGACGTCTGGAGGAGATCTAGAACTGACTGTGTCTAAGCTGTGCATCTCTGCGTCAGAGGGGGGTCGTCCGGATCCTCTCGCTCCCCCTCGCTCACATTACCTCATTCTCATCGGCGCTAAAGAGCGAAAAGAAAAGCTGCTGATGAAAGAGCGAGGGAAAAGAGAAAGAGACGGTGAGAAGAGAAGATGGAGGGGCATGGTGTTAATTAACGAGCAGCTCATCATCTCCAACCAAATTAATAACCAGGTCATGATGCGGTGGAAGCAAAGGATGAAAAGAGGGGAGAGGAAAAACAGGAGGAAGGAGGAATGGAACGTGATGTCGGCAGGCACGCCGATGGGAATTTCGCCCGTGTCTTTTCCCCATAACCCCTCCTAACCTCTCCCATTCTTCTCAGCGCCGCCGTCACAAACACTCTTTGTGGCTCATCCAAAAAAACCTTTATCGGACGTTCATTTGCATAAAGGCAACAAGCAATAACACAGCAGCTCCGCACCTTCCCTACACACACACACAGGAGCATACACTCTGGGTGACATGACGATGAATGCGCTTGTTTTATGAATCCCTTGATGCACATACTGTACGCACACACTCTCTCTCTCTCTCTCTCTCTCTCTCCCCCTTTTGAGCGTAATTGAAACAGGAGGTGCTCACACAATATGCTTTTGTCTTAGGGCATGGCGAGGAGAGGCGGGGCGAGGGGCCGCTGCATATTAATTAGGCGGTGATGGTGTGAAAGCCAATCAGGCGTGGTGAGCAGATGACATACTGGGACAAATATGGCACTACTTTCTCGCAGCTCTCCCACGGTGGCGCACGGATATGAGAGGGGTGCACGGCGGCTTCCGGCCACGGCCCGCTGCCAGCCGCGTGGATGAATGAGTGGCCCGAACAATGCGGGCGACTGTGCACGCCATGGCGGGGGGGGGGGGCGGGGGGGGGGGGGGGGGGGGGGGGCGGTGTCAGACCAGTAGGTGGTGATGTCGAGTCGAGCAAGCTCCCAACCGCAATCTCCTTCTTCTCCTTTTTTGGTTCTGTTCGACATGAGACCTCAGAACGCTCAAACCCGAGGCAGCAAAACGACCGTACGGTTCGCGGTGACGCCATCTCACAGCCGGCGGAGCAGAGAGGAAGAGACGTCACCTGGTATCCTCGGCACCAGGAAAAAGCCTGTTTCATTTCAGATGATTGAAAACAAGAACACACACAATGACCCGGAGTCTCCATCGAGCGGTGGGCTGCCGGCGCTCAGTACTTCCCTGACAACAAAAACCGTTAGCGCTGATTTAGCGTCAGATGTTCGTTCCAAACTGGGCACATCTGTGTGGTTATCAATAACCACGAGGCTGTTTGGCGTGCAGCAGCTCCCCTCTTTCTCTCCCATTCACTGCTCTGTGGAAGGAGAACAATTCAGGTGCTATAAATCACCGGGGTGGGGGGGCAGCCGGAGGGTGACAGGTGGTACAGTGGCAGAGGGAGACCTTCGGTGCCCCGCCGCTGTTTTTTTTAATCCTCCTGGGCCACCCAGCTTCTTTGACGTGGGCGAGCTCGACCTCCGCGTCTTTGTTTTTGCGGCTCAGTTTCCCTTTTCTCCGGCCACGTTTGTTCCCCGTTTCCTTCACGGCCTTTTTTAAATTCCTCCAATGTTCCAGTTGAATTTGTCTTATTGGGCCCTTTCTTTTGGCCGTGGCCTGCCCACACCTTTCCCTTCCTCTCCGCTCCCCCTCTCGTTGCCAGCTCGCCGCTCCGCCGTTGCCACCCTGCCTTTTTCATTCCCACCCCCCCCTCCCTCTTTTCCCCCTCCTCCCCCCTGGCTCTGCCCGTCTTTCTCTGGTCACTGTGCTGCTCCTCTATCTCCATCTCCGCTGCTGGCACTCAGTTCTGAGTGAGCGGCCCAGTGTGTGCCGAGGGGAAGCTGTGTGTGAGCAAACGGGTGCCCACGCCTGCCCCCGGCGCCACAAAGGGCTCTTTCTTTGCCCATCAATGGCGTCCATTAACGCCGGGCCCTCTGCCTCTGGAGGGGATGTCAGGCTTCCCGGGATGGCACACAGAGCTGGCCATTAGAGGCAGGAAGCCGGGGGCAGGGGCACCATGGGAGAGCTGCCAGGGCAGAGAGCTCAGCTGTGTGCAAATACACACACACTCCCAAAAGGACACATTTACTCCCTTGTGCACACAGACCCATGGGTGCACGAGTTATCAGAATTTTCTGCCGATAATTGTTGAGTTGTTCTGAATTGACATCTCTGAAGGCCTCTCCGCATATCGACACAAACATACACACATTTTTATTTGAAACGTTCTCGTCTTTGTCCTCTCTCATCATGGACGGTGCTGTCCTCCTCATGTCCGGAGGAGCAACAGGTTCAGAGAGCAGGAGGCCCGGGCCTCAGATGGGCTCCCTGGTTTTTTGAGGCTGGAGGAGAAGCTCCGCGGAACGTCCCCCGTGTGGGTCAGAGAGAGGATCAGAGCAGGTCTGAGGTCAGTGCTGTGGGCAGATCTAACAAGGTCCTGTCCTCCTGTCCTCTTCCTGTGGGCGTGGCACAGAGCAGTCTGTGCTCACACAACATCAGAGGAGAAGATTTGAAAGGAGGCAGGTTGGTACACTGAGAGGACGCCATGGGGGGGGGGGGGAATGGGAGGGTCAGCTCCTTTGGGGAGGGCCGGGAGGCGGCGGGGGGTCGTGCTGCGAGAGCAGGTGGGGTGGTGAAAAAGAGATGGAGATCTGAGGGGTGTGGGCGAGCAGCAGCGGGTCAGCATCCACTGATCTAATGATGGCGCTGGCTCACTTTGCACAGCGCCAATTAACTCCCAGGGAGGGGACAGTTGATGGACAAGTCTATTATTAGAGTGCGAGGAGGCCAAGCGCCTCAAAGAAATCAGAGAAAGAAAAGTCCTGAAGGAAGTGGCAAAAGCTGCGTGAATGCCTGTGATATGCTTCACTGGCCCAATTGTGGCTGTATTGCTTTCTTCCTCCACTCCCCCTCAACACGACCTCCTCCTCCACCTCCTCCACTTCCTTCTGAGCACAAAAACACAACTCACAACTGAACATGATGTAAAATCGCAAATCAAACGCACCTCAAACCCCTAAATCCCTCCAGCTGAGTTGAGCGCCGCTGGAAGCTCCTCCCCCGTCCCTCCCAGTCTCTGAGCATGATACCCCCCCCCCCAATGAAAAGACCAGAAAATATTTAATATTTATTTAATATTAATCTAAAAACCAGAAAAGGGATTCTAATTCTACAGTATCAGCTTCTGTGGGAGTCAAGGCACAGTGACGTCAGTCAGCCTCAGGCCCACAGACCCACAGGTCTGAGCTGCAACACGTGTTGCACACACACAGGAAGATCATGTCAGCAAACATGCCTGATTTATTTAATTATCAAGATTATAAAATTATTGAGAGAAAATTGGGAAAAAAAAAATTTCACAATTCTGAGGAAAGTCCTGGATCCTCCTGATCCACATCTGTGTGTGTGTGTTGTGAATGAACCTGTTGAGCTCCTTCGTGTTTCAGATTTAAGCAGAAACTGAGACGTTTTTCAAACGATGATGAGGAATCGACTGATTCATCACATGAAAACAACCTCCTGCTCTTCTCTTTCTTCTTCCTCTTTCTTCTTCTCCTCCTTCTCCTCAACCCCCCCCCCCCACCCCCCCCCCCCCCCCCCCCCCACCTCCTCCTCCTCTGCTCCTCCACTCCTCCTGCAGCTGCCAGGTCGCTGCTCCACTTCTCAGCGGCAGCTTTATTCATGAGGAAGAGGGACGAGGGGGAAAACAAGCAAAATGAAAATGGCAGCTGTTTGTTTACGCGTTCCCACGACTCCATGCCAATTAAGCATCGTCATTCCGTCGGCCGCTTGTCTCCCCTGATTAGACACCCCTCAGCAAACAGGAGCAGGAGAGAGGGGCCTGCGGGAGGAGGAGCAGGCCTGCAGGCCAGACCTCCTGCCCGGCCGCCACAGAAAGAGAAGTGCCTCTCCTCTGTTTTTTCATTTAAAGCCTTTAATTAAACCTAACGTGCCTCTTGGATTCATGTCTAAGGTTTCCATGGTGCACAAGATTATTTATTCCACTGTTACACTGACGCTTCCCCCCGTGCCGCCGGCTGCCGAGGGAACGCTTCTGTTCCTCAAAGTGTCAAAGAGCTCGGAGCAAAAAACAAAAAAACAAATTCACATATAAACTGTGTTTTAAGTACACACAACCAAAGTTGTGGCTTTAAAAACCTGGGAATTTTATTATAAGATAGATTGAAAGATAAACATTTTTTCTCATTTATTTGATCAGTGAATTAATTTCTGAGACTATTTTAGATTACTTTATTCTCATTGTTATTATTAATAATTCTAACAATGAGAATCATGATGATAATAATTATAATAACAACAATATATTTTTTAAAGTAATAATACAAATATCATTATTAATGTAATAATAACACAAGTTGTTCATTGAAGCAGTGACAAACTCATCATCAACACTGATGTTCAGGTTTATTTTTATTACATACACACGGTATAAATACAGGTACATACACATTTTTTTAAATACTACTACTAATTATAATAATCAATTATATTCAATTAATCAATTGCTATTATTATTGCTGTTGTTGTTATTATTGTTATTGTTATCATCATTCAGTCTTGTGTGTGATTTAGAATAATTCATTTTGTGAAATATTCTAAAAGTGGAATCAAACACACAGCTTCTGTTTTCCTCCTTATCAAAGTACAAAGTAAATATTCCACCTCTTCTCCCATCATCTTCATCTTCATCTTCATGCAGGTTTCCCATGGAGGCAGTTTGCGGGATGGCCACTTGATGCTGCGTCCAGAGGAGCTGTGTAATTCACAGCTTCAGGTTTGATACCAGAACGTTTTCTGAACTCAAAATGAATCAAAAGAGATTAAATTCAGGTTGTCACGTTGATTCATCCCCAGATTGTGAATCAACTCAAACATTCATGAGCTCTATTTGCATATTTTAAACTATGATCCCAGTTTAACCAGAGACATTTTGATTTCCCCTCTGAAGAATTATTTTAACAGAGTCTCTTCTGTGCATCAGAGAATCACTTCCAGAGAAGCTGAAAATGTTTCAGTGATGTAAAGATTATTTAGATTATTAGTTTATCCGCAGAGGAGTTCAGAGCAGAGTTCATCACAGTCAGTTTCCTCCGAGAGAACCTGAAGAGGCGAGTTTTCCTCCAGTTGTGTGCACTCCACACCAGCAGGGGGAGGTAGCAGCACTGTGCTGGGCTATAAGTCACCTGAGCACAGGTTCCCAGATGAGAAGAGGAGGGAAGCCGCAGGCCTCAGGTCAGTGTGAATCGGCTTCAGCTGGTTTGGTGAAAGTGGACCTGAGCACTGCTCAGTCTGATTCTGCTTCAGTCCCACGTCCTTCAGCAAACACTCAGCATGTGAAGGACAGACAGGACTGAATGTCAGGGGGATGCTCTTGTGTTTGTCAGAGGAGGGAAAACATTTCCAACTCAGCAGAAGTCCAGATACTTTCCTAACATATTAAAGCAACAGAAGTACGAATTCAACCTCTAGTGAATCTGTCCCTCCACTGTGACGCCATGTTGCTGTGCGTCTCTTTTCCTCTCCTCTGTCTCGCGTCTTCAGCTGTCTACTCTTGAGTAGAGTTGGACCTCAGACGAGGATTCATTGTGTTCTTCATTCTCTGTCTTGGTTCTTGACCCTTCAGCTGCAGCGTTATCAGCTGTTAAACACGTGGATCGGGTTGGTACCAGATCCAGTCCAGGTTCTGCATCACAAACTGGACAGGAAGTGATGTTTGGTGCTTGGCACAGGTCGGGGTCACGTGTGAGGGTCTGCTGACGTGGAGATAGGTTTAAACTGGAATGATGCTGCCTGTGACGCATTAACATAAGAAAGCACCTCCATCTCACTGCACTTATTTGACCTCTGACCCCCCTTTGTGCCTCCCAGACAGCAAATTGCTGCGGTGGTAGTGACGGGACCCTCGCTGCTCCACTGCGGTGCCAGTCCGGGCCGGGAGAATGTCTCTCAATCAAGTCGTTTAATGCCCCCCCCCCCACACACACACACGCACGCACACCGTCATACACACACTCCCACACTCTTCCCCAGACAGACTGGAGGACTGTGTCTCTGCTCCCCCTCCTCCTGTCTGGGTTTTAATGAAGAGAGGGAGACCATGAGATTCTCTGGATCTCTGTGTGTGTGTGTGTGTTGGGGGGACGGTTATAGAGGTCTAATCCCATAGAGTTGCCACAGGATGAGAAACATATGCAGCATGTCATCACAGCAGCATCAATGGCGTCCTCTGTTCCTCCATCAAAGCCCGGGACGCTCTTTGTGCGTTCCTCCAGATGGTTGACGCCGCGGACGCCGCTCTGATGACAGCAAGCTGCTTTACAGGTTTCTGCAGCATTGCTGGGGGGGGGGCATTAACTGGACAGGATCAGGATTTCATCCTGAGGTCCATCCAAACAGCTGCAGACGTCCAGCGGAGGCAGGTCTCTGGGTGTCTCCGGGTGTCTCTCTCTGCAGGGTCCACAGGTTCCCTCTCAGTGTCTCTAATCACCGGCTCTCAGCCCTGATTGTCCATTGTCCTGGACGAGACTGCAGCCGTCTGCAGGAGGCCGTCAACGTGCTCCGTCCTCTTCTCCCCCGGGGGGAGTCAGAGGTCAAGTGACAACTTCCTCCTCTCGTCCCCTCCCGCTCCTGGCCTCGCTGACTTTGTGGGTTTGACCTTTGTTCTCAGTCTTGATGTTGGTTTTTTGCTGCGTTCTGGACAACGTGGAGCAGTGTGGGAAAAACCCCAATCACCGCTCGCCGTCTTCTTCTTCTGTTTTCAGGTCGTCCGTCCTCTGTCCACGATGTCTCCTTGACTGGATTCTTTGGACTGAGGCACAAACGTTCGGTTAAATAAAGAACGGATTGTTAGGATCTGATGGTTTGGTGTTTGGGCTCAGAGGAGCAGCGAGTCTGGAGTTTGAACGTCACATGATTGACCTCGCTGATTTCTGCTGCCGTTGTGTTGCTTCCTGTGCGTCTGTGTCTTTTAAAATGTCTGACAGGAAAGTCGTCATGATTGATTTCACATGCACTGAGCAGCCTTCAGCTCTGGTTTTTAAGGAGAGCAAAGCTAAAGTTTCTGGTTGAGATGGCCGTGGAGCACTTTGTGTTTTATTAATTTGTAAAGAAGAAAACAAAAATCCATTCAGTCGTCTTTCACTTCCTTCAGTTTTATCTCATCGCTAGGCAACGGCGGGCAGCTCTGCAGCCACGTGGAGTTCTGATCTGCTGCAGACTTTAGACGTTGTCGTGTTTCCTGCGTCTCTTCTCTGGAAACTTGACCGAGAAACTTTAACTTGAAGCTTCTTGTCAAGCTTTGGGAAAATGTTGTGATATTTAGCGGCGTCATTTTAACAGGTTTTACCGCCGCTCTGTAAAATGGTGCTCTTCTTCAAATGTGAGTTGGATTTAAATCTGGAAACTGATGATTTGCACCAATAAAAAAACAATAGTAGGTTCAGATTTCAGAGAATGAAAGAATCAAAGGATGTAATTCAAACATACATCTTCCAATGAGTATTTGAGAAATACATGTTTTCACAGGAACTTTTTCATTAGTGTTTTAATAATGATATATTTTTCATTATATTCTCTTAAAGCAAAGTTAGGAATATCTTTCATTAAAATGTCTAAATTATTATCTAAATTTGTTTTTCACAAAATGTGTTAAATAATTTGAATAACTGCAACAGAATTCATCAAAGTCAAGGTTTTTAAAAAATGTCTTATTAAAAATGTTATCTCCTAATATACCAGTTAAGAATCAGTGGAGTCGTTTACGCTCTCACACGAGAGGAACAGACACAGAATCGTTGTCTTATTTCTTTTATTCTCGTCTTTTTTAGACTCCAGAAAATAAAACAAAATAAAACAGCTTTATTTTTAGAAAGGAAAAAACTTAAATAAAAAAATGTATTCTATCAATGTGTTGATAAAAAAAATGTACTTTTTTTCCATTTTTTTTTAACCTAAATTTACCCAGATGAATAAATATCACCTGCTAAAGATTTCACGCACACACATGGGGGCTGAGCTGTGGTGTAATCCAATCACAGATCCTGAATGAAAGGGGGAGGAGGCGTGCATGTGGATTAAGGTGTACGACAACTAACCTTCTGGGATCAAATAAATTGACGCCATCGCTCCCAGGAGCAGGGCCTCACTCCAGAGGCCCCCCAGGGCCTCAGGCCACTCCACAGACCCTTGAAGTGCACATTAGCTGTTATTCAGAGATCAGTCAACAGCAGCGTTACAGAGAGGAAAGATCCCGTCGCTCCTGCTCCTCCTCCCTCCTCTATCGTTAATGTTTTAACAAATTAGTTTTATCACAGTTTAATTTTGAATGATTCACTGCGGTCATGTCTTCATAACATGGCAAGCGCTACAGCTTTTCAAAATAAAAGCTCTTTAATTCAGCCTGATAACTGCAGCAATGAAACAAGCATGCTCTTACACTGAAGGCAGGAAGTCTTTAAATGTTCTTCCCATGATTCGACTCTGAGAATGTGAGGCTCTGACATAAAAAAAATCAACAAATCACGAGTCAGCGATGATCAGATTCTGCTGACCGCCACTTCCACCTCCTCCGACCCAGAGGGTGGACACGTCATGTGTTCCTCGTTGTGATGAGCGGATTCTGAGAGTAACAATGTTAATAATCACACGTTTCCCTGCGTGTTTTTTTGCGTGTGTATGTACTTCATGCTGTCCCTCTCTGTCTTCACGTTGTACTCGACACAACACGGGCATGCCCACACACACACACACACACACACACACACACACAGCCTGTTGCCAAGGCAACCAGGAGCTAGCATGAAAGCGTTGTGGCGAGGTGAAGCATGGCATCAGTCTGATGAGCAACTGCCACCCATGTGTGTGTTAATGTGTGCATTTGTGCATATTTTGTGTTGACCCATAATGAGACGGGGGGGGGTGGGGGGGGGGGTGAGGGGGGGGGGGGGGGGGGGGGGGGGGGTGACATTAACATCCAGGAAGAGTAAACAACAAAAGGTGCCGTGTCCATTAGCGGTCGGCTTCTCTCCGGTTGCTTGCCGATGCTTAATATTGAATAATTAGACGTCGTTTTACGGCTGAAAACATTCTCATGACTTCACGGCCGAAGTCCCAGCTGCAGGTGAGAGACGCTTTGCTCTGGATTCAGGCAACCGGCAGATCGTGCAGTGTGTGGCGGGCAGGCTGAGGGGTCTGAGGTCAGCCTGTGGACATGTTGTGCCAACAAAAAGGATTTCCACGCAGTTAACCTTCCATTGTGAAGAGGTGGTCAGAGGTGAGGAGAGGTCAGCGCTGATGCTGTGCTTTATGGGGTGACGGTGGTGGTCCACCTGACCTCTGACCTGGGCCCAGTCACCAAAAGGAAAACAAACTGTTTTCAATGGGCTCTAAATCCCCGGGGACAACGTGTGGTGATTCACTTCATTACATGGATTTGAACTTTCAAAGATTAGTCAGCAGTGATTTCACACAAACATGTACAAGCTTAATTAACGACGTTACATCCTGTCCGGTGGAGAGTAATGTAACGGCTCATCGTGATCCATGACAGCACATTAAGAGGCGTCGGCCGTCTCGCTGTTGATGGTGTGATTGATCATCAGGCTGCTGGGTTTCCTCTGTTACCGTGAGAGGCCCCCGCTCAGGCCACACCCAGTCAGGCCACGCCCTCCTTGCTGCCTGTACCTCTTGGCTCTGTGTGGCCCGGACACGGCAGCGCTGAGACAATGGCCGGTTTGAGTGCAGCCCCAGATTTAATGTTGGGAGGAGACGCAGTTGTTGTGCTTGCGAATGGAGGTGGAAGCCCTGGGAGGGCGTGGAGCGGCCATTAACATTCAGACACTGATCGTCGCCTTGAACTTGAACCCCCGAGGTCCCCTTGACCTCAGCTCTTTTCCCGTGCTCCTCCCTGCCCTTGGCGTTGGTGGCGGCCTTTTGTTGCGCTGTCAGCATTAACTCTTCACGCCCCCTCTCTCCTCCACCGTCCCCTGGGGGCCACGGCTCTTCTTCTTCTTCTTCTTCTACCACCATGTCCCCATGTGCGGTAGGTTTTCGGGGCACACCCATCTGGTCTGTGGCAAACGCCCCAGTGGGGAATTTTGTTTTCCCAGAATGCTAATCTGACCCATGGGGGTTTGATTCCCACATTCTGGGATGTGAGATTTATTCTTTTGTTTTTGAGGGGAGACGCTCGGCTGTATTCCTGTCGTACCCCGAGCAATAAACCTCAGGGCCACCTCTGGAGTAGGATCAGGATTCTGAGTTTCACTCGAATAAAAAAACACAAACCTGTCATGAATCGGTTGAGTCCTCCCCAGCGTTTGAACTTTTGCCCAGCTGCGCCAATAAACGTGCAGCGGCCCCCCCGACGCTTCAGTGTTGTTTAATTTTACTGGGCTGTAAAACCACATTTAGATTCCGGCTCCCCGGATGCCATGTTTACAAGTCTCTCTCTCTTCAGCGCTCCAAGTGTGTCCGGCAGCATTATCACTGTTTTTAACTTCATTTAGCGTCATTTTTGAGAGATTCGTCGCCAAAATTAGGACCTGTCAAAAAAAGACAAGACTTTAAAAGAGTCAATGCATTACTGATGTTTTCATTTCCTTCACAGCTCCATGGTGCAAACAGCCAGCCGAGGAAGAGGAGGAGGAAGAGGACGAGGAGGAGGGGGAGGAGGAAAGGAGCCGAGTGATTTAATCTGCTAATTTTTCTCAGTTCTTTTGGCTGTTGACAGGCAAGTGTAATGGTCCTTCAAGTAATGGAATCAGCCACTCAAGCAGCACATGCACACGCGCACGCTCGCTCACACATGCATGCACACACATTCAGCTGCTGAAAGCACGGCTGCTTTGCATATGAATGACATCACCGTAAAGTTTTCTGGGGAGGTTTTTGGCGGTTGGGGGGTGGGGGTAGGGGGGTGCCATGAAAGGAAAAACATTAGTCAAATCACTTCCCGCCTCAGTCGCCGGCCCGGCTACTTGACATTCCACTGCAGGGCTCGCTCGCCTTCAAGAGGCGCACCGCCCGTGATTTGGAGGCCGAGCTCATCAGGGCCGAGCGGCAAGCGGCCGCCGCTCGTTCTCTGTCGTGGACAAACAGACGCCGGAGAAATTGCTCCGGGGTGTGAGTGGATTTTAAGCTCGGTGCTGGTGCCGCTCCCACCGACGGCACAAGTTGAAATTCATTCTGGATTCCATCAGAAACTAAAAGTTTTCTGTGATAATCAGAACTCTCTTACCTGAATTCAGAACTGTCCTCCAACTTCAGGAAGTATCACATACTTGAGCTGTGCTAATTTGATTTAAGTGATTTAGTGAGTGAATACGTCATGTGATGACTGAACCCGTCTCTTAATGAAGGAGGAAGGAGGAAATGTCACACACTTCAATGTTTCTAGCAACCAGGGAACCTGTACTTCAGCTAAAGAGCCAGTATTAATGTGCCTTAAATTATTGTTCATTGTATCAAATCATGTATTAAGGGTCAGACTCCAGGTTCTCAGATCAGTTCTCCGATGGCCCCTGAATGCATCACTCCTGTGTCATGAACTGTTTCCTGATCAGAACGATCAGAACATGTGGAACCTCGACTCCTTCAAACGAGTCTCACCAGTTTCTGGAAATCCTTGATCATCTTCTCCGAACTTACGCTGACACATCCAAGCTCCTGAGGCCATGTTGTGCCCCTGGAAGGCCGCTCGCTGGTGGGCGGATCTGGACAGGTGCCCACTGTTTCTTGGCACTGACCACTCGGACCCCCCCACGTCTCCAGAATGGTACAGAAAGGCCTCCTGGGGGAGGGGGTCCTGCATACCAACTACGATTCAGAGGAACTTGTGAAAGGAGCAGCACCCGTGTTCCCTGACCTTGGATGTGCACCAACACCCCGCCCCCCCGCTGCCCACCATCGGCCCTTGTGTAGCTGTCACTCAAACAGCCATCACTGCAACTGTGGCTCTTTTCTGTGTTTTATTTCTTCAGTGACCGTCTCTGATCCAACCGCCATCGATGCCAACTCGACGCCATCTTGGGATCTGATTCCCTCACTGTCATGATCTGATGTAGCCAGCAGCCATTTTGTACGTTCAGTATAAACGCCTGCACGACACATCTCCTCTCTCTCTCTCTCTCTCAGCTATAACTTAGACAGTGATCCAACATGGCTGCAAACGACAGCCTCGGTTGTTCGCCATCACTCCAGCTCACTGTCGTGTGTTTAACATGGGCTCTCAGTTCATTAAGGCCTGTAGTGCTTGACTAATGCGAGTTGCCTCTTGGCAGCATGACAAACTGTGAATCAGATTATGAGGGCCATAATGCCGCCAAGACACACGGAGGCCGAGGGGAGCTGCCACGGAGAGCCGTCGCTGGCTCTCTGGATGCTAACGCCTGGGACATAATGTAATTGCGGGTCGCCCCGGTTAATAAGGCCACTGTAATATTTGCATGGAGCTGCTGTTTATGTGCACCACAGCTCATCTGAACACGCGGCGCAGCTGTAAACACGAGGGGAACGGCTTGTAAAGCCTCTGCGACGCCGCAGACATCAGAGGGCTGCGTTAAAAACCCACATCAGTGAATTACGTGCAACTTCATCAAAGGGAGGAAACGAACGATCCACCTGCACTGTACATGGTTACATTTCATTTGTTTTACAGTGGGATTTCCCTCTTTTACATGACAAAGCTAATGAAATGTGAGGGCCCATATGTTGGTGTTGGTGCGTTTGCCATATGTGGGCACACAGCAGCCTGCAGCACGGAACGCCGCGCTCTTTGTTTTGCTTAGATTCAGAACAACGGTTGTGGATGGATTGTTCCTACAACAGGGTTTTCCCTGCTTTCTGGACACCGCTCTGCCGCCGCCGCCCTGTGCAGCTCAACAGAAATAAATCCACTTTGCTGATGGCGTTTTTTTTTTTTAATAGCCTGCTTATGATCATCTGGCTGTAACGTGTTGGAGCTGGGTTGCACATTCGAAGGACACTCCGGCAGCTGAAACCAGAACTTGTCTTATCACATGATCCAGAGCAAACAAACACACACAAGGTCCAGTTGTCCTGTTTTCAATGTAAACCTTTATTTCTATTCCAACACAGTTTTCCACAATAAGGCACATGTGGTGAATACTCGTCCACGGCGGTGAGACTGTGCCACACAAACACTGTGGCGCACAGCGCACGGCTGGACACAAACAGTGGGTCTGATCTGCAGCTAAAGAAACACAGGTTTAGCGTGATTGAATAATCACGCCGCTCCACCGATATCAGACAAGCGACTCTGTTATTTTTTAGAGATTAAAAAACATAATTTCAAGCTTATCCAGGCAGATAAGTAATTGTCTCGAGCACTGGGATGTGCATGATTATCAGAAGAATAGATTTTCTAAATTAGTCGCCCTGGAATCAGCTGCATAGACATAGATTGTTTAAATTCGTATTTAAAAGATTTGCATAGATTATCAATCGTAATAAAACATTTGCCACTTCCTGAAAACGAATACAGAATGAACAAGGCTGCAATGGCTCTCGCTTTATTGCATTAGTGTGTGTGTGTGTGTGTGCGCGCGTGTGTGGACAGGAAATGAAGGCAGCGTGTGAGGCCTGTGTATTTGTCGTGTCATTACAGCGACGCAGGTAACTGCCATGAACCAAACTGCTGCGCCTCAAAGCCTGCTGGGACGGTTTTAATAGTGTGTTCTGTAGACACAGAGCCACGCGCTCGGCTCCGCTGCTCCCTGCTGATCAAATACACTCCTGCTATCAGGAATATTAAATGTGTGAGTCCACATTCACTCAGGCTGTGGCTTATATCCGCTGCCTCTGTTAAGGCTGCAAATATGAGATTCGATCCACGCAGCGATGAAAGTGAGCTATGTTCTGTCATCTGTCACACAGCGACGCTTGTGCTCGTCTGTGTCACTATATTAACGCTCCTCCAGATCCGTCCCTCCTGCTGACGTCTGAAGGAGCGTCTACAGCCCGGAGACAACAGGAGCCAAGTGGGACGGATGAAAGAGGGAGAAGACAAAAAAAAAAGAAAAGCTCAAACAGTTGCATAGAGTATAAAGACGACAGCTCACTCCTTCGCCGTTGTGTCGGCCGACACACGGAGCCGTCCAATCGCAGTGCAGTAATATTCACTGCTGCCGTGGGTCTCACATTCATGTGTCTCTGAGTCCGAGCAACTAAAAAATAAGCGGCTCATCAACGGGACTGGCGCTAAGTGGAGGTGCTTTACAGCATTTATGTTTAATGATGTATGAAAATAGAAATGACAGAATTCAGTGGCACGCCCTCCACACCTCAAGCCGCTGATCTTCTGTTTGCACCTGGCTTCTCCTCAGTCCAGTGTGTTTACATTCACCATCACCGACCCAGCTTGACTACTGGGTCAAATAACGCATCACACGGCCGCATTGAAGACGAGGAAATGTTCCAGGGTCACAGCAAGGAATCTGTGGCGCGTCATGCCCAGACACTTATTTACTCCGGGCTGGAGGAGGAGTCCCGCTGTCCCTCCGCAGTCTGCCTGCCGTCATCCTGCACCGGCAGCACTCACCTGCAGAAAGAAGGATGACATTATGAATGCGGCTGCCATTCCTCAGAGGGAGTCAAAACACACAGTGAGGCCAATCACGCGAATGTCAAAACAATTATCTGAGACAGTTGGCTGTGAATTTCAATTTGAAAAATGCTCGTCCTCGTTGGAGAAAATTCCCCATTGTGTGTCCTAAATCTGGCCAAGGGAAGCACAGCGCCACGTACCAGCCGAGGGGATTGAGGCTGAAGTTGAAAGGCCTTAGCAGGAGCCTGGTACGCTATGAGCTGCTAATACAAAGATGAAGCATGTGACACACCCTAAGCTAGGCTGAGTTCGACTTCAGAAGGCTATCAAACCCTCTTTTTGTTGCGTTTTCAGGCAGCTCAGACAAGCAACTTAAAATATTACAGTGGGTCAGCGAGTGCAGAGTGAACCAATAATGCAGCAGAAACCAACACCCACCCTGCTGATTATCACCGCCCGAGCTACTGGCAGGACTCACGTTAGCCTTGGCATTTAGCGCGGCGCTGTTGTACAAAGCGGGCGCACCCGGTGAGGGTGGGGTGAGGGAGGGTGGTTCACGGCCCAAGTTGGTGGCATAAAAGGCAGTTTGGGGTATTGGTGTCGCTTTGAATTATTGGCATCGTGGTCTTGTTTTGGGGAGAGGACTTCCCTGAATATGCTTGTTAATAGTAAATTTACAGCCCCAGCATGTGGCCTAATAAAACCAGGGGATGGAGAGGATGATGAGAATGATTGCAATTTTGCGTGTGTGCGTGGTGGGGGTGGGGTTGTGGGGGGGGGGGTGATTAGTGGGAGAGAAAGAGGAAGGTGCCAGTAATTAAGAGTCTAAAAGGGTGTGAGAGAGGCGCACACTGCTCAAAGCAAACTTTGGATTCCACACTTTTTATTTATGCACGCCGGCTCGAACCCCAGATCCCTCTTCACTCTCTCCCTCGCCCTTTACCCGACTCCCCCAGCTGAATGAATGGCTCTAACAGCACTGCCGTGTCCCGTCTCGCAGCACCCCCCACCTTCCTATCCTCTGGCCCTTTTTTCTCAGCTCTCCCTCCTCCAGCTCGGCCCTGAATAGGGAGCCGAATTGAGCAAACAGTCAGGCTGTCAGCTCAATAGGAGGTCTGGCCGTGAACTTGAAGTCCTTCCCAGGCCCCCAGCCTCCCATCAGAGTGGGAGGAGTGGTGGTAGTTGGGAAGACAAGAGGGAGGAAGGGATTGTGGTGATGGGGGGTTGAAGGCAGACTTTTGGGGGGCCCCTACGTGCCAGTGTTGGGGGGGACCCCTGCCACAGAGGTTTCCCAAGGCTGGTGCTCTTGCCGGTGCAATGGGGGCAGGGTGCCCCAGCTGCCTGCTTACCCCCCTCCCTCTGTGCTGATGGTGGGGTGTGTGCAGACGGGACAGTGTCTGCTCCCCTGCCAAAGCTCCTCTAGACCCTCACAGATCCAGACACAAGCTGCTGGCCGTGCCCACCCCCTCACCTCGACTCGCTCCCAGCCTCCCAGGCTTCTCATCATCTCATTAGCCAACGCCAGCCACTCCACTGTCTACTGTGTGCATTGTTTTGGGCTCTGCATAATTTACACAGCAAATTGAGAGCGACCCTGGCCCCCTTTGCTCAATCTACCACCTGTTTATGGCGGCCTGGCTGTGATTAGTGTGCTGTGGTTTTGACACAGTTACGGCACAACTTCTCTGGAAGAGCCGAGCGACGCCTCTAAGGAAATGTTGTACGGAGCCCTCGGCCTGACCTATTTACAATTAGCATTTTATTTAGGTTTAGTCCATGTAAATATTGGAAATCAGTGTCAAAGAGAAACGTCAGATAACCTGACTTAGCTGTTTTCTCTCACTTGGACCCTACGAGTTGTGTTTCAGCCTCGGCATTATGTGCTAGCACCCTACTGTAAGTTAGCATTAGCATTGTCTCCTTGACCTCCACACCACAGACACAAACAATGGGAGGTTTCTGTTGCAAGGACAATGCCATGCATTGTTTACCGCCTGCCTTACTTAATTAAGTCCAGTTGATGCTTATTGGACTTTTGGATTAAGCGGTTTTGAAAGTTGGGAGCTCCTCGGTTGGAAAAATGCTGCCCTCCAACAAATTCGCTGGCGGAGAACAATACTCGACTTGTCTGAGCACCGACTGCCCTCCAACACTCGTCATTCACACAATGAGAGGCTTTCCAGTAGCAAGACGCTGCCTAGCGAGGTGCCACTTTCTCACTTCTTCACCACCTCTGCTCTGTCTGTCGTTTGTTCCTCTGTGAGAATGTGATGAGTGATTCAGAATCAGTTTCCACTCGACACGTGTTCCCACCTCGACATCTCTCCAACCTCATTTAACGAGATGAGATGAAACCTTTAGATTTTGGGAATTAATCTTGAAGTCGTAACCCACTCGCAAAAAAACCTCTTAATTCTAAAGCCCTACCATGTTGTTTTATGCCATACAAAACTTAGTACTCAGGTGCAGAGGCACAAATAGCTGCTCTGTATTGTGCAGTTTGCATCATATCTCCAAAATGGCAGCCGCCGCCATGTCAGGGCAGGCATGTGAGGATGCCATGAGAATTCCCAAACGGGAACGAAAACATTGCACATCGGAGGCCAGATGCCCACTGAAAGCCTCCTGAGAGAGGCATTGAGAGCAGAGTGATTTAATGTGAACACAAATACAAAACCTGCCCCTCCTACATCAGCCTGCCCTCCCCTCCGCCATCGTGAATCGTGCAATTAACAAACGTATCCGAGATGATTAAAGCCGAGGCTGTACAAGGGGCGAAGGCTCGGTCGGGTGGAGGAGGGAGAGAATGGAGTGTCGGGGTGGCGCCAGTGGAAAGATGCAAGATGGTGGGCGCAGCGAGTTTGGCATGTTACCTGCACTGGCTGGTCTTCCCACTTCCATTTCATGCCAGTGTTGCTCTAAGATGGTGGCGCAGGCTGCGTCTTGCTGTACAGGAAAAAAGGGCAGTCTGCTGAGGATGGAGCAGAGGAGGAGGAGGCGGCGATGCAGAGGAGGGCGAGGAGAGAGGGAGGGCAGAATCAACAGCAACCCCTCCTCCTCCTTATTCTCTGTTTTTCAGTCTCTTTTTGCCAGCCCTCCTTCAGGGGTCTTGTGGTGGTCGCCTGCACAGACAACGAGGTGGAGAAAATCAGAGGGTTGGAAATATGAAGAAGGTGGTTTATCCATCAAAACACACATGTACAGTTCACAGAGACATGCGAACGCAAGCCGACTACACACATGAAAGAATGTATACACACTAACACACACACACACACACACCTTTTCATGTCTGTTCTCATGGTACAGTCTGCCCCTGAGCATGCAAATGACTTTCATTATGCAAATGTATGCAAATCAGATCCAACCATCTGAGAATCAAGGGTGGGAAAGAAAAAAACTCGACACAGAGATTGAATGAAAGAATGAAAGAGAAAAGAGGACAAGAGAAAAATCCTTTTGAGTGGCAGGAGGCGGTAAGTTAGGTAAATGCTCTGTGCAAAACAACAGTAGCCCACTTGAACAAACACGATTACCTTCTTTTAATGCGTCTACGGCTTCATTTTATTTTAATTTAATTTCCTGCATTCTTGTCATTTTAAAGGACACCCGTTGTTTTCATTTACTTGCCATAGCTGCCGTTTGAAGCAAATGATTTCGAAAAGTAAAACACGACATGACTTAAATTCAGGGTCACTGATGATGATCTGCATTCCCGTCGCACCTACTTTGCATCTGACAGCTGCAGTTAAGCGTTAGTGGAAATAATGCCAAATTTTCAGCATGGCTAGAAATGTAAACAGCTGCTCAGCACTATTGACACTCACCAGTTAAGCTAACATGGATTTGATGTAGCACCTCTAAATCCGGCTGTGATGTTGGTGTGTATTTCGTTTAGCCCTAACAGCTGATTCAAAGCTTGTGCTCCACATTTAAATAGTCTCTGTGAGACATTCTCATGATTCGTTGATCTGTATTTGGCAAGTGTAGAATGATAAGCAGGACTAGCTTAAGGGTAACATAAGGTGGCCGGATATCAAGACAAGGCCTTCCGCTAAGGATATGAGATGAGGGTTATTTTTAATTGTCTGTATTTACCAAAAACCTTCCCTCAAAGACTCAAACCTGTGAGTCTGAAATGAGAGCAGCACTTTGAACCCAGCTGATGAAGTTTGTGTCTCTGTGGTATAGCCACGTACAACCCGTCTATTCAAAGAAATCAACAAAGACAGCTGACTAATCGGTGCACAGAGCACACTGTCTCATTTCACTAATACTCTGAGTCCAGCAGAAAGGATCTTCCATTAGCCGGCAGAGGAGGGAGCCAGCTTTTGTCTGTGGGTGTCAGCAGGAGAAGGGTCTGCGTCTGAAATTGGAATAAGGTGGTGAAACAGGGGTGACTTGAAGTGTGAGAGAGTTGTGGTGGGTAAGCAGGGAGGGGACGGACTACAGCGGTAGGTGGGGTACTGCTGAATGGTGGCAAACCTCTCCTAATTGGCACTTGACATTTTTTTGCCATTGGCACTGGAGTGGGCCAGCTTTCAAGCCCTCTCCGGGTCCTTGTTGGAAGAGTGCCTTATGCAAATATGGCGAATGGGCTCTATTGTGAAGCCTCTGATATTAACAGCTCACGCAACAATGAAATTGTGTGCTCACACTGGACTCGTAGGTGTGTGAGCGAGAGCTAGACAATGGCAGCGGGAGCAGCTTCAGTCTGAACAGACTCTCCATCGGATGCTTTGCCAAGTCATTTCACTAGAATGGCCTTTTCCTGAGGACAGAGGCTCTCAGTAAAAGCTGTATTAACAACTGAAACAAACAAATGCATGCAGTGTTTTGCTCTGGCTCTGAGAGGGGCTCTGTTTGTGCTGCTGCTGAATGGCTCCATTTATTGTGGTTGAAAATACTAAAGGTGTGGATAGAAAGGGCTTCGCTAATTCTCTTTGAAAGACAGTTCCCTTCTTAAAACATCACTGTCCCGGTTCTACTTGTGAAAATGTATGCATGCCTCAGTGCTGTTCCTCGCTCCTTCTGATATTTCTTGCTTCCTCTGTGCACCCACAATTTCCTCGGCTCACTCCCTCGGGTGAGCACTGCTCGAGATCTAAAGATATTTGCTCGGTCTCGTTGGATAAAAGACGGCAAATCAGTGGAGAAATGTGGCAAAACTGAGCTACATTTTCAAAAGTCGTAAAAATGATAGAGGCCAACACCCTTTTCGACAAGGTGTTTGAATGGACAAGGTCTGAGGCATCATCTGAAAACATCTTTATCTCCAGACGACTGAAAACCAAGAGGGAGGCGAGCAGAGCAACGGGTCAGATGACTGTAGTGGCAGGGCGGGCTCACAGTACACCTGTTACTGATCTCCTTTCTCTACGGAGGCCCAGTGACTTTTGAAACCACCTTAGATACATCCATTCCTCTGTAAGTGAAAATAACGGGGTCTGGCCTGCTCATACCCATCAGCGAAGCCATTTTCTAAGCTCTGTTGGTGTGTCCCTTCAAGAGAAAGAGAGGTAGAAAAAAAGGAGGCAAGAGTCACCGGGTCTTATTCAGAAAACTGTCTGGCTGCTCGGACCTGGCATGGCTGAAAGGGAGGCAAGGGGGCGCATTGTCCCGTAGTGACAAGTGGACTAGCTCTATTGACTGTAAAGTCTACTGGGGGGGGGGGGGGGGGGGGGGGGGGTGAGACTCGACCACAATGGCTGTTTTTCTATTTGACACTTGGAGTCTAAATCTGCTTGCCTAGTGCTTGGAAGCTAAGACAAACCTGCCTCCTCCTCCTCTTCTTTCCATCACCCTTTCTCTCTGCGCCCTCTTTCTATTTCAGACTCTGCCATGGGACACAGAAAAGAGAGAGCAAAGGCCCTACGGTGGTTTTTAGGAGCTCTCCCATCTCTGTGCCATTTCCAGGCGGGCGGAAGCTAGGTCTCTGCTCTGAGGTCCCCAGTGTGAAGTGTTAGTGATGTAACTGTGCCACACACAGAGCCAGCACAAAGCATTTGCACCATGACATGCGTCTCCCAGGGCACTGCTTAGGGTATAAACACAATCTGTCCCAGACTTCAGCTCCCATTCACCCCCAGCACTGTAACTGACACAGAAAAGGAAGCAAGAGGAGACACGGATTATCATTGCACAAAGTTCCCCCTGCCTCGTGACCCTACTTTTTAAAACACAGAATTTACCCGCACAGACCCATGTGCCAGGTGGACACAGTTGTCAGTCTGCGGTCGTTACAAAAAGAGATCAGGCCTTACCACGTTCATAAGTCAACATCGTAATAAAAACACACAGGTGGTGGTGGTAGCGCCACAACAGAGAGAACCAGGTTCTACTCTGTCGTCCAAGCAGGAAGCTGTCACTTCCTGTAAAGGCCCTCGTTGCTCTCTCCTATTAGCGGAGCCCAGAGCTCAAATGTCACACTGAGCACCTGCAATGCAGCAGGCGGGCGGGCACAACTGCAGGGCTTGAAGAGATTGACATTGTGAGGTGAGTCTGCCATACAAGCTTTTGGGAATTTTGCTCCCGCCCTTTGCCTGCATTTAAAATTAGTACCACGTCAAGCCAAATTCATCCAGACCTGAGGGAGTTGCCTTAACCGGGCTGTGTTGAAATGGCAAACCCCCATGTGAAATAGGTATGACAATTGGAGTTCATAGCTAGCCTTGTAGCTCCAAAGCCTTCAGACCCCGGGAACAATCCTCAGTCGCCTCTCACGGCAGGAGTTACCCTCTAGCTTTGATGGGCAGAAAAGAAATCACACCTTCAATCAGCCATCAGGGGCCTCAACGTGGAGGATCTGATTGACCAATTACTCCTCACCATGAGACCGGGCAAAGGACCTAAAGGCTGAAATTGTTCTCCTTCTCTCACTCATGGACCTCGTCACTGGAGGCACCTTCTGCTTGATTGCCCCTGGGCCCCCCCCCCCCCAAACGACTTGTGCGCACACACAGGAGCTTTCAGTGAGATCCCATCAGGCCTTTCCACATGGCAGCACCTCATGGAATGGAGGCTTTGCCACGGACCATTCACAACCAAGCCAACTGTCACGTCAAATCAAACAACTGCCAGGACCCCAAATCAAACATCTTTTCAAGAAAAGGCCGAATGGAGTAGGTGGGAAGGAGGGGAAAGAATAAACATGGCTAACTTAACAAAACTGGCCCCAAACAAATTCTTGTCTGTTCACTTTGGTGCCAGCGGGGCCCTGGGAGCCCAGATTAACTCGGAGGGAGCATTCTTAACTCACACAATCCCATCCAAGTCAGAACATATGTATAATTCATAGAGCCGTATGCAGCTCCCATGATACCAATGGCAACTTTTTTTTGAACACTGCATATTCTCTTTATACCAAAGATGGAAGCAGCAAAGCAGAATTCATGGAGACCTGTGAACAGCGTGCTGACTAACCTGACCAGCAAACTGATTAGCTAACTTGTTAAATGACTTGTCAAAGTCCACCGGCTTTGGTGAATCAGTGTGGGCCTTTTTCAGCAAGCTCGTCACTCCTGGCCATGTGATACTAAAGCTAAGCCCCCGCATGCAGCCCCACACACCAGGATCATGGGGCTTATTAGATTAAAAGTGATCCTGTTGCACCAACCATACTGTTATGGATCACTCCCACAGGCTGCAGCAGACATGTACGTCAATGTTTCATTTGTTTCACCCTGCCTGCTGACAGAACTCTGCTTTTCTAAATGCTGATGGACTCACGGCAAACTTACCCAACGGCCTTGTGGGATTTCACACACATTCACACAGGCAGACAAACAATAGACCTATAGAGCACTCAGGCTAAATCATGCTCCTTACCTTCTGCTGCAACTCCCTGCCGCCATGCCCTTGGAACTGTCGTCCATTTTCTTCACACGTTGCTGTTCTTGTGGAGTTGAGAATTTTTTTGTTTTTTGAGGGAGGTGCATATGGGATCTTGATGCCTTTTCCAGGAGTGTAATGGGATTCTTGTTACTTTCGGTTATCTAGCTTTATGAAGAATGTACATCACTCATACAGCTAGATAACCAAAGATAACAGCCAACCCCTAAGGCTACCCATCCTCTCAAGCTGCAGGCGGAGTAACATGGGCTGTGACCTATAAGCAGAGGATAAGGTAGTTAAAAAACATGGCTCCATCTCTTTGATTTTACACATCAGGTGGTTTTCGTGTTAAAAGAGAGCAAGGATGAAACAGTGTGAACATCACCTCCAAACAAAGATGCTACTCTTCGGGCGTGGGGCCTTTTTTCCTCCCTCAACGTACAGCGGCCCTTAAATGTCCTGACCCTTATCTTTTTGATGTCACCATGTGGCCCCCCTAACCCCGCCTCAAACGCCCTAAGCCAATAGGAAACCTCTCTTTGTGCAAAGAAGGCTCCGATTGGCCTGCGGGTAATGCCTCCTTATAGAAACCTCCCTTTAAGTCAAGCAATCAGTGACAGGCACCAATAAAAAGTGCACAAGTTGATGAACCAGTCCAAACCGGCTATGGCGCCAACCTTCCCTTTTCCTGCCGGGCGCTCGTCCCTACGGTGCACCCGCATCACCCGCTGGCCAGCTCCATAGGAGGGTGACGGCTTCAAACGCCGCCTCCCGCCACGGCCCAAATGCATTTTTAAATTAAAAGAAGTCCCAGGCTGGTTTATCTCCGTTCACGTGAAGCGATGGCAAAGCAGAAGCCGGCGTCACAGAGTAGATCGAAGAGAATAAAATGCACCTTCAACACATGTACAAAAACATAACAACTAAACAGACCATGCAGGACCAGAGGGAAAAAGGCTTTTCTATTTTTAAAAAAATGTTTACAAAATACGCAAATAGGGCGTTAAAGGCTGAGAAGGCATCTTCACATGTGCAGGTACAGACAATGCTCCTGTGCACACACAGACATACAACCCCTCTCACACACACCATGTAGCCACATGGCACGAGGCCCCATCTAATTAAAGCTATTCTGTGTGCCCAGATCCCTGTTGTGGCAGACTCCTCCCCCACCACAGTCACCACCACCGGCTGAAAGCAGAGCGAGATGGAGGAATCCTGAGGGAGAGGGAGAGGAGGGCAAGATACACAGAACATTCTCGCCCTCCATCACACATGCCCAAACCTGAGCACTCCTTCTCCACTTGAGTGGCAACATGGCAGGCGTCAGCAGCCGCGGCTACGTCCCTGTAAACGAACAACAACCCCCCCCCCGTCATTGTTCTCGCTCCAACAGCTGGTCTTCTTCTTCTTCTACTGTCTGAATCCACACATGCATTTTTGCTGCCACGATAACACACGTCTTCGTCCAGGAGCTTTTTGTTTCAGTCCAGGACAAAGAGAGGCCTTAAAAAAAACACACACACACACAGTGTGAACCAGCTACCAACTTTCACTCTTTAACTGCAGTTTTACATTTAAAAATATAGTTTGCTTCATAATAGGTTGGATAAAATATTTAAAATACATATCTTCTAATTTTAAATTTTACTCTGTAAATCTCAGATATTTGTGAATTATAATTTTAAAGTAGGCTTTGAATTCCTATTAATATGAATGATAATAATAATACAATTATCATTTAAATGACTGATTATTTCTTGTAAATTTAAAGACAGATATTAAAGAACCAAATCAGTCCCACCCTGTTAATTCATTAATTTATTAGTTATACTCTTGGAATGATCCAGAGCTAGTGTGAGGGTTACTTCTCCTATTTTCTTCCAAACTGGATCAGACAAAGATAATTGCAGGCATCTTACTGCTCTTATTGCTCCATTATCATTAAGAGTTCTTTCATTAACTCTGGCCTCAATTTGAGTTTCTGTCTCTCCATCACGCCACCCTTCGGATCAGCGTGATTCAAAATCAGCTGAATCCTAAAAAGGCCCCTCCTTCCCCTGCCTCATGACGTCAACAAACCTGGGGAATTGGGAATAATTCACGTGCACGGGTCCAGAGCTGATGAGGAAGGAATGGATCCCGATGAAAAACAAGCACTGGTTATTGTCTGATTTAAACCACATGGTGAATCGCTCCATCTTACGCCACATGTTGAATTCTCCAGAGATAATTACGCGAGTTTTAAGCACGACATAAATGTGTTTTACGCACGTGTTAAAAGCTGGAGGGCGGGCCCGTGCGTGTATGAGGTGACCCGAAGTGCAGAGCACCAATAAATCAATCTTCACAAATCCCGCGTGCGACAAAAACCAAAGTGATTATAAAGCGTTCTAAATTCTAAAAATGATAAATCTTAAATTACCGCAATATTTTACCATGCTGTTAAATTTAAAATGTTTGAGTGTAAGAATCTGTTGGACTGTTGATTTTACCTTCCAGCTGTTTTATCTCTGTTCAACTTTCACTGTTATTATTTCTTCAATCTTCTCGAACCTAGAGCCTCTGAACGGACTGAGCCCTGAGGTGTGAGGGAGTGAGCGACCCCGGCCGTAAAGCGCGTGCACTGAGGCCGCTGAGCGTCTCTCCAGGGATTCCTGGAAAATACACACGGTCATTTTATTCAGCACGAAGCAGAGAACTGAGCCCAGTTCTGCTCAGGACGATCAGCTGCTCCACCCTGCTTCAATGTAAAGACAGAAGATATGCGCGCGCGCGCGCACACACACACACACACATACACAAACCATGTGTTCTACTTACATAACTCCATTACTTTATTTAGATTAGGACTTAGTTTGAATTAAATTCTAAATGTTCGTATTGAAGACGAACCGGCTCTGACCTCTGATGCCTCACGTGCACACTGATGCTGTGAGTCGTTGCATAATGTCAGATTAAACTCTATTTTATTTGTTTTCTAAAGCTCCTCGGCCTCAGTTGTCTCGCGCTGGGTCCGCAGCTCGCACACGTGTTCCGGGCACAGGCCTCGGTGCTCTGGGCACACGTGTGCGCTGGATGATCCCTTTATCCGTCCACTGTGGGTGTGAACGCCACTTCTGTCTTTATTACGCCTGGCTGCTGGTTTCATTTGGACTAAGGGAAACCGGTTCTGGTGCCACAGTGACCCCGTGCACGTGAGAACAGAGCGGGCTGGAGGCGCATCTCGGCCTCCAGGCTCCCTGACAGTGGCGCATACACGAAGCCGTGCACGATGCGTCAGCGAGGCCGTGGACAGGTGTCCCTCTCGAGTTGTTCCTTCACTGATTCAGTTCATCATTCACAGAGTGTGTCCACACTCTGCCGTGACCTTCCACCGCACGTGCAACCTGTCCTCTGAGAGCAGGCGGGTCAGAGGTCACTGTGCTGCAGTTTAAAATTGAAAAGGGACACGAGCAGAGCTGGAGCACATGTCCCCGTCCCTCTCAGGACACACACTGACACTCACAAAAGACAGTCTGCTGCACGAACACGCATCGCCCATTTTCCTCAGCCTCATCCCGGCTGCACACGCACACGCACCCTGCTCCGCTGCCGTGCGGGGAGACGAGGCTGCCAGCCCCGCTGTCCCGCACCACCCGCCCTGCAAGAAAGCACATTACAGCTCATACTCACGCCGTCGCCTGTGCGCGTGTGTCCGCTGTTCAGCGCCAAGGAGCGCGCGGCTCGGAGGATGGGCTCGGACTGAGCAGCTGGAGGCTGGAGCGCACGCTCTTCATGGCTGCGGCGGCTGGTGACGTGTGCGTGGCTCCATCCATTCAGCTCCCCGCGCACGGGTTTTCCCTCTGTTTTGTTATCGGCCCCATTATTTCCCGTGGATCACCTCCCCCTGCCCCCCCTCCTCACATGCCTGCGCCGCTCGCACTCGCCATCCCTCGCGTCAGATGCAATATGAAGCAGGAACAGCCTTCTCTAAAAACATATACTGCCGCCAGGACACGCCCCTTCATGACACGGCGCAGGTCTGCGTTTGTCTCCACCCTCTGAGGGTGAACGCGGACGTGCGTGTGAAGCGATCATGGACGGTCCAACTTCTCTGCTGGAAACGATCACATGAGAATGAATGTGGGGATTCTTCCTCCGACTCCGGGTCTGAATCATGGCCCTCTGAGGGAGAAGCCACCAGAATGACCATTCACAGGCCTCCACGGACACGCACCCCCCTCCCGTGCGTGTGTTCTGTTCTTCCACACATGAACCCATGTGGGATTATAAAAAAGTTCCGTGTAATCTTGTCGAGCGACTGGACCCCCCAACACACGCGCGCGCGCGCGCACACCCAACTCAGACTGCGGCCCGCACTCCTGCGCCTGCATCAAGTGCGCACATCCACTCATTGTCTGCGTCTTTGACACCGAGGAGTCCAGGAATGTGACCGGGGGGCGAGCACCGTGCAAATCAGCCTTTACTGTCCCCGCCGAGCCCCGCGGGCCGCGGCCAGGAGCCGGGGGAGCGGGTCTGGGTCACTCCATTATCATAATAATCAGATCGCGGGGATAAAAATCTCCTTTGAATAAATTACTGCTTCAATAGGAGGCGCGACTGCCAAAGAGACAACTTTGTCAGGGCCCGCTCTGTTGTCAGGGGTCCCCTTTCCCCCTGTCCCAGTGTCCCCGGCTCCCCTCGTTCTTTCTCTGCGCATTTGGACGCTTTCCTGGAGCTCAGCCTCTAAATACGGCCTCTGTTCCTCCCGGTTACCGGGGCCGGCCTCGGCTCCTCCTGGGAAAGAGAGGAGCTGAGGAGGCTAATGGGCGAAGGAGTGGGCACAATAGGTTGCCCCCTCCTCTTCCTCCTGCATGATGGGAACCCGGGCACCGAGCTGGACATCAGCATCCCGGCTTCATTAGTACCCATCAGGCCATTCCTGCCCCCCCCCCCACCACCACCACCACCACCACCGCACACACGCTAAGGCCGCAGTCCTGCACCAGTGCCGAGCTGGACATCAGCATCCCGGCTTCATTAGTACCCATCAGGCCATTCCTGCCCCCCCCCCCACCACCACCACCACCACCACCGCACACACGCTAAGGCCGCAGTCCTGCACCAGTGTGGGACTCTTAGAGATAATGTTGTGTTAATCTACTACTACTACTAATAATAATAATGATCATAATAATAGCAACAAACTGTCTCATAAAATCAGAAGAAACTTGAAGTGTAATTTAAAATTTAATCTACAGCAAGAAAAGCGATGAAAACAAAGAAAAGTTTCTGTTTTATGAAATGATTTTTATAAAGTGACAGAAGCTGTGGGAACAAATGAACTCTGATTGTAAATTCATTTATCGGTTAAGAACGTCACTTTAAACAACAACTGGGATTTTAAATTTAATTTAATTTCACGTTGTGTCTTCATCAGAACACAGAACACTGAAGAATGTCAATAATTATCATGACAGAAATAGAAAAAGCTCAATTAAATTTTTTATTAAGACTTAATGTCTCCATCTTTTCATATGTGAAGATCTACTACATTTGTTGGTTTTATTTACTAGTGAACTAAATAAATTCAAGTGTTGGTCACTTTTAAATTTAAAGTTGTCACTTTGTGCCCCAGACCAAATATTTTTGTTTGCAGTTTAGATTAAAAAAAAGACTGAACAATAAGACACAAGAATAATTTACTCCACGAAACTCCTCAAATCTCTAGAGAAGCACTTTTACCTCCAGCCAGGTCACACACATTCAGGCCTGACCGAATCTGGAGCAGAAACAAGCATACAGCGAACACAGAACAGCTGTTTTCATATAGTGGAGAATTTAAGAAATGTAGAATTCAAAAATTTTCCTGTGAACAAAGAGAGCGAGAGCAGAACTAAATCATGTCTAATTAACCTGTTGCCATGACAACTCCTCCAGTCCATATGTTTTCAGATTTCCTTGTTTTAATGTTCAGACGTCAGGGTTACAGGCCGTCTGTGCACCTGGCTGAGGAACGTCTAAGGAACCTCTGAGCACAGCTCAGCCCATGAGCAGCACGTCAAACACTCACATCCAATGAATAAGAGCAGCAGAGGAGCGGAGAGCAGAGGTTCAGCTCTCAGGATGTGAAGAAATCTTTCAGATGAACAGGTTGGACGAGACAGAGTCTTGTTCCTGCGATGAAGACACATTTAAAACCAACGGATCTCCTGGAGGCCTCGGAGCTGCAGCTCAGCACACAGACGCATCCTCTGCTGTGATTAAAATGATTTCTAGGACAAATATGAGAGTGAAGATTCTTCTGACTGTGAAGCTTGCAGCCTCAGATCTTGGGGCGGGGCCCCGTGGGTCCAGAGCTCTCTCCATCGAGGCCCTTGGCTGTGGACCTCAGGAGCTGAGACTCTTGAATCCCAGTTTTTACAGTCTTCCTCTTATTTCATCTTTTTTCATCAATGTGTCTTTTCCATTTTGTTGTTTCACTTGTTTTCACTTCTTTTGTTTTAATTAGCTTTTATTTGTGAGCTGCTTAGCTGCTTAGCTGCTATTTGTCTGCAGCTTCTGGTGAGCCCTGTTTCTGAAATCTGCCTCTGAAATCAGGTCTTTATTATTATTATTATTATTATTATTATTATTATTATTATTATTATTATCGTGATCATGGTCTCTTTGTGTGACAGTGGTGTGCAGTGTGTGGGAATATGATGAATATCAGCAGGAGCGTCCAGCCTCTCTCTACCTCTCTTACCCAGGTGAAGTTACACCAGTGGAACCAGTGGAACCTCCCAGTCTTCCCAGTAACACGCTCCCATCTCAAGACGTGATCTGCAACTCAAAGCTCCGGCTCTTTTGTCCCTGAAAATCTACCCACATTGGAGCTGCATGGGGCCAAACCAGACAGACCCCCCCCCCCCCCCTGAAAATCTGCCCACATTGGAGCTGCATGGGGCCAAACCAGACAGACCCCCCCCCCACCCCCCCACCCCACCCCACACACACACACACACACTCAGTCAGTTCATCAAGCAGAGGCAGTGTGGAGGTAAATAAAAGGATGAGCTGAGACAAAAGAGATGACACAAATGAGAGATGAGATTTGACTTGTACTTCATCCAGATTCACCTCCGAACCTGAGGATGTCTGTCTCCTCCTGGGAGGTTCAGTGCTCCTCTCCTCTCCTCGCTATAGAATCTCTTAGACCTTCTCCCCTCGCTCCTCTCCCCTCGCTCCATTCCCCCTTCTCTTGTTCTGTGCTCTCGTCAGGAGCCACAGGCTGCACTCACCTGCGACTGAGCTCCTCCTGCTGCTCCTGCAGCATCTTCCCATGCAGCACATCTGCACAGACCCGGAGCAGCGGAACAGCAGAGAACACGCAGAACAACCCTGAGTTAAAAAAGAGAAATCAAATGTCCCGCAGAGTGTGGAAGAGACACGGAGCTCCTGCAGGAGGAGGAGAGCAGGTCCGGCTGCTTGTGTCTGTGGAGGAGCAGGAGATGGAATCTGCTTCCACGCGCTAACAAAAAGGAAACATGGCGGATTGAAAATCTCCCACGCCAGAGTCATTACGCCTGCAATTAGAAGCTCATTTGCATAAATGCTAATGAGTGTGAACACATGCGCTGGAGGGGCACGAGGCTGAATCTGTTTCTCCGGAGGAGCAGGAGCAGGAGGAGGCTGAGGAGGAGGCTGGAGGCCTGAGGAGGATCTGAATCCTGAAACCTCCAGAAGATAAAAAAATAAATCACAGGTTTAAGATTTGAGTCATGTTGAAAATCATCATGAATAAAATTTACACACACCCACACGTGCAGCCAGAAAAACAATCCTTTATTGTTTAAAATTTAAATACGTGTGTAACAGACAATATTCAAAGTTGAATAATTATTGTTTTTATTCAATTAATGATGTCGAGACCAAAGTGGTTAGTTTGATTAAAATGATCGTATTTTATATAAATTAGATTTCAAACCAGAAGTGGAAAAATGATTTGATTCCTGTTGATTATAAATCAAATATTTTCTAACTTGAGGTTTGTCTTTGTAAATGACAGAATTATTTATTTATCAGACTGACTGATCATATTTAAACCTGCTGAGCTGTGCTCTGACTCCGGGTCAAAGTTCAGATCCTTGTTGTTGGAGGTCATGGTCAGATCTCCTGAGGATGCACCTCCTCATGGAGGCTGAGGAGGAGCAGCTTCGCTTTCTCTTGTAGCTTCTTTCATTCTGTCTGGTCTTATTTAGGTTTTTCTTCATCTCCTCTTTGGTTTCAGGTCAACTCTTCGTGTGTCTGCGCTAAGCGGACACGCGCAGTGATCCAGACCCAGAGGCCGCGCACACGCAGGGAGGGAATCAACAGATGGCTTATTTCTCTGAAGAAAAAAAAAAACAACTGAAGATTTTAAATCTTAAAATCGATTTTTCACACGAGGAGAGTTAAAGCTTTTTATTATTGTTATTAGATTTGATATCACATTAAATTCATGAAAAAGGAAGTCAGGTATTTTAATTTGTATTTGATCTCTTCTGCATGATTGAAAGAAAATAGATGATAGATAAATACAAATGAAAACCACGAGGCCACTGTGCTCATCGTGACGTCATCCTCAGTGTGAAAACACTTGATGTATGAAACTGTTCAACATAAAACCGGACTTTTAATTTATTTCGCCAGATGTTAAGAGCCTAAAATGTCTTTTCAACGACCTGTTGATAATTACCTTTAGTCCAACATATAGACACACACCTCTGACAAAACCCTTTTTATATGATAAATATTTATAGGGTCAAATTAACACAAACGAACAGATCAATAACAAATAAACTAATACATAAATGCAATAAATTTAAATCAACCTCGTTTTTTCTGAAAACTTTAATGTTTTTATTCTAACGATTTCTCACATAAAATCATTTCAGATAATTAAAGGAATAAGAAAAGTCAGAAGAAGAGACAAATCCATTTAATTTCAGAAGATAAAAATGTAAATGTTGTTTCTTATCTGTTTTATTTTTATTTATTTTGTACAACGAATCATAGTTGGGTCACTGCGGATTCATTTTTACGATTTATTTTTATATATTTATTTATATATTTCGTTTTGTTATTTTTTTTTCAATAAATACGGTTTTGTGCAAATAACATTTAATTTTTAAAAAACGAGCTTTTTTTTTTTTGCAGATGTGGAATCTCAAAATAAATCCTTAGGACTTCAGATGAATCTGCTGTAATTTGAATTAACCGCTGTGAACGTTGACAACCACACCCACGCACATGCACGCCCAAATGGTGCATTTGCATGTTGTATCCCACGGTGGAAATTACAATGGGGAACAATTAATATGCGCATAAATTAAAAAGTGAGAGGGGATCGTGAATTCCAGGAACAGGCGGTCATCCAAAGAGGAGGAGAGAAAAGAGGCTCTGTGCGTTCACACGGAGGAGGAAGAGGAGGAAGAGGAGGAGGGTGGTGAGGGAGGAAGGGGGAGAAGAGAGGATGCTGAAAAGACAATGGAGGAAGAGGTGGAGTAAAAAGACGAGGAGAGATGATGAAAGGAAAGTGGAAGAAGAAGATTTTAACCCAATCACTGCTAATGTGTTTCATTTGCACTTGTTAATAATGATAATAGACCTCTACTACAACTAAAAATAATAGTATTCATACAGTACCTCTCCGTGATTCACAAAGTGATGGAAACCGGAAAAGATCAAAGCAACTCAATGAGGTTCAAGTTCAAAGGAGCTGAAGCAAAATGTTTCCTGTTAAACTCCTGTTAAAATGCTGAGTCATGGCAGCAGAGTCTCTGCTCCTCTATAGATGAGACTCATCTCTGGTAGCAGCTCCACCCATCTTTCATTTCTTCTGGAGACATATTTTTGACACCAGGAGCTTTAAATTCCCCCCGTGAATGACTCACGGTGTCAGGAAGTGAATCACTGCTAACAGAAGCAAACCATGAGCAGTGGCAGTGATGATGTCATCATCAGGATCGAACAGAAACTCTGAAATCAGACGAGCTCCTGTGACTTGCTGTCCGGGCCCTGCCTCTTGTAATCATTTAAAATAATTTAGCATCTTTAATTTTTCCAAATGTGCTCATTTAGTTGTGGTTTAAATATTTGTGTATATTGTTGAGTTTTTCTTTTGATATTTGCTTTGATGTTTCAGCTGACAACCGTTTCTAAACATTCAACCCTAGTGTGGATTGGATTTCGGTCGGTCAGCCCTCCTCAGTGAGACCTTGTGACCTGGAGATCAATGAACACTAGGCAGAGATACTAAACAGATGGAGGATATTTCAGTTATTTCAGCAGATGTCAGTGAAACATAGAGAAACATATAGAAACCTCATGTTCTGGCTCTGACAGGTCAAGGACCGCATTTATATTGTTGTATGGAAATGAGAGAATATTGATGCTGTGGTTGAAATGGTGGAACTGGGAATGTCCGGAACGTGAAACTCTAGAATTTAGAAGCTGAAGCTGAATGATGAGAAGTTTAAAAGTGGATTTGGGAGAAGAGAAGTTGAAGGTCGAAGGATGTCAGAGTGGAGAGAAACCCTCACACCAACGTCACCTCCAGGGGTCAAAGGCCAGAGTTGGGATTCATCAGTGTTAGAAAACCTGATCAGTTAAAGTCAGCGGAAGTTCTCACCTGTGATCTATTGAACTGTTCTTGAGCCCAAACATTACACCAGTGAACCGAACACTTCACTCACTTCCAGAGCAGAGCGTTTCAGCGGGGACGCAGCGCCTCCCACAGGACACACAGTCAACCCGACATACACATTTTTAGATGTATGTCTTCCTCTAGTGGCAGCTTGGTTTGACAACAGGTGAAAAGTGACTTAGCTCCTCAACATTACTGACACTAGTTCTGCTATAATAGAAATAAATAACTATAAAATATAAAAGTGTGAAGAATCAGAACAACTGATAAACAACCAAATTCAGTTTAATCAATTGTTGAGTCAAAGTTTAGATGGAAGGAAATAAAAAGCTGGGCGGATTTATTCAAAGCCAGACTATAAACTTATGCTTTTAACAGGTGGATAGAAGAAAAATAATTTTCACAGAAATAATGTTACCAATCAGAAAACTTTTGCATTTGAAGTTTTGGATTTAGAGCAGATGTTCCTGAGCCACGTGACGCCGCTTATCCCAAAGAATATGAAAATCAGCAAGTTCACAAAATAATCACCTGGACTGATTGCTGCACCTGAGGCTGAACGTTTCTTATCAACTTAATTTATCATTGTGGGAATATGTTATGTAGAATCACCATGGTTTCCAACTTAAGTATAAAAAAAAAACTTCATAACTGCAACGTGAAATCTAACAATTTGGGTTGGAAAGTTAAAGTTCAAATGTTTCAAATAACCCGAGGGTGGAGGTGAACTCCAGCTGCACATGTTTTGTTGACCCGAATTGCAGGCTGGGTTCCTCCTGCTCCTCCTGACCTCCCCCGTTGATCTTCTGTCACTCGGCTGCCTCTGATTGCAACACTTCAGCTCTAATTAAGGGATACGGGCTGGGGAGGAGTGGGCACGTTTGTTGCCTCCGTTGCCATGGTCACTGGGTGTTGCTAGGCAGCAGGAAGGATGCTGTGGAGGCCGAATGCAGTGGAGCAGCAGGTCACTGCAGCGAGAGGGAGGTGCACCCACACACTGACACAGGAGAGGAGGCGCCGAGGGAGATGACTGAAGTTGAACTGATGTTCCTCCCAGCCCACAGAGCGGAGACACGTCCAGAGTCTCTGAGCTCTGAGCTTCTTTACACAAGAATGTCCACAACGGACCAGACTGAACCAGTTGAGTGAAAACAAGCCGCTCTGACACTGAAGCGCTCAACTAATGTGCTGGGAAAATGGACCAGAACCAGTTGATGCTCCAGGATTAAAGTCTGGACAAGACCTGCTCACAGCTGATGAGTGAGAGACTCAGGAGGAGGAGATCCAGATGAGAGGACCCCAACATCTCCCAGAATCCTCAGGCACATCAACACTGACATTAATCTTGAGGAGACATTTGAATGGAGGGAGAATATGAAATGAGACAAAGAAATTATGTTAAAAAAAATCTGAGACAGGAAGAAAGAAAGAAAGAAAGAGATGACGCTGACAGGAAGGGAGAGCAGGAGACCCAGTGGCCAGAGCTGGAACAAAGACTGTTTATTTTAATCCCAGAAAAGTCTATTCTGTTAATGAGGCAGGTTTATCTGTGGGAGTACTTCTTCCGTGACAGAGCAGAAACAGACTCGATGGAACACGCGTCGTTAGAGGCTCTGGATAAATCGTCAGACTCTCAGACTCCTCGTCCTCAGACCATGATGCTGGTCCACCAGAGCTCAACGCTTGCCCCGACTGACCATCTACGATTTCGCTCGTCCTCTGTGTGCAGCCAAAACATGTGACAGGACCCCTGAAAGAGCCCTGTGGCACACCACAGCACCAAGACCTGAGCAGCAGATCCTTAAAGCTGGTGTGTGGAGCTGATTGGATGGTTTGCTCCAGCACATCTGGCAGGTACAGATGGTTTGAGAGAAAAGTGTAGAGCCGTAGAGCCTGCCCCTAATGGTGAGGTGACGGCCGCCGTGTGAACAACCAACAGGAATTGTGGGTCACAGCTATAGTCTCAGATTTGGGTAAATAAATTAAGTTCACTTTGTATGTGATTCTGCATCTCTCCAACAGGGGACGCCACACAGCAGGCAGTAAAGTGCTGGTTTGTGTCTCTGGATCCTGACCCACCAGGTTCAGCATCACCTGCAGGCTCTCTCCCCTCAGGTTCTGCCTGCAGCACGCCTCTGACCCCTCCCCTCGCTCCAGTGAGACCTCCCTCTGCAGCGCCGCCTACACTCGACATGCAAAAAAACACAGCGTGTGTGTTCATGAAAACTTTATTTGACTGTGGGGTTCACCCTCAGAGGATTCAACCTGCAGAGGTCAAGCTTCTGTAACCCCTGCTGACCTCTGACCTCAGAGTAGCTGTCTGTGGTAGCTGTAATGTTGGTGGGGGGGGGGATCAGCTGTTTCCTGCTGCTGTTTGTGTTTCTTCAGTTTAACAAAACAACAAACACTGACCGACTAACTCCGCCTGTCCTCTACTGACCACAACTACATTCATAATAAAGAAAAAAACATACTTCATAATCACCATCATCATCCTCGTGTGAATCTGAGCGCACGTGAGCGTGAACTCGTGCACGTGTGCTGCGGTGACACGCGCCTCATCGCGTCACCGCCACGTCACTGCCTCCCTCACTGTAAACACCATGTTCCTCCGCCGACAAAGTAGTTCCTCCGTTCTGACTTGAAGTGAAAGTAAAACCTGCAGAATAAGAAGCTGGTTTGTTTTGAACTCGGCCGTCACGTGTGCGCGCAGTGACCACAGGAGTGACGTGTGTGTCGGTACCCTGTGTGTGTGTGTGTGTGTGTGTCGTGGACACATGTTGGCTGTTTTAGCTTCTTCTTCATGTTTCATGTGTTTTTAATGGGGGGGGGCTGCTGTCAAAACATGAGCGGCGGAGTGATACGGAATCTTTACACATGATGTCGCTATCGGCCACGCCCACACGGCCGCTCTCCCTCCGCCAACTCTGCACTGGCGCCGTTATTGGTCGGAGGGGCGCGCACTCCTCGCTCCCATTGGCCCTCGGCGGCTGTCGGTCAGTGCGCGGCGCCGCTCAGGGCGGATCAGGCTCCGTTCGGCCGGACTCGCTGGCTCCATAGTACCAGGAAGCTTCAGCTGTGAGGCGGCGCGGAGAGTTACACTTTGCCTTTGATGACACCTGGCGTGCGCTTTGAAGCCGACAGCAACGCTGCTCCGCGGCGTCATCACAGATGTGGACCCGCTGCTCCGGTGAGTCTTCTCATGGTTCCGGTGTGTGGGCTGCCGTGACAGCTGTGCGTGCGTGTGTGGACGGTCGCAGTCCTCCTCCTCCTCGGTGCTCCGCCACCAAGAGGTCAGCTCCTGTCTCCGGTACCGTGTCGCAGCCGCTGCGTGGGGACTGTCCGTCAGTTGGTGCACGCGCTGAGCGTCCAGCTGTCAGACCGTGTCTTCGGTCTCTGAGTGGACTCACCCCGGAGACAGCCCGCTTCACCCGCAACTTTTATCACGTCATCATTTCAGTTTACGCGTGATGTGACGGGTTTACAGTGCGTGTGTGCGCGCGTGTCGCTCCAGTCATTTGATGTCTCTTTCATGAGCCCATTTCCGTCCGTCCATTGTGCTCGCGCTGTGCGGTAATCGCTGCTCCTCCGGGAGAGAGGGACGGAGCCGTCCGAACTTCTGTCCTCCTCAGACCCGGGGCCCATTTTACTGGTGCTGTCAGTGCCGTCAAGCTGGTGCGTTGACAGTGGAGGCCTGCAGGTGTCCCAGGTCCCGGGGGGGGGGGGGGGGGGGGTCATGACTACGAAGTCCAGATCAGGATGGTACTACGAGGACGGACCATGTGGTCCCTCAGGTCACTCCTGTCTCTGAGGTGAAACCAGGACTGTGACAGTTAAAACTTCAGTCCTGAGGAACGGAGGCTTGTTTTCCTCCTTGAAGCTCAGACTCCTCATCTCAAACCTGATTGAAGCTTGACTGTTCAAACTCAACAGGCCAAAACAAATGGTGAAAATGGTCCCTGTTATGTAGTACTTTTAACCTCCATGAGACCAGCCCATGTTTGTTTTTCAGTTTTAGTTCAGAAGGTGCCTTGTCTCATTTACGATAAAAAAATCTGTTTCCCAGAGTTCATAGTGATGTGACTGTAACTGCAAGAGTCCCTCGTCTTCGTTCCTTTTAATCATAAAATACTGGAGAGACAGAGGACATGTCCCCACCCCCATTAATGCCGCTCATGGTAAACTTTGTGGATGTTTTACTTGTCTGCGGGTATAGACGAGAACCGTTCACTCATTTCATTTGTGGACAGTATCTGGACAATACTTGTTCAGAGCAGAGGCCTCAGCTCCAGCAAATGGCTTTTGTGTCCCTGAAGAATGTGACAGCAGCCGGAGGTGTGCGCACTCATCAGTGCAGTGCCTCCATCTCTCTCCTTTAAGAAGTGGAACTAGTCTTGTTTCATTTTGCTGAGCGCCCGTCCAGATTCCAGAGTGGAGGTCTTTGGAGGAGCAGGACTTTGGTTCTCCTCCCTGGAGTTCAGCCATGTGCTGCAGTGTGTGCGAGGGGGAGAAAACACCCTCCCGCCTCACTTCTGCTAATTTGAGGAAGTGCAATCATCCTCTCCTGCTGCAGCTTCCTGCTGGTGTGCACAGGCGCCGTGCGCTCCAGAGTCACCGTGAAGAGGACAGATGAGCGAGGTTTGCTTCTACATCATCCTGCAGTCAGAACCTCAAACTTTGATGAACTAATGACCTCCTGGTCGGAGGTTCAGATGATTCCTGATCTGAGAAGCTGATCCGTTCATTAACCCTTCACTCTTTAATTAAAGGAATCTCAGATGTGATGGCAGAAAACAATCATCCTACTTCTTCTCCTCCCTGCTCTTCCTCCTGGTGATGTGACGACCCCAGAGAAGGTCGGTGGACGTAGCTGTGGATGATGCTGAAGAGCTGCAGTGTATGAAACCCCCCCCCCACACTCCTCGTTGGCTCGCTCTGTAATTGTAACTGGGGTCTAATGTTTACTAATCAATGTGTTTGTTGTCCGGGCTCAGTATCCATGGGCTTTAATCACCGGTGCTGCGTCGTAGAGCGAGAGCAGAACGTGACATCACTCGGTTTTACAGCTGAGCCCCCGTCACCTTCTGGTTCTCACTCTTTACCTTAGCCGCTCAGCCCGGCGCTGGACACGTGTTTTCCATGTGCTCATCGCCTGCAGTTGACCCGTGGTCTCGTCCCAGAAACAACGAGCCATTTAGACGAGCGTGCCCCTTTCATGGCGGGGGCCTGAAAGTCCTCGCTCCACGAGCCGAGCTCCTTTTCAAACACGCAGATCGTTTCGACAGAAAGAAGCAATTACTACCTGTTCCGGCCGCGCTGCCTCCGTGGCCTCCTTTGTGTGCTGATTCCGAGGCAGATTTTGTCCGCGGTTGTTCCCACGCTGAGCGAGGAGAACAGGAAGAGCTCGGCTGCACAGCGGGCCTCTGCCTTCTGCTGTTATGGCCGTGATTCAATCGTGGCAGGGCAGCGCTTCCCCGGCTCCCTGAACGAGGGAATGAAACATCCTCACTCCTCACTTTAGTACAAAGAGGAGACCGTCAGCCACTTAATGTGAGGAGCAGAGGTGACAACCCTCACTTCGCTGTCCACTCTGCCCCCACTGCCTAAAATGGCCTCCCTCCTGGCGGAGGAAGTGAGCTGGGTGAGATTCTCTGGTGCTGCCTGTTGTTTGTTTTCTCTGAGCAGGAGAAAGTTAACTAGCACGATCGCCACAATAACCCCGCCCCCTCCAACCTAGGCACTAGCACTGAACGAGCACCTGGTTTCTTTTGGTTGGAAAACCCTCTCAGTGTCGGGCATGTTTGCCGACATGGCCTCCCTGCTCTGACCATCGGGGGCCGGAGTGAAGGATTAGGATCCACTGAGGCCGCCTTACTTACACTAACTAATCCCCGCCCTCCAGCAGGCCCCCAATGGAGCCATCATCAGCTGCTGATCCATGGGTTAAACAGCAATTAAGGTAATGAGCACATAGAGGCGGGGTTGCTCCTCAGATTGGGGGAGGGGGCAGGGAGGTGAAGCAGGCCCATCCTAAGGAGGAGGAGGAGTGAAGTGTGTGTTTCCCTGTGATTTGTTGATTCTAGCCGTGCACTCCTGTCGCTGATTTGCTGTTGGTTTAGCTGTGTTGGTTTTGGAGCTGCTCAGCTGCTGCCTGTCCACGGGGGCGGGGTCAGACCTTCAGCTGACATTGAACCTTTGTGAGGAGCGTTCCACGTTCCAGAGAAGTTCATCAAGCGAGGATGTGACTCCTGAACCTGACGATTCCTCATTAATCTCTGGCGAGGCACGAATCGAGGGATTTATTTGTCAGGGAGCCCAGCGTGACCTTGTGAGAAGACTTGTCTTTTCCAATTTGTTCAATTAGCAGTGAAATGAAAGAGGAAGCAGCTGAAACCAACAAACTGGTTTTATTCTTCAGTCAGATTCAAGCAGTATGTACCTGAAATAGTTCGGCTCTGAAATGTTCAACACGTCTGGCAGTTTTTTATGTTGGAAAGTGGTGTTTGGGGTTTCAGTCCCTCCATGAGTTTCTGACCTGTTACATCTGGTCAAATTAGACGAGACGTTTAAGACGCCAGCAACACCATCTATGAGGCCACTGTGACCTTTGACCTTTGACCACCCAAATCTAATCCACAAGTCTAAATGAAAATGTGTGACCTTGACCTTTACCCGTCAAAATTCTAATCGGTGTTTGTTCCAGAACTAAATCCTTTTTAGTTCCGCTCGAGGTTCGTTCACCAAAATCATGTTTTCTAAGGTCGCAGTGATCTTGACCTTTAACCACTGAGATTTAGTTATAAAATTTAGAAGTAGATTTAGATTTAGAATTAGAAGCTGTTCCCTCCGAGTGTGCATCAGAATGCAGAGGCCGCCGGCGCCCTGACCGGCGAGTGCTCGCTGTGCCGTCACAGTGGTGAACAAACGGGAGCTGCGTTTAAAAGCGGCATCGCAGATTACCACTTTAATCGGAATTTTTCATCATTTCTGCTTTCCCTGTGAGCGTCTGTGGAAGCGGCTAATTAAGTGTTAAAAGCCTTTTGTGTTAACAAATCTCATTTGTCTGTAAAGTGGGATGCATTTAAGGAACTTGTGTGTCCTGGGAGAGCTGAAGCGAGTCGGTTTATTTAAACAACACTTAGCGAGGGTCGGGGAGGGGGGGATCATCAGACCGCCGCCGGTGTGTTTTTGTTGTGACGACATGAGCCTCCATTCGATAAGATGACTTCATAATTATTTCATGTCATCATTAGAGAAGCTCCTCTGGGTCCTGATGCTGTAACATCCTGCAAGTTGTCTTTCTGCCTGTTTCCATCAGAGTTGAGGGCGCCGCCACTGCGTCTGCGTCCAGGGATCAGTTCAATGTCAGGCACATCGGCGCGTACCAATATTAAATTCATTCTTTAATTATTAACAACGAAGACCGGGGTTCGATTCCCCGACGAGGAACCACCTCCAGGAGGCTCACCACCCGCAGGAGGTCTCAGAAGGGACTGGTGCAATGTGATTTGGGTGGCAGTCGTGGGCGGGGGCCCCTGCTTAGACTGCTACCCCCGCAACCCGGTAACGGATAAGCGGTTGGAAAATGGCATGACATGACAATTATTAACAACCACAGATCATTCACAGCTGTTCTATGAGGAGAACCTCTACGTTATTTAAAGAACAGACTTTTTCTTACACGTACAGATGTTGTCTGACCTCCACAGATCCACAATCCTGAATGCAGAGGAACCTCTCCCCTCTGCTCCGTCTGTCAGTGAGGTCTGATGAGGAACACGGGGACTCCGTGTTGATGTGAAAACAGCTGGATCTATTGTGGCTTTCTGGACAAGCGGCAACTGCCGGTGTGCTGTTTCAGTGACACGTTACAACCTGGAGTTTAACGTGTGATTCCAGCCTCGGCCCTCTGTGGTCAACCATGGACTGTTCCATTCTTCTCCCAGATAAACAGAGAGAGATAAACGGTTCTGGAAAAATAGGGCGGCGGAGCGGGGCCCGGACTTTAAGTTCGTTGACAGGCTCCCAGTGCGTCTGAGCGCTCTGCCAAAGTGCCGTTGAGCAAGAAACTGAAGTCTCACTTGCAGTGATGACGAAGTTATCTCAGTTCATCAGTTCCTCTTCAGTCACTCTACAATCGACCGTTTCATAAAGGTTAAACAGAAATAAAAGCATGTTGGTAAATCCCCACTTGCTTGTTGATTTTCACTAAAAATATCTCGCTTGGGGAACTAAATTTATCCGCTTCGCCTCGGAAGAAATTGCTGAAAATATCCGGCTTTGGAGCCAAAGTGGAAATCTGTGCTGACCTGTTTTTTTTTTTGCTGTGAGGTAGGAACAGAGAAAGCACGTTCAGTTTGTTTTGATCAGGGATTATGGAATCTGTAGGAATCATTTTAGGAATTACATTTCTCTCTCTCTCTCTCTCTCTGTCGCCCTCTCTCCTCCCTGATGCCTGCTGCACTTTATCCAGATTAAGTTGTATTTTCCTTCTTTTAATATTCTCTTTACAGCCAGAGAGGTCATCCGATGCGAAGCCAGCCAAATGGACATTGTGCAGAGTGTTGGGATCAGAGACCTGCGGTCCTGGATTGGGACTCAAGCCGCGACCTCTATGTGGGTTAAATGCAACTTAAACCAGCACAATTTGTGGGATTAACCTTGAATAACAGGAGCGGCAGCGCTGCACAACTGGGAGGGCTGCGGCGCTGCTGCTCCGACACCGGGCCGGGCTCGACCTTCAGCGGGCCGCGGTGTCAAAATCCACTTACTTTCAATTTGAATCCATTTAGTTCAGCTTCTGGCAGCCTTCAGCAAAATGGGCTTTTATTTAAAATTCCATTAAGTTCTCAGTCGTCGTGGAGCTTTTAAAAGAGAGTGAACAGAGGAGAGGCGATAAAACGAAATGAGCAGCGCAGGGAGGAAAAGGAAAACGAGTCAGAGGAGCTGCTGCTTGTGAATATTCATCGAGTACAAATACAATCTCTGCTTTACACCGTCCATCTTTGATGCGATTTGCTTCCCAGAAGCCTCCGCTTCAGGAATGTTAAAGGTCAGAGACTAGGTGTTTTACCTGATTGGCTCGTGTCGAACCAGAAATATGAGATCTTCAGATTAATATGACTCAAGTTTTCTGAGAGTGAACGAGTAAAACTATGTGAGAAGTCATTTGTACGTTAATCATATAATATGTAAGATAATGTTACATAGTCAGACTTCAACGTTAAAGTTAAAATGTACAAGACTAAATTCCTATTTTTTCTCTTTAAAAGAGGAAGCACATTGAATAATCAATTTGTAATAATTTGTACAACAATGTTCTTGTAATACTAGTTCTTCTCTTCTTCATCCTGGTGTTTTGATCCAATCCTCAGCATTGACCTCAGATCTCAGGATTACAGATGTGCGCTGTGCCACATCACTGCTCTTGTCATTGTTCTGCTCCACGTGCACGGAGCACTGGACGTATTTCACACCACAGCTGCACTTGAAGGTGACTTGTTGCCAGAGCTCCAGTAAAAGGCGGATTATGGAGAAGTGGGCGGCATTAGGCTGGGCTGGATTAAGGCTTCTCTCTGTGGGGGGGGGGTCAGCACAGGCCGCATTGAGAGCGCTGCCGAGGAGCTCAGAGAACAATTGCTCGCCAAGGAGGGTAGAGGAGGGAGGGAGCAGAGGGCCGAGACCGGACCAAGCTGCGGGAGCAAACAGACGCAGGAGAACTTTCTGTCTGCCATGTTCAGAGCAGGGGTATGCTCTAATGGTTCCTTAGGAGGAGGAGGAGGAGCTGCTCCCTCTCTCCTCCTGGCCCCCAGCACCTTGTTTCCACAGACGCTGACCCAGAGACACAGGAGATGAATCATTCACACTCCGCCATGATTTGTCCTAAATACCACCCAGCCCTGTCATGTGTCCGGCCCGTAGTGACCCACCTGATGATACGCATCATGTGACCCACATGTGCGTCTGACCCCAGGGCAGCAGCTGTTCGCAGCCGGGTCAGCGACACGTTTGCTCACTCTGGTGTAAGGAAAGAGCCAAACCAGGGACCGGCAGCGTTTCAGATGTTTTGGGAAACTTGGGCCGAGGCGGCGAGCCACCAAGCTTACGGGGTTACAGGCTTGTGAGAGCAGGGGCTTCTGGCCAGCACTCCGGCACAGCTGAAACAGCGAGCGGCCGTGCCAGGAGCTGAAACTGTACACCACTCCACGTTTCTCACACTCCTCCCCCTCGCTCTCTCCTCCTCACCCTGCCTCTCTTTGATCTGATGACCTGCCGTTCTCCGGCTCTTCACCATCATCATCATCATCATCATCATCATCATCATCATCCATCCTCCTGTCTCCCAGTGAAGCGAGGTGGAGAGGTGACGGCCTCATTTGAATACGTGGATGTATATCCACCTCCTCCTCCTCCTCCTCATAGGGGCGTGGTGTCGTTTTATGGTTGCGCAGCTGTGGCGGTGTTACAGGACCATCTGCACAGGGCTCATTAAGTTAGCTAGGGGGGCTATAGGAGAGAGGTAACAGATTCTTTTTCACTCTTCCTCTGAGGAAGCTGAGGGAGAGACAACAGGAACATTCCCAAATTCTCCACCTTTCTTCTGCTCCAAAGTCTCTGTTATGTTTGGGATTTTGTTACAACACAGATCAGAAATCTGTGGAGTCGAACACGACATGCATGAAGCAGCCTTAGAAGAGCATTATAGAACTTTTTAGAAAATGGACATTTTCCTTTGTTTATTTTTTGAATATGATGATGATGATAATAATAATAATAATAATAATTCCATGATCCTGATGGAAAAATGACGACTGATATTTATCCGTATGGACTGTGGGCGGAGGAATGTGGGAAATATTCTAGTTTTCTGTTTGGTTGATTTCAATGTGGAGGGACTGGCAGCGTGTGGAGGTGCCTGTGGACCTGGTGTTGGAGGCTTCACACAGAGGAAGGGTCACAACCTTCTCCTGAACGGAGGCTCTTTGCGCCCAGTGCATTTCTTCCTGTCGGAGCAATTCAAAGCTCTTTGCAAGGCTCAGAATCTCAAAGTGCTCAGAGGCCCCGGTGGCTGTGCTAAGTGCTGCTGAAATTTGGTCTCTGCTCTGGTGTACAAGCCGCCTTGTTTCCACGGCCAAAAGCAGCGCCGCGCTCCCAGTCGATAGAGAGCGCGCGTGTTTTCTGGCGGCGCAGGCATTAGATAACGCTTTATTTGATGGTGTTCAATGGCTGACTCGTTCTCACCTCTCGCCCAGGCCTCTCCTGCTTTGCAGCCCACACACACTCCCATGTAAAACCAGAACACACACACACACACACACACACACACACACACACATCCACCCACTGGCTCTCTCACACACACACACACTGCATCTTTCCTCCAGAGGATTCTGGCAGTTGTTTATGTTATTGAACTGGTTATCACATTACAGCTGGAACAGCACCGGGCTCAGAGAGAGAGAGTCCTCCTGCTTTCTCAAGAAAGGAAATAAAGGCACAGTGAGGGAGGGAGAGAGGAGAATAAGATGAAGTGTGTGTGCACGGCATCGATTAGCATCGTCAGAATCCAGGTCTCCACAGGAGCAGGTTTGTTCGCAGGCTCCTTGACAGTTCTCAGCTTCATCTTCAGTTAACTTAAGTTTTTATCTGTTCGATGGGACACGGTCTCGAACCCTCTGCTCTGTGTCTCTAGCAGCGTGTTCTGCATATCGAGTTGTTCTCCCGAATGTAAATGAAGGGAGATAAATCTTTCCCTCTGCCACAGACGCCGGTGAGCGATGAGGGGAGGAGGAGGAGCAGATGTGGTGAGAGAGGGTGCTCTGTAGAAGTTGTTGGAAACTTGTCTTTCGCTGTGTTCTGCAAACCCAGCAAGAATACATAATCCAGATATGTGTTCTTTTCCTTTCACGCCGTGGTTTTCTCCTCCAATCCAAAGAAGTGCTGTGCTTTCAAATCCCCTCTCTTCTTCTCAGCTCCACTCCTCTCCACAAGCTGGGAGTCGTCAGCCTAAATATCCCGACTACATTTCACTTTGCAGCAAACTTTGTCTGACTGAAGTGTTTGGACCCACCCACCTGTCCCCGAATATCACCCAAGTGACTTCACAAGATGAGATGAGACTGTTAGCGTTAACCAAGTTAACCAAGCCAAAAGATCGATCGTTCCCTGACTCAGGCGTGACCTCTGGATCCTCAGGTCCCCGTCACGGTGATGTGCACGGAGCTGATTGAAGTGCCAACCTGGGCGTCATGGGTTAAAATGATTGTGGATTAACACGATGGCATGGTTTTCTCCGGGAGCGTAATGCTGCCACCGGCTCCACTGAAGCAAAGCAAAGAAGCTTAGTGCTTTCAACCCGTTCTCCTGTGCTGTGGTAGCATCTGTTGTTATAGCGCACACACACACACTCACTCCACAGCCACTCAAACACATGCTGAAGGGTCATAAAGCCCCGTTTTAATGCACGGACGGCAGGAGAGTGTGAATAGGTGGGCGATATGAAGGAAGGTTTTTCACAGAGGACAATTCCTCTGGAGTCACAACAGGTGTGTGTGTGTGTCTGTGTGTGGTTGAGGGGAATTATGAGCTGGGTACTAAACAGGGGGAGGGGGGTTGGAGGGCTTATGAAGGGTCCCCTCTGCCCCACCTGTAGCCTGTCAGCTGTTGCAAGCCTGTTAAAACGTCAGCTGTTTCTGAGGAGAAGTGTGTGTGTGGGGGGGGTGGGGGCGGCTCCGTGTGGCCCTCATTGCTCCGTTGCACATCAAATGGATCGTCCCCTTCAGGGATTGTTTGTGCATGGCCCTGCGTTACGACCCGGGTCTGCTCCCGTCGACCTGCTCAGGTTCAAACAGCGAGGAACACAGAACCTGTTTATCTGAGAAGTGTCACGCCATCGTTTCTGTGTGTTGTTTGACTGAACCTGAAATATTTATTCCCCTAAACAAGAAAGACACATCTGTTTTTATTCCCACACATCGACTCAATAAACTTCTGCTGAGTCCATTTTATTTTGAAAACAGGCTTTTCATGTTCACATGGCTGTTGTTATGCTCCAGTAAAGTCTGGTCTCCTCCATGAAGGCAGTGGCGTCATGTGAAATGTGGACAGCAGCTGTTAGCGGGCCAGAGGGTCAGTGACGCTTCCTCGGGTTCTGATCGGGGAGCTGATGAACTCAGTTTGAAACACATCTAAAATGTTTTTTAATTTGAATCAGAACCAGAACGTCAGTGTCTGAAGGTTCCATGTGGCTCGGCCGCGGCGTGAACAGATCTGGTGAAGTGAACCGCAGTCACTCTTTGTCCAACAGGTTCAGACTGAGGCTCTGAGGTTTACAGCTGTTCCTCCAGCAGGAGCCACCCTGACGGGACAAACCATTTTATTATGAGGCTGCCACTGACCTGCAGTTTTTTCTTTATGATTTAGACCGTTTATTTTTATGAGAGCACAAGTCCAGAACATGAACTCCTCAAAGAAAAGCTCCTCACCTTGAAAGCAGAAGCACGAATCAGTGTAAAGCAAAGTTAATATGAAATGTAGCGTCAAACCCAAGCAGCCGTAAAAAAGAACACAAACACCCGTCTGGAGTGATTTTTCTGGGCGTCAGCTAAACGTCTGCCGTCTCTCCGGCGCTGGCGTGGGAGCCACAGGTGCTGAGTGATTTATGGCTTTAATTTACTTGATGGGTGATTGTACAGCAGCAACAATGGAGCATTAATTTGAAGCCCTTGTTGATGTTTAGGGAGAGAGCTGCGAACACTGAAACACACTGAGCCACATTCAAACGTTCTCTAAATTCACCTTAAAACAACCTTTCATCTTTGAGAGAACCTCAGAAAAGGTGCAGCGGTGCGTCTGGACGTGGAGCAGCTTCTGGAGGAGCAGGCCTGGCTTCAGGGGGCGGGGCCTCTGTGGCGGCAGCTGAGCCAGGCAGACAGTTGAAGGGAACAGGTTGCTGCCGCGTCTGTTTGGGCTCGTCTTGCTGCTCTTGACCTTTAACCTTTTGCTGCCTCCGGGGGCAGGGAGGTGCTAAACTTCCCCGGGTTTGAAGCGTCAGGCCGGGGGGCGTCTGGCAAATACGACACGGTACTTGTTACTGCCGTTATATCAAATAAACCATGGATGCGTAGTCTCGTTTAGGGCTTTTCCACCAAAGGAACCTAATTATCTGTCGATGCACAGCAGTGCTTGCTGTTCAGCAAATGCCAAATCAGTTTCCTCCCCCAGCAACGAGTTTGTCTTCAAAATGTTCTCCCAGACCTCAGCACAGATCCTCCCTGCAGCAGTAGTAGTAGTAGTACAGTCGAGAACAGAACTTGTTTCGATATTTGAATATGTAATTAAGTACACGTAGTGAGGTCTGGAAGCCAGCGTGTGGAGACTGGAATGAAAGTCCTCTCCATCAGCATCTCTCCAACTGTGGGGGCGGTTTTTATTTCAGGCAGCGAGGTGACTCACTGAAACGCCGCGAGCGCCGGATCACGCCGTTTGCTTTGATGGAGCAGACCTCGGTGGATGTCAGTGGGAGAAAATGAATCAATTTGAGCAACTGAAGCTGCGGCCGGCGTCACAAGGGCACCTGGAGCCGTTTGAAATCAGTGAGTGTGCGGCGCAGGTTGGTTGTATCGGCGTCAACCCTGGACGCTGGAGGAGGAGGATGGTTGTCGTGCAGTCGCTCTTGGAGAAGCATTGGGTCTTGGGAGCCTTATTGTGCTGCGAGAATTGTCAGGAGCGTGACAAAAATGTGGAGAATTCCTCGATGATGTGGGTCACACACCAGAGAAGGGCTTTGTCACTTTTTAATTTAGCCCGTCCTCGAGGGGAAAGGAGGCCGATTTGCATAAGCAGGGTGTTCACTGTCAAACCCGTGAAAGCGGAACGTGTTTATCCACAAACCCATTACTCGTTTCACACAAAGACAAAGCAGCAAATCATCTTGTCTTTAACAAAACCTCCCGAGTGTTTCCTGCGCACCTTTCACACTGAGCGACAGTGCGGACCTTTCCATTCCCGAGTGTGCGCCGCGGCGTGCGTGTAGGTTTATCTGTGCGAGCACTGGGGCTTATGCGCTTGTGTGTTTTCTTCAAAACATAAATACACTTGCCTCTGGGCAAAGCTTCCTCTCAGCGCTCTGTTCGAGCAGAGAGAATAGATCTTGCCTCCCCCACCTCTCCTCCGTGCCGGATCCCCAACGCATGGCGCCAGCACAGCCTTGGCCAGTGCTCATCTCAGGAAGAGCGGAGGTAGGCTGATAGATCCCCACTACAGGCTGCAGGCCAACCCTGTGTGTTCAGCGCCGAGGGCCCACGAGCAGCCGCACACACCGACAGCAAATGTGGTCGGCGAGCAAACGGGGGGCGATAAGGCTGTTACTGTGTCCTCGCTGCTCTGACCGTTGTGTTTTGGTGCCGTTGTATATTTTTGCCTTCCATGGGCAGATTTCCTGCTCCAGATAGTGGAAGGGAAGGAGGGAGTTTTCCGCCCCCTCCCCACCCCCCGCCGCAGATTCATAGATTCGTCCATATAAGTTTCTGCTGCAGGCACCGCGCTGTGTGGAAACTCAATGACAACTGTTTAACAGACTCCCGGCCTTCCCATTTCCCACACAACCTACACCCCCCCCAACTGACCCCCCCGCCCCCAGCTCCCTCTGAGATTTCAAGGTCAGGAAAGGGCAAGGCCTGAGAATGACTCGCTGGGAAGCAGAGCGACTCGCAAACGCTCACAGGCAGTCAGTCTCTCCTTTTACAGTTACTCTCGCTGCGTCTCGCCCGGTTCTGATCTGCCAGCGCTTTGAATTCCACAGCTTTGATATCGGCGCTCGTTGGGGGCCGGCGGGGGGATGAAGACACGTCGCTGCGGTCGGCGAAGTTTGACGGCGAAAGGATTGGTTTTAAAATGTGGGGCGTTTGGGCCGAGTGGCACGAGACGTTACTGGTGTGTTTAACTCTCCGACAGCTGAGCATGCAAGTGCGTGCACGAGTGTGTTTGTGCGTCTATATTTCGGGGGTGGGGAGGGGGCCGTGAAGGGTCCACTAGAACAAAAGGTATGTAGGCAGCTGCCGTCCGACTGCCGGCAGCTCATGATCCCAATGTAGGATGTTCGCTCACATGTGCACAAGGGACAGATCGGTGTACGACAAGGATCTGACACCCTGAATACACACACACACACACCAGCTTTATTGAACACCGTCCCATGCGTGCAAGATAGCAGCCATTAGGTTTTGGGGGAGACTTTCAAAGTAAAGTCTGACGTCTGACACTGATATAAACTGTGAATCAGCTGTTGTTTGGTTTGTGGTGAAACTGTCAAAGTGAGCTGCAGTAACAGAGTCAGGGCTCTGTGGAGGAGTCACTGCACCTCCCAGAGAAGATGATCAGTTCTCCTGAGATTCAACAGAACCTTTGAGTTAGAAAACGACGTTTCCTCTGAGTGATCGAACTTGGACAGTCTCTCAACAGATCTGAACTGTTCCTGGATCGATGGCAGAAAAACTTGAATATGTGGTTTGCAGTTGACGAGCTGGAACCCCCTGGTCAACCAGACGACCAGCGAGCTGGTGAATTGGTGGTAGTTGCTGAAGGTGCATTAGGGCAGAGGGTCCTGATATGCCTGGACCTGGGAGGGGTCTGCTGGAGGGGGAGGGGGTGTTGGGGGGTGACGAGAGGCAGCAGCAGCATGCGGTGGGGGAGCGGGGGGTGTCCTGTGAGGAGGGTAATTTGGGGCATCCAGAGTGAGGCGTTCCAGAAGCAGTTGTCACTTGAGCAGCCGATGGTTGAGGGGCACATGTGCTGCTCTGGAGCCTGTTTCCTCTCCTCGGACTATCTCCTGCTCGGACGCCACTTTCTAATCCACTGGCCTCCACCCAGAACCAGGACTCGCTGTGTTTTTGTGTCGGAGCACTTCTGTAACGCTGTTTGGTCCCTTTAGCCTTTGACGGTAAGAGCGACCGGGGTGTGTGTGTGTGTGTGTGTGTGTGTGTGTGCGTTGTGAGCGTCGTGAGCGTCGCTTAGTGATGGCTGTTTTTCAAGATTCGCAGCGTCTGGCTAAAACAAACCTCAGATTTCTCTTGCTTGGATTGAGCTGGCGTCCAAAATGCTTTCAGCTTCATCTAATCCGCCCAGTGGGCCACTCCGCTGGCACCTCCCAGGACTTTGTGAGGCAAATCGTGTGGCGTCTTTCTCTGCGTGGTCTGTTCTCCGTCGTCCACTGGCAGGCTGACACCTTCCCCCAGACCCGACCTGGAGTGGAGGGCCGAGGGGCGAAGGGAGGGGTGGAGATTTATGGTGGATGGCTTGTGTTGTGGTGCAGCTCATGGCGTTGCACCTGTTCTTCTTCTTCTCTCCTGAACTGAAGGCTTGTGCGGCCATTAAAGAGTTGAACGAGTGCCCTTGACTCTGGTTAAAACGCCCGTGTTGACTTCCTGTCGCTCCACAAGCAGATTGAAGCTGCCTGGTCAATGGTTCACTGATATCTCATTTTTTTAAAACTTGAGATGAGTAACAGGAAGTAGTTTATCCACGTTTAGCCTGGGGCCTTCAGAGCACCATCTTCATCTCCTCACAATCTGTCCGTCTGCTGCCAGAACTTGGCAGAGAGATATTTACATGAACCTTGGCTGCTCTGCATTTAATTTTGAAAGGTAGAGGCGTTGACCGCTCTGCGTGGTCATGACGTGGCTCCATGCGTCTGTCCCTCAGGTGTATTAGCCAGCCCTCGTTTTAAATCGCTCAGGAGTCGAGGGCCGTGCGCTCAGGCCTCGGAGCAGCTGCTGGCCACTTGTTTTGAAGGGTGTCTTGACAACAAAGACGTCGGGGAGCTGGTGCCTTTCAGTGACAGCACGTACAAACAGTCATGGCGTAGGGCTTCACTCTGTCAAAGACCTGTTTCCTTCGTCTGTTCACACGCCTGCTGCCGGCTTCTTAAAGCTGTGGCGCCGGTGCCAGGTTCCTGGCTGTGTGTTTATTATTGTTCGGTGCCTTCTGCGTGCTCGCCATGCCAGCATCTCTCAGTTGCTGACGGATACGTCAACAAACATGTCGTAGTGGATTCTTAAAATAGGCAGGTTGATTAAAACAGCAGCATTCCTCAGCCCACTCATCTGCGCACACGGAAATAACCGTCTGACGTGGGCCGGCCCGGCGTGAGGCTTCACTGACAACGATGAGAACGTGTTCGACTGGTGATGCCAAACTTTCACGTACGCACGTCGTCGTCTCCGATGTACACGCCCTGTGTCCTTGGGTGTCACATTGATGTCATCAGTGTTTTGTCTAGAGGGTATTTTACTGTCACAGATTTTTTGTTGTTGCAGCACAAAGACAAACGGATAAACGGCAGTCGGACCAGTGTCGGCGGAAGTTCTTTACAACAGACACACCTGACACTTCACTAGTTTATGACTGCTGGTAATAATAATAATAATAATAATAATTAATCTATATTTATAATTATCCAATAATTGTCTGAGCGTTGCTTTTACTATTATTCATCAAATCATTTATTCTCTGGCATTGTAAAAAATAAGGAAATATTCAGAGAAATAAAACAACATCAGCACACAATTTTATGTTTTGCTCTTTGTTCTAAAGAAAACATTTAAACCAAACTTCACTCAGCAAAAATCAGTTTGATCCTAAAAGAGGTGATAAACATTGATAGTGATCGATGTCGTCTGATTTCCATTGTCATCCCTCCTCCAGAGGGACAGAGGCGAGGACATGATGTTTTGAAATAATAACTGTTTATGATATTATATAATAACTAATAACGAATTGAGCTAATTGATCAGATATTTGATGGGAGGCAGGTTTGTTCCATGAAATAAATTTTCACAAGTTGAATCAACATGTTCACTCCAGATCTGCTGGACGAGCTGAACCTGTGACCTCTTTCACGGCACTCTCCAGAGAAACCGAAACATCAGTGAACATTAATAAATCAAGGTGACCCCGTCGACACTTCCTGTGTCCATCAGCGACACATCCCGTTCTTGGGGTTAATGGGATGGAATTAAGCAGCGATCCAAAGGAGATATATCGTGTTTTCAGCTGAAAGGATTAAAACATCCAAATTATTTAAACAGTGATTTGAGGTGGTCATTGGTTTCCTGTGTTTTAATGTCAGGTTTATAAATAAATACCTCTGTGTTGTGGACAAAATAAGACATTTAGAAACGTCCATTTGTTTCCTGAGAGCTCCTGAGAGTTCCTGTGAGAACTCTAGCCGTCATTGTTCCTCCTCTTGGGGCGTGTGAGGTGCGTCCGCCCTCGGCAGTGATGTCACCTGACAGGTCAAACCACATAGTCCTCACCGGTGATGACGGGCATGTCTCAGAGTCAACAGCCGACCACGGAGAGAAGCGGGCACTCGCGGCTCCACATGTTTCCTGATGGACAGAGCCAGCACTGATTGTTTGATGGTATCTGTGTATTTGTACACGTGTGAAGGTATTTCTGCTGTTTTCGAGGTCTAGGCTGTGAACAGCAGTGCCCGTGTTCTCTGCGTGGGTGTGTGCTTGTTGTTTTACGTGTGAGTGTACGTGCACACACAGACTGCGGTGTTGACAGCGGCCCGGCAGTGGGGCCGTGATTCACGGGCTGAGAGCCCCCCTCCCCTCCCCCCAAGCAGCACCTTAGAAGTGCTGCCCTTGCACTGCATCGCCCCCCCATCTCTCCATAGCCTCCGCCATGATTGGTTCAAAGGGAGGGGGGGGTCGTGTTCCTCTGCCAGGAGCTGGCAGCGCAGACGTGCAGCCACAATAACAGTTGCGAGCCAGACTTCAGCTAAAGGCCAGCAGCCCCCCCGCTCCACCTGCCGGCGCTCTTGCCGCATTATCAGCTCCGCGGTTTGTTGATGTATGGCCGGTGCTAGAGGCTGAGGCTGGGGTGCGGCCGCAGAGCCATGTCCAATGGTTGCCCGGGAACATGAGGCAACAGGCTGTAAATATCCCACAGCTGGTGCTGGCAGAACACCCTCAAGGTTGGGCCGCAAACCGAGCCTCGCCGGGTCAGAGCAGGGAATTCAGAAGCTTGGACACCAGCCCCCCCTCCCCAGGTCTCACCTATCACACTGTGTCCTGTGACCATGAATCAGATTTTGTTTAAGCATGTTGAGTTGTTATGGACCTAAATGTATTTTTACAGTTTGGTATCAGACAACTCAACAATGTGGTTTATGCAGTGCAGTGAGGAATGCCCGGATCTGTACATTGGAGAAACCACACAACCACTCCACAAACGCATGTACCAACATGACCGCAGTCAGCGGTTTACATACACACTAAGGAAAAGGGACACTCTTTTAAGGACTCTGATGTTCACATCTTGGACAAGGAGGATAGGTGGTTTGAGAGAGGAGGAGGAGGCCATCTACACTCACTTGGAAAGGCCAACACTGAACAGAGGAGGAGGGCTACGCCACCGTCTGTCTGCTACATACCACCCTGCCTTGAGATCTCATCCCAGGAAGTTTAGCTGCTCATCTACACCACAGCAGCTAACATCCTCTAGACATTGTGAGCATGAGGATCCATTCACCCCCAGTCTTTCACACATTGACACAAGTGAATGAGTCATGTGACAATTTGTCACATGATGAGAGGAGTGGTCCACACCCTACCACACCCTACCACATGTGTTAATGGCCCACTCATGTAACCTATTGTCACATAACGAGGGGAATGGCCGATATTCACAGCTCCACCCACATCCAGAGATATATCTCCTGGTTTTTTCCCAGCCTAAACCAGAACTGAAGAAGCCCTTCGGATGAAGGACGAAATGTCTTCAACAAAGAAAGAAGTCCAGTTGCCTCAACTAAATGATCACCTGATTTGGTATCAGACTCACAAAGATGGAGGATGCACAGGACGCAGCCGGGGCTGAGGTGAGGTGTTTGTGCAGCGTCCAAACCTTCTTTCATAGTTTAAAAAAAATATTTCCTTTACAAACCGTCTCTGAAACTTTTTCTGACGTTTTGGAATAAACTTAACTTATGGACTTGACAAAGTTGGAGGAAACAAATCATAACAACAGACGGAGTTACTACAAACTCCAGCTGAATATTAGGGTAAAGAAAACACCCTGGCTCCTTCTCCCTGGTTGAACGGGAGCATCGCGTCCTGAGACCCGAATCTTCAGCCTGCTGCTGTGACTCCACCACCGGCTGCATCATCATCATCATTTGACAGCTCATGTTTCTTCCGTCCCGTGCGGCTGCTCCGAGTGATGAATGAATATTGGTGAAATATCGACCCGCTCTGACTCCAAACGCCATGTCGGCCGGCTACAGAGGTCACGCTCCGTCAGCTATGTGTAGGCAGGGCAACCGGGCGCTGAAACCCGAGGCTGATATGAGCTTTTTTCTTTTTTTCATGCCTGCTATCGACAGTTAGCATGATGAGATGAGATCCTGTTAGCGTTCTGATCCTCAGACTTTGAGGAGGCATCGCTGTAGCTTCATGCTACGTTGTGTCCATAGAATGTAAATAAAGATGGAGGCACCCCAGAGAGTCAAGTAAAGCCTATAAACAGCCTGAAAGGTCTGAATGTTGCATCGGGGCTAAATGGATTAAATGTGCCCCAGCAAGGCTGAAAGGTCAAGAACCACATCAGCTTGAGTAAAAACAGGACAGGGATTCACAGGGCACATTGAAGAGGAGGCAGGGGCTGTGGTCCAGAGTCAGGGTGGAGTGGCTCAAACTGTTTGTCAGAGCGAGGCCTGAGAGGGGCCGCCTGGCGTGGTCGTTGGAGAAATCATCCCCTCTGTTCACCTGCATCCATCCATCGTGAGCTGGTGTGTCCCAGCGCTCCAACCAGATGAGTCCCAGGTAGCGTAATCGTGATGTGTGTGTGTGTGTGTGTGTGTGTGCTGCAGGGGCGTCTGCAGTGGAGCTGGTCGTGGCAGATTTTGGTGCCATATGGGAAATGTGATGTATTTCCCAGCAGCCGAGAACTGTCCTGTGACGACCAGCCCGGTGCTGAGTGTTATTGACGCGCTCCAGACTGCTCACTGCCACTTCACACACCGGGGCTGGAGAGAGAGACTCACGTGCACACATGTAAATCCACAACAACATACACTGAGGACCAATATGCTCCCATAAATCACCTGCTGTAAAAACGTGTACATTTATATATTTATTGAGTAGATTCACACAATCCACAGTCCTCTCTGATTTGTTACCTTTGAGCGTGCACATGAGAGCGTTGTTTCCCGTGTCATGCCTCAGTCACGGCCCTGTGCCGCCCCCCGGCAGGCTGTGACACATCCAGCCTGTGGCGGGAGCGCTGGTGCTGGCGTATCAGTGGTTATGGAGGGCAGCGGTAGCTGAGGGGGCGGCAGGCCAGGTTGTCAGGAGAAAGGTCAGCAGTTCACAAACCGGCTGGGAAAATCTGGGGGACGTGCTCTTTAGCAAGTCACTTGACCCCAGATTGCTCGAGGGAAGCGCCTGAATGTGCAGCTGCGTAAGGCCGCGGTTCAGTGGGAAGCTTCCAGCAGTGACTGTGCCGAACTCTGAACCGTGCTGTCGCTGGAAATAAAAAGGGAAGACATCTCAGTTAGCGTTGTTTGTTGTTGTTAACATCAGAGTGTAGAGTTCACCCTCACGGCCGGAGCAGAAGATTGAAGCTTTCAAATATTTAAGGGCTGAAGCAGCAGATGCCAGAGATAATGACGCAACGTTTTCTAACTGTTCTTTTACGGACTAATCTTTGTCGCAGGCTTCGAGCCGATGACCTGACGTGGCTCCTCTAAAGCTTAGCGGACACATTAGCACAGAGGCGGCGTTTAGACTTCCTCTCTAATGCACTCGGAACACTGAAATGACATCTTTCTGTAACGACACATCTTTGTCTTGTTGAGTTTATTGTCTCTGCCTGAATGCTGGATTTAAATCAGAGCCAGTCCAAGAGGCTGGAACTGTCTGGGAAATGTATTTTATCCTGGTGTCTGAAAACATGTCGTATTAGACGGCGAACAGACGCCGCAGATCATTATCGACACAGAGTTTATCCAAAGGGATGATTAATTTTTCATCAGATCTTGACGGCTGTAATATTCAAGCATCTGTGCTTTAAAAACCGTTCGGATATGGAGGCAGTTGCAGCTGCGCTTTTGATATTTCTGCAGATTCCTCAAAAGCCTGGAATCCCTTTATTCCCAATGTGTGCTTTCATGTCCACGTTCTCTGTTACAGAATGAGAGAGAAGAGCTTGTCATTGGGTCCGTGTGAAATAGACAGTTATAGGCGTTCCCCAGGGATCTAATCTAGGTCTGCTGCAGATACCTGATTATCAGCATTTATCTGGTCTGTCAGCAGACACACTCCAGGCCCTCCCCCTGTGAGAGCGCTGATTCTGCCCGACATCAGACATGGGAAGCCAGCTCTGGCAGCACGAAGGGTAAAAGGTCGGGACTCGACCACCGCCGGCTGATAGAGCCGCCTTTTCATGTGTGATCAGCCCACAGCCCGAAGACAAATCCCGCTGCACTCTGCTTTTCAACTTCACCTCAACTGGAGCGAGTCGCCTGCTCGCCCTGAGGCTGATGGCGGCCGTCAGTGGTTATGGCCACCTTGTTATTATTTAGAGGGAAAACGACGGGAGAGAGGAATAAAGCAGCGCATGCTGGGAGCAGAGGTGCTTTAATGAGGTGAAGCAGGAGGAATTCACTCATCTCTCGTGTTGAATCTGTGCCTGTTAAGGGGAGGAGTTAAAGGCGGCAGTATCTGAGCATAAAACTAGAATGACAGTGAAGAGGCTAGAACCAGATATCACATTGATGTTCGTATGTTTAGTTCCCAAAGCTCGCTGTGGAAACCAGGCCTCTGCAGCCCTTCATCAAGCCTTTTACAAAGCAATTATGACACTCCTCACGCCCTCCTCCTTCAAACCCCCTCCGCTCTCCTCCGTCAGTGCATAATTCATGAGCGACTCATCGGCCTAGCTAAGTCAATTGCATCCACTGGGAGCGAGTGTGTGCGGCGCGGCGCCCACAGCTGCACAAAAGGACTGTCAGTCCCACGACAGACTGTTTTGCATTCCGTGTTTCATAAGAATGGATGTTAACGGAGGGCGTTCTTCTTCTGCTGCTCTCCCAGGTAGATGGAATGCAAACAACGCCAGAGAGCTGCCGGGGAGTCTCACGGGCTCAAGATCAGATTTGGAAGAATAATTGTTTGTGTTGTGTGGGGCGGAGCTTCAGCAGACATTTTCATCTCAGCATCGTCAGCGGAGGTGATGAAACTCGGAGAATGCGCGCCGTCGTCCATTTTGTCCGATCAGATTTTAAAGTCAGGGTCAAATAATCTCTTGTAGTCAGCAAAGGCACTTGTTTACACTTTTCTGCTGTGTCTGAACTCAGATTTTATTCACACACTCTCTCCAACAAATACAAATCTTCTCTTCACATGCACAAACATTAAGATTTAATTTTCCAAGTGAACAAACTCTGACCTACTATCTCATCATGACAACGATTCTCATGACTACACAGCTGCTGCAGGTCTTTAATGGCTCCACTGCCATGTGTGTGCACAGACATATATAAATATATATATATATTTATATATAGAGGGGTGGGGGGCTATTTTTAAAGCTGAACCACAAATAGTAGCAACAGGGCCTAAACTGTTTTCATTTCTGTGCGGCTGCATCCTCCTCGTTCGTTCATGAGCGTGCACACGCGTGCGATCTGCGTCCATGTTAGAGTTAGAGCATGAGTGTGTGTTCGGCGGAGCACCTTTATTTCATGGTTAGTTACACACACGTTACGCCCCCGTCACGAGAATTTAGGCCGCTGTTCAGATTGGTTAATGATGATGATGTTAACACACAGGCTGTCCGGCCACGAATATGACATCAGGAGGAATGCCGTACCCCCCCCATCTGTCCTGAGATTTATTTTAGAAAACTTAAATATGAAAACTGCAGAAATTTGCCTTTTTAAAATCCCACTGATGATACGCTGGGATTATGCTGCGCAGTCGATTGTGGAATTATTTGTGAGCGTGGCTGTCCACGCGCCTCACATCAAACCTGTGTCCTGTCCAGGAGCAGGAGCAGGGGCAGGGGCAGGAGCAGGGGCAAGGGCATGGCCGTGAAGGAGAATCTGTAGAGTCCACAGACTCCTGCTCTGCTCTAGATCGGGGGGGGGGGGGGATTGGGGGGGGGGGTATTGTGTGTGTATGCGTGTGTGTATGTGTGTGTGGTGGGGGGGATGCACACAGCGTGTCAGGCGGCCCCGGCCGGGCAGCCTGTTGCCGTGGGCGACCAGCAGATCAGTGATGTGGCGGTGATGCCTCTAATGAAGCTGACACAGCACAGCCTCCCTCCTCGCGGGCCCCTGAGGGCCTCATGGAGCACTACACACACACACACCCACATGCACCCCTTCATGTTCCAGCCCAAAGTGCCTCTGATCTGACGGCGGCTCCGATGCATCGCTGCATAGTTTATTCCCTCGTACGCGAGGGTCAGGGCGGGGCTGTTTGTAGTGGACGAAGTGGGTCACATGACACAAACCCAGTTGATTGTCTCTATGCTGTTTTCCAGGAGCTGCCCAGCTGAGGTGAAGGGGAGGGCAGAGGATCCCAGTCCAGCCTGAGTGTGGATGACCTGCTCTTGGAAACACGACCATGATCTGAAGAGGGTGCCGCACGCCGAACCCCATTTTTCCTTCCTATCCTCCTCCTCCCTCTTTTTTTCTTTTCTTTTTTGGTTTTGTTTTTAACTCTCGGCGGCGACAGCCTCTCGGCCCGGCCGCTTCTGACGGAGAGAACTGACTGACCTAGACGCTTCAGGAAGAAACACAACGAAACCCCCGTGACCTCTGACCTCGCTGCTTCCCCAGCTCCTCCCACCGCGACACCAGAATCATGGGGAGGAAAAAGATTCAGATTCAGAGGATCACTGACGAACGCAACAGACAGGTGAGCACCAGTTTGAATCATTGCCTGAATGTCCAGTAACGTCCCGTTTGTGCTGACGAGGTCAAAATACATCCTGTAAATAAAGAGGAGGGAAGCCTTCCAAATTGCCGCCTCCTCCTTGTTAGTGGATAGGACACAGCCCAGACCAAAAAACAGTACATACTAATTAACTTTTATTTTTTACAATTTATCTAAATAATCCATCTGAAGCTTGTACCATGGGGTTTCTCAGCCCCTCCTCCTGCCCTCAGTTAAAAGAGCAAGTCAGTTTAATATTCCCCCTCCCCAGAAAAACAGCCTCGATCCCTTCGGTTACATCAGCAGCATTGTCAGAGTGGATGAAAGGGTAAACGATCCATCTAAAATGAGTCAACTGGTAAATGGGCTCTGCTCCATTGAGCCGGCTGAGTAATGGATTTGACGTGCCCACCTTCAGAAGCGGAGGAAGAAGAAAAACAAGACGGAGGGAGGAAAACAAGGTGCCTGTCTGAATGAGACCTGAGCTGCCGCCGCAGGGTTTTGGCACTTTTCTGCTCATCAATCTGAGCAGGTTGCGTCTCCTCAAAGAAGAGGAGCAGCAGCAGTGCCTGCAGGGGGTCAGCGGGGAGAGACAGTCAGGACGCCATCGGACATAAAGGAGTAGGGGCAGGGTTTGTACCATGTGTCAAACAGTTTGTCAATATGGCAACACACTAAAACAGAATCCAGGATTATCCATCGACCATGATCAGCAGAAGATTTCTTATCAGGCTGACGACTTTGTGACTCTTGTTCTGTCGAAGTGCAGAGAAACAGGAGCCAGTTCTTAATCCGGCAACGAGCAGCAGCGTCTGAAGAGTGAACCGCTGAAGAAACAAGTGTTTTACATGCTCACTCTGTGACTGCGGCTAATGAACAGCGGCGCTGCTCCTGAAAGGAAATCAAATGAAAGGTTTTTTTTGGGGAGCGCACGCTGCCCGTCACCCTCCCACGTGTCGATTCAGACGCGCTGCCATAAGCTCCACAAAGCGAACAGCGTGCACAGTGTGGGCCTCGCCTGGAAACATGACAGCAGCACAAACAAAGACGCAGAGCTGATGCAACTTTTTATTTTAGGATGGATGGAAGAGTTCAGAGAGATAAAATAGTTTTTCATAGTGACAGCTGTGAAGCAGCGAGGGAAGGTGGAGACATGGAAACCTGATTTAAATAGAGGAACCAAATCTTTCAAGGTTGTTTTGTCTTTTTTTTTCATTCCCTCTTTGTAAATGTTCGAAATGTCGAGGATCTACTCAAGAAATAATCACTCACTGTAAAACATGAGAGAAACTTTTGAAATGAAAATCTCTTTTCTTTCCTCCTCCTCTCCCTCTCTCTCTCCTTCCTCTCCCTGTTGACGGTATCTTATTCTCCTGTTGCCATTGGTTACCTGGCAGTCCCCCCCTGCCCACTTGTTTATCCTTTGTGACGAACACGGGGATCGAAGTGGAGCCCAAAGTGGCTCAGGAGTCACGCTGCTTCCTGTAAGAGAGAGTTTACAGTTCGGACTCGTTCTGGTTGTTTTCAGCCTGACCCCTGACCTTCTGGTTTGTCAGCAGAACGGTTGTCGTTTCGGTGGCCCATCTCTCCATCGCCGCTGATTTCCCCCTCCCCAACGTTGACACAAAACGTATCTGCTCATTGTGAGCATGTGTGGGAGATAGAGGGAGGGAGGAGGGGGAGATATGTAGATGAGCAGAGATGGGGGAGAGAGAGAGGTAGGATGATGGCTTCAGTGTGTGATGAGGTGGGAAATGGGGGGGCGAAGGGGAGGAGGGGAGTCGGTTGCCCATGGATACGACCCCGATATAATTTGATTTGTGGCAGCAGGAAGCAATGAGTGAGTGAGTGTGAGCGGAGGGAGGGAGGGAGGATGTGGAAAAAAAGAGGAAGAGAAATGAGGGCGAGAAAAGAAGTCGGAGGAGGACGAAAGAGAAGGAGGGATGAGGAGCGAGGATGTGAAAAGCAACAAATGAAGAGATATGAAAGACGGAGAGAGCTTCATCTTCACTCTCTCCCATTTTCTTTATTCTTTAAATTTATCCCAGAACAAATAAAATCCATAAACCTGGACAAGGAAGGTCCCAAATCAAAGAGGAAGCCAACTTTGGGAAGCACAGTTTTTCAAAATGAAATGCCTGTTACACTGCTGGGAATACACCTCAACATTTTCCCCTGAAGAGGACACACACCATGAGCCCAGGCTGCTGCAGAGATGTCACAGGAGGTGTTTTTTACGTCACTTGTGACGTGCACCTGAAGAACAGCGAGCTTCAGAGCTTCTTGTCCTTTTCTAACCCATGCGCTCTGTGGTGTAACATACAAGTGATGTTGTCTCTTTTACTCACAAACACCAATCAGCACCAGTCCCACCTGTGTCCACGACCCTGTTAAGACATCCATGAAGTTTTTACCATTCACAGTATTTTTTTTATTTATTCCCTCCCATGAAGCTGCTGCACAAGGAACAACAACAAAAGTCTTAATGCCCACTTTTAAGTCTGTTTAGTTTAAACTGAGCAGTTTGGTGAGGAGACACTTCACTAAATGTCTGTCCTTCAGTGCTTCTCCACACTCTGCAGTGTCCTGGGCCCCATCAACATTGAAGGCACAGGGGCCCCTGCAGGATCTACCTGCTGTCTACAGCTCAATAACTGCTGAGATTTTATTTCTTTAATAATGGCCCAGTGTCGGTTCTGGTCCCAGATTCTGTCTTTTGTGGTGCAGTGAAATTAGAAAACGTCTTTTGGTGGTTGAATACCTATCTCGCCTTTTTTTCCGCCAGGTGACATTCACCAAGAGGAAGTTTGGTCTGATGAAGAAGGCGTACGAGCTGAGCGTGCTGTGCGACTGCGAGATTGCCCTCATCATCTTCAACCACTCCAACAAGCTGTTCCAGTACGCCAGCACCGACATGGACAAGGTCCTGCTCAAATACACCGAGTACAACGAGCCGCACGAGAGCCGGACCAACGCCGACATCATCGAGGTAAAGGGCGGGAGAGGGGAGTGGGGGAGGGGGGGGGGCTGCAGCTGGAACACAGGGAAACCACTGAGCTCTGCATTGGTGCGTCATACCGGTGCTCGGTGTGCGGCGGGGTCGCTAGCTTTTAATCTGAGCTAATCTAATCCAGTTTTCTCCAGACTCATTCAGACATAACTGTCCAGGTCAGACCGCAGTGAGAGAGACTGCTTGTCCGGGTGAGGAGCAGAACTCTGGTTCACTTCAGCCTGGTTCTGTCTCAATCTCATCTTTGGTTCCTAATGTATTTTAACATCTCTACTTGATGTTTTCTGCTTCAGGAACAAAGTGGTTCTTTGTTTGTGGTCGTGGAGCTGTGCTAGCTGTTCTCTACTGTGTCTGTGCTAAGCTAACATTAGCGGTTCACTTGCTTCTCAGAAGGTCACGCAGGTCACGTTACACCAGAGTCCCTGAAAGTTAGCCAGCATAGGAGGTCGTGAGGGCAAAGGTGCACTTGTGTTTTTATGTCATAGTAATAAGAAGAATAATTTCTTAGCTCCCTGTGGGAACAAGCTTTCTGTGGAGATTGTCAGGGGAGCGGAGCACGTTCACACGCCTTGCTGACCCTTTCATACATAATGGCCCTCTCATGAATTCAACACGAAATGGCGATGATTCAGCGAGCCGTGCACGCTGCGGTGCCGCGCTTTGTATGGAGTGTCCACTTAGAGCTGCAGGAGCTCCGCCACAAACACTGTCCCCACCGAGTCCAGCCGGACTGGACCCACACTCTTCCTCTGCTGCTGGGAGGTGTGAAGCCACACACACCCTATACATGGGATGGCTGGTGTGATGATGGTTTCTGACAGAGCTCTGGACAGTCCTTCGTTCTCCACTGACGAGGTTCGTCTGATTGATTCTGCAGCACAGGAAGCAGGCGTCTAAATGTTTCACTTTTATTAGAGAAGCTGCATCGAGGAGGAGGAGGAGTGTAGCATTTCCGTTGGGACCAAGCTCCAAGTGTTCTGATCAAACTGTCTCTGGACAGTTGAGCTGTTGGATCCGTCCACTCAGAACTCGGGTCCAGTCATCGCTGAACTCTGAGAGAAAGTGTCAGCGAAGCAGTTTGGGACCTGAGTGAGGACGGAGGCGGTGGTGTTTCTCCACCTCCACCTCGCTCTGTCTGTCACTTCCCATCCTTCTTTCGACTCTCACGCTCTCTCCATCCTCTTCATCTCCAGACTCGCTCACAACAGTTTTCCTCTTCTTCTCTTTCTGTCCGTCTCAGAGCGTCAGCAGTAAAGGCTATATCTCCAGCTGCAGATGACTGTGTGTGTGTGTGTGTGTGTGTGTGTGTGTGTGTGTGTGTGTGTGTGTGTGTGTGTGTGTGTGTGTGTGTGTGTGTGTGTGTGTGTGTGTGTGTGTGCGTCCGTGTGTGTGGCAGGGCGTTGGGTTGCTCCAGGCCACATCAGCTCAAGCTCCACTGGCCCTGTTTGTGTGCGTACATGTGTTTGTGTTTTCAAGTGTGTCACTCTGTCTCTTTCTCTCTGACTTCTTTCTTTCTTTCTTCTTCTCCTGTGTGTGTGCCTCTCTCTGTTTGCACGCTCGTCAGTGGCCCATGAGAATGCTTCATACAATATTCAGGCCTGGTGAGCCTCTCGGTCATGTGTGTGTCCTACATGGTAACTTCTCTATCACAGCGTCCTGGATACTGCCCAACCCCCTCACACACACACACACACACACACACACACATGCTACCTCACCCACTCTCCCTGTAGGCTGGGAGGCACTAAGCAACTTTTTCCAGCGTTTGTCCTCAGTTGTCCCCTTCGCCACATGTGCCACACTTCGCTGTAGAGCGGCTGAGTGGCAGCGGCGTCTTCCCAACCGCTGTCCATCAGTCCTGTTTATTTTCTATCGGCAATGATTTGGAATCATGAAGCCTGGGGGCGGAGCTCTGTGAAACACGCCACACACAATAATCCTGTGACACGTTGTTATTATTATTATTATTACTACTATTATTTTAATACCATTTAAAAATGAATTTACTTCAAATGAGAATTTCCTTAAACAGCTGGTTATTGATGAGGATGATTTGGATTAGTGTGTGTGTGTGTGTGTGTGTGGGGCTCACTGATGTGTTTTTAATGGCATTTACTCTGCAGAGACGATACTATACACACACACACACACACACACACACACACACACACACATCCCCGTATAGAAAAGCCTGGATTCTCCATCGTGTCTTGTCTTGACTGATGACGATTTCTGTAATGTGCACGTTAGACATGAAGAGGGTGGACACAGGGAATCAGATCTGCTGGTGTGACAGTTGGACAGGAACTGTCCAGAGAGGAGAGTCATGTGATCATCTGTGGTCATGCACATCATTGGGCATGAGTACAGTGTGTGTGTGTGTGTGTGTGTGTGTGGGTGGGTGGGGGGGGGGGTCTCTGACAGTCTCTCAGCCAAGTGCTCCTGAGTATAAATTATGAACTGTGGATAAAGTCACGCAGGCTCATGCTCACTCACATTGACACATGTATGCACTGCACTCACACACTGAACTGTGTGTTTGACCAGTCAGGAAAATTTCCATGAGATTCAGGTTTTACACACTGAAGTGTGTGTTTGTGTGTGTGTGAGTGGACTCTCAATAGCCATTCTCTCTCTCTACAGTACCAAGCCGAGTGGCAACACATGCACACACAGCTTCTCTGAGACACACGTGCTGCTGGAGAGAGAGTGTGTGTGGGCCGCCTGCCTCTCCTGCCAGAGTGTGTTAATCCGCCTGACTGCAGATTCCAATCAGGGCAAAGGAAGGAAGAGAGCGAGAGACAGAGGGAACGCACACAAGTGAAAAGCTAAAAGAGCTACGATGAATAACTGGCTAGGGGGTGTCTCCGGGATCAGATTTGTACAGTGACCCCCCCCCCAAAATCCCACCCCTACAGGTCCACCTTTAGCCTGACTCTGCTCGATTTGAGCCGAATTTCTATTCTAGAAATCTCAGATTTAATTTTCCCATCGAGTGGCCATAAAACTAATGAGACACACATGACTTAGCACAAATCCAACAAGGGAGCATTAAAAAAAGCATTCATGTTATTATTACATATTATTTCATTATCACACGTCAATGATCCTGTGAACAGAGAAGACATGGAGGCAGGTGCACATGACATCACAAGTTCATTTGAGGTGTCTGACAGGAGCAAGTGCGTGCGTGCGGCTGATGTATAATGGAGCATCAGAGGAGGCTGGCAGCCAGTGCTGAGACGTCACACGCCTGGAGAGCAGGGCCCATGCTGCCTCACATTCAGCAGCCAGATGTTCTGACGCTTCTCAGCCCTGGTGGAAGGTGGAACCGGAGAAACAGAAACGATGGAATTACGACTTAAAAAAAACATGAGAGAACTTAACTTATGGCAGCGACGCGTATACACACAGACACACCCTGGGCCCCCGATAAACACAGATGTGAAGATGCACACAACAAAACACGGAGAGGCGAGCAGATAAAGAGAGCGAGAGATAAAACGAGCAGAACAGGAAGCCATCGAGGGAGCAGAGCGTCTGAAACTTTCTGAAGCAAAATGTTCTCGAATGTAAAAAATTGCTGTCTCAGCAAAAGAAGACGTTGGCCTGAAAAAAAAGAGTCTGAAGAAATACGAGAAAGTTGTGATTGAAACTAGGAAACATCGTCTGGATAATGAATTCTGACCAGCCTGTGAAAAGCAGAGGAGAGGACCGGGATGAAGGGATGAACATCAGGAGAGAGAGAGAGAGAGAGAATTAGGATGGAAAAGCTGTGAGAACGGGTCGAGAGAGAGAGAGAACAGGGCAAAAGAGGACACTGAGAAAGAGTGGTGGGAAAATAAATTAAAGGGGGGAGGGGGAGGAGGAGAGGAAATGGGCGACGAGGGAGAGTCGCATACGGAGACATTAGAAGGATAAGGGAGAGAATTTAAAACACACGGACGACTGTGAGACTTTGCAGTTTCAGCGAGAGAGCGTTAAAGGTGGAGAGAGAGAGAGAGCTGGAAATGGCGGGTGGGCGAGCGAGCCAGAGGGGAAGGAAAGGAAGGAGGGAGCGAGGGTGGCGGGGGTGGGGCTTGTCAGCAGCCGCAGCCAGTCAGAGGCCGGCGAGGCGCTCTGCGGGGTGAATCTTACCCTGGCAACACATTAGAGCAAGAGAGAGGGAGAGAGAGAGAGAGAGAGAGCGAGAGAGACGGTGGACAGGTGAACAGATGGCTGACTGAGAGACAAGCTGTGTGTGTGTGTTTGTGTGTGTACAGTAATGTTACACAAAATATTCACTGCTGGGGAGAGAGAGGGAAAGATGGTCATGTTTGCACAGAGAGAACATAATCGTAAAGCGTTTGTGTGTATCAGGACTGGGTGTGTGTGTGTGTGTCACACCGTGGGACTGTGACATCTGACGTGCGCTCACAGAGGTTCTGAAACATTTTTGGACCAGGAATCTTTCATACAAACTTTCACTCGAAGATGAGGTCATCACAGTCTGGTGGTCCAAGGTCAAAAGGTCAGAGTCACAACAAGGGAACTGAACACCTGTGACACCATGTCCTCTCTTTGGTTCAGGGGTCAAAGGTCAAGGTCACACTGAACTTATTAAAGTTCTCAGGAGACCATTTTCCACCAGAGACATGCTACAAGTCTACACAGTCATCTAGCAGACGCTTTTATCCAAAGCGACGTGCAAGTGATTGGTACAAGCACAAGCAAAGAACTATGAACGAACGGCAACGTAAATAAGTGCTTAGGACTGTTTGTGTCCATTTGTAGTGGTTTGATGGTGCATGCAGGGAGACCGGCCAGTAGGGATTTGCAGTAGTTGATGCGAGAAATGATGAGTGCCTGTATTAGGACCTGAGCAGTGTGCTCAGACACGTAGGACCTGATCTTCCTGATGTTATACAGAGCAAAGCGGCATGATCGAGCAACTGCAGCCACGTGGGCCTTGAAAGATAGGTCTTCATCAATCATGAGCAGATTTTGTGGGAATCAGTGGAGCTGGTCCCAGGTGAATGATGATCTGCTGTTGTAAAGAGGGTTTTGTAGGGAAGACCAGAAGCTCAGTTTTGGAGAGGTTGAGCTGGAGATGGTGCTCTTTCGTCCATTAGGAGATGTCAGACAAGCATGATGTGATCTGATCTGAGACCGATTGATCATCTGGGGGAAAGGAAAGGAAGAATTGTGTGTCGTCGGCATAACAATGGTACGAAAACCCAAGTGAGGTTGTATCTAGTGAGAATAGAAGCGGGCCAAGCACCGACCCCTGAGGAGCGCCAGTGAGTACGGAGTGTGATTTGGAGACTTGCAGATTCCAGGTGTGACTTGAACCAACGAAGAGCCAGACCAGAGAAGCCAAGTTTATTGAGGATGGCTATGCGGAGTCCACTTGTCTCTCATCTCTGTATGAGAAGAATCAGGGTTAAACCAGATTGCAGTACTACTACCACATACTGTGCTCAGTGTACTGTGTGTGTGTGTGTGTGTGTGTAGTGATGCACCATCACTGTTCCACCTTGTTAACAGCATCTTTATCTGTGTCCTGACAGTCTGGGGCAGGGCGTCCACGTCCCCATCACGTCCCCATCACGTCCCCTCACAGCCCTCTGTCACAGGCTGTCTGTACTGTTTGGAGCGTGTTTTATGTCTTCATTATCATCTGTGGTTTTGTTGATGCCTCAACTCCTTTCTCTTTTTTAGGTCAAAGCGTGCACACACACACACACACATATACTCTCTCTCTGAGTGTGTTTTCTATGAACTGCGGACACCAAAGTGTGCGGTGGTGTCTCCTGCGTGTCTCCTGTTTCATTTGCGTGGAGCTGCAGATCAGAGTGAGACGGAGCAGCTGATCAGGCGTCTGCCTCCGAACGTATAAAACGCCTCTTTGACGATAGTGGCCGCGGTTTTAATGAGATTGGTATCAAAGAGCGCTGCTGTTATTAAACCTGAGCGTCTCTCTGCCCTGACTTCCAGACGCATCATTACCCTCTCACCCTCACCTGTTTGGAGGATTTAAGACTAATTCATCCAGAATTAAAAGAGGCTGCTGCTCCGCGGGGTTCAGTCACAGGTTCGAGTTCCCGCCGGCTGAGTTGCAGACAGTTGAATCATCCTCACTTAGCGGTGATTGTGTGCAGTGGGAGTCGTGGAACGTGCGCTCATGTTTTAATCAGACCGCCGCGACACTGCAGTCAGACTCTAGTGGTTGATAATTAAAGGAACTTTATTCATGCTGAGTGAAATATTGAACATGGTTACTTCTGTGTTACTGAAGCACTGCAGAAAATATCCATCTGCTCCCATTGGTCACCAGGTTTAAATCCAAAGATCCTGAGATGTTAAGTGACGGAAATGAAATAAAAACATGAGTCTGACCTTTAAAGTAATTTATTTTATTCTTTACAGACAGGAAGTGATGTTATTTTATTCTTCACAGAAAAGGAAGTGAACTGCAGCTGATAGATTTCCAGCTGAGGGATTTTCTTCACATCACTTGGGCCTGAAGCTTCAGTTTAAGATCCATTTTGCTGTGAGGATCTCTCTGCTTGGCCGTGTGGTCAAGGATTCACCAGGCAAAGCTCCTTAAAGGCAAATCTTGTTTTGCAGAATCCTCTCAAAAGAAGAGCCCCTCTCTCTTTCTCTCTCTCTCTCTCGCCCTCTCGCCCTCTCGATGTGGTGCGAACACTGACACGTCCTGACTATCGTTAGCTGCAGCGCCAAAACCAACTCACACTTTGCCCTTTTGCTTCGCTCCTCCACTTTCCTCTCTGCCGAGCCTCAGCACCGTTTACCAACACTGTTGATCGGCCTGCATGTGCAGAGGTGAGACCCCTCGATGGGTTATCTGTCAGGTGGCCCCGGTTTATGCGTCCTTGCCATGTAACTGTGCCACCGGCAGCTGGGTGGAGATGCTGGCGCTCCCCGTTCTCAGGCCATTTTGGTATTAAAAGCTTTCTCCGGTTGGAAGTGGAGCCCCCTGCAGCCTTTTAATCCGTGACCTCTGCCGAGTGCTCGCTCAGCGATGAGGTGGTAATATCTTGCTTTCACGTGGGCGGGACAGTTAACAACGCTGACCTCGCCAATCGATTGAGAATTATCAGAGACAGAGAATGTGTTTTCTGTGGTGTCCTCGTTTTACCACGCAAGCTTCATGAACACGGTGTCATCACCGCGGTCAAACTCTCCTACCGCACACTTACCGCTGCCGTGAACCAGCGTGGGTGGCGGCGTGCATGGTGCAGTGGAGATTTCATGTCTCACAAATCAAAGTGATGGTGGAATGTGCATGAGAAATGAAATGTAAATGTTCCTCCCCCTTCTCCTCTACCCTTCTCTGACCGCTTCAGACATTGCGAAAGAAAGGCTTTAACGGCTGCAACAGCCCAGAGCCCGATGGTGACGACTCCATCGACCAAAGCCCGTTAACTGAAGACAAGTACCGCAAGACGGAGGACCTGGACAGTCTCTTCAAACGCTACGGTGTGAGTACCATCACACGTTGTCACCTTATCTAACCCACCTTCTTCTTCTCTCTATCCACTCCTCTTCCTCCTCCTACTCCTCCTCCTCCTTCTTCTTTTGTTTGGGGATCGAAGGCTCTGAACAAGAAAGAGCACCGGGACTCTGAGAGCCCAGACCCCGAGGAGCCCTTCTCCCTCACCCCCCGCACTGAGGAGAAATACAAAAAAATTGACGAGGAGTTTGATAAAATGATGCAGAACTATAGGCTGTCAGTGAGTACCCCCCTCTGTGTAACTCTGCCCCCCCACCCTCCTCATGTTGGCGCCCCTTCCCCTGCTGCTGCCCGCCACCCACACCGCCGGAGGTCCTCCGGCTGGTGGATGGTGGCTTGACTACTTACAGAGCACTCGCCTTCACTATCCCTCACTCCTTCACCTCTTCCACTTCACCCCCCCCACCCATATCACTACGCCCCTCTGACGGTGTGTCACTGAGCAGCAGGCGGGGCCGAGCAGTCGAGCCGACTGAGGCGAGGGCAAACTGCATTCAGCCCGTTCTCTCATTGTTTTTAGTGGAGTCTGGTCAAACAGTTGCTGCTGTCCATACTCTGTGCGTGTGAGTGGTCACGTGAAGTGTGTTATCTGGCGTGTTTACGTGGACTGGACCAAAACCCTTCAGTTTTTTACTGTTGTTAAAACTTAGCTGCACTGGAAACATTTTTAAATTTAAATTTAATCATCCTTTAGTGTGGATTGTTTTCTGCAGACGTTTAACTTTGTGTGAGGAAGAGGTTGTTCAATGTGAGTGTTCCTGCTCCTCATCACAGTGACGAGCGTCTCAGTTTCCGATGCATCTGCGAGTTCACTAATGTACATGAGTAAACAACAGAGGGGGGAGAGGGGTGCTAAGTACATCCCAAGCTTTCACAAACGTTGGCATAGCAACTGAAATTGCAAAGGGAAGCGGTGCTTTATGGTAATACTCAACACGTTCGCAGCATTCGGCTCAAACTGTAACTCTGAGCAACACAGAGGAAACAAAGAGCAGCTGGAGTTGAGCTGTGAGGCCGCCGTCCACGGTAAACGCTCAGGTCGCCTCCTCTGATTGGATGTGCTCCTGACATCATTATCCAGCTCCTGCCTCCTCACTGCTCCGCTCCTCAGCCAATTTCCCTGTGATTCATTTTTTTCCTCTGTGCTCAATAACGCCATTAATGTCACTTTAATGAGCAGCACTTAATTTACAGCCCGCCGGCTCCTCTGATCGGCCTCGTGGGAAGGGATGGTCACGTTGAGGTGCTGGTGGAGGGTGAGACCGTGGTTATATCTTTATTCACTAAAATAACGAGCTCGACGGACAACTTCTGAACAAACTGCAGCTTCTTTAATGATGTCTCTGCCCTGAAACGATCAGCTGACAACAGTTATCTGGAGGTTTTATTTTGAAAAGTGCAGCAGTGTTCTGCAGCCAGAGGCTTCCTGTGCGCACCCGCACGTGCACACCCAGTGCATGTATGTTTTCGGGCACATGTGGACTAAAGGGAAACAGAGCTGGTATGGACGCTCGTATGGACAGAGATCATTTTATTTTGAAAAGGCCATTTAGAATGAGACGTATGAACTCGATACAGATGTGTTTATTCTTGTGTGTCTAGAAGTGTCTAGAGTCAAGAATCGATCACAGAGCAGTTTCCACGTGACGGCCTTATGAGAGCTCGGGTCACCCCCTCCCCCTCCTGTCTCCATCCCTGGGCCATCAGATAAAAGCATAGAACAGCTAGCTAGCATCTCACAGGCCTGGTGGCGTCAGGTGTTTCGGTGTAATCAGCTCGGTGACTCCTCCTCCTCGTCCATCGGCGCTCCGAGCTGGAGCAGCCCCAAGAAAGAAGCTGAGGAAGAATAGAATTAAAACCCCACCCACCGGAGAGCTCCGGCTCCGGCAATCATCAGTTGGATGTCCACCAAACGACACCAGCGGGTAGCGCCCCCCCCACCACTGCTCCTTGTCCTCAGCCGGCCCGGCCGCCTTGCCTGCCTTGTTTGCCCAGCACACCTTCCACAGGGCTCCAGCTGACGGAGGCATACAGCACCACCCACCACTCCTCCCCGCAGCACCATAATCCCCAGCATGACAGCAAGGGGCCGGGATATACAAGCTTAATCCCACTTGTACTAAAATACCTCCTGAGGTAGGGAGAGAGTGGCGAGCGAGCCACTGCAGATCTATTCCTCTCACACTGGCGCTGTGGCGGGCAAGTGAAAAGAGAGATTTCCTTCTTTCTGTCTTTGCCGCAGGGTCTCTGGTTTGATCCGACTCCAGCTCTGACGTTTGTCTTGAGGAAATTAAAAGACAGCGACCCGCACCGCGGCCTACGACCACGAGCCGAGCATGACGCCGAACAGAACAAGCTCTCACCAAAAACACTTAATTCGTTTAATTACTTCTGATTTCAGTTTAAATGTCTCAGCCAGACTATCTATTTACTTAAAATGAATACATAAATAATAAAATAAGCTAATAATATGGAGGAAAAAACATAATTTGATTACATTTTAATCATAGTAATTATTTTATTTTATAGCAGTCACATAAAAACAATTTAACTTATATGTCAGATAACAGATAAAATAAAAAATAAATAATTTTAAAACAATGAAAAGAAACATTAAAAGCTAAAATCAAAAACTTGTAATATATTTATATATATTATATTGTTTATATTATTGCAATTTTTGAAATTCGATTTTTATATATATGTATTTTTATAATCAGCATTACCTTTTTAAATTATAGATTTGACACATTTATGTTTTATTTCCCCTCAGTGATATTTGGATGCAGCGGTAACGGGCAGAGGAACCGTTTACCCGAGCAGACCCTGTGTGTTAAATGTTCCTGGAGAAGTCGACTATAAATATGTTTTCATCAGTAAACATTAACGACCTCGGCTGTGATATGATAATTTGCAGATCTGATTCTCTCTGGCGACCCCTCCGCCCCTGCAGCGCTCAAAACACATTTTATAATTTCACACCACGAAATGCGTCAGGAAAATAAAGATCCCTGTTTATTATGGAGCTGCAGATAAAACGTCTTCAGACCTTAAAGGTGACGAGAGTTTACTTCCTTCATCTTCATCTTCTTTAGTTTTCCTGAGGGGAACCCTCCTGAAGGAATCAATAAAGTGCTATCTACCTATCTATTAAAATATGAAGAAAGTATGAAGAGAGCAAAGAACTGAAAACACCTTTGCTGGTCAGCTGCTGCAATGACCAAAGGTCACATGCTCAGCTCGGGCGCTGCTGACGAGAACGGGGCAACAAATGTAGGAAGTTGCTTCAAAGGCTTTGAGGATGAAGGGGTGGGAAGGAGGAAGTCGGCCACAACTGAAATTCATTCTCATTCACCTTTGCATCCTGGGAGCACACGTGGTCGAGCAGCCTCCTCCGGGGGGGGGGGGCAGGTTAGCCTTCTCTCCTTGAGCCCCCCCCCCAAATCCCAGGCAATTATTTAGGGGCAGGTTAGCCTTCTCTCCTTGAGCCCCCCCCCCAAATCCCAGGCAATTATTTACCTACCAGCTTCTTATTTCTTTCATTTTCCTTAGCGCTAAATCAACATGATGATGCCCAGCGGCCAATTAACCCTCCTGTCCACTATTAGCAGCAGTGTGATGAATGGAGTTGAAGTGGGTGGAGGTAAATTCACGTGTAATTTGCCAGAGCCAGAGGATTAATGCTTGGCGGAGCACGGTGCGGAGCAGGCCGATGACTATTTAAATTCAGCTGTTCTAAGAGAAGAGGCTCTGTGGCGGTGTCACCAAGTCTCCCGGCAACCAGAGGCCTGTGTGTGGCCGTGTGGAGAAGTGGCCAGGAGCAAATTCTGGTCAGGCCGAAGAAAGTTTCGTGAAGGGAATTTGCTGTGAAGTCGGCAGTCAGGTTTTTTAGGGTCCTGAACCAAACGTGGCGGTTTGAGACACAGCCTCTCTCCATATACCCTCTGTGGTGCTGTATGCTCCGTGTTTACACACCTCCGTTCCCTCTGCACTAACCCCTCACCCCCCCTCCATTTATCCACGCCCCACCCCTTCCCCCGCCCTCTGCTTGGCTGGTGTGCAGTGGTGCAGTGCTGTTCGCCACAAGCTGCCATCTTCACCCCTTTCAGCTCCATCATGGAAAACATCCCCTCCACAGGGATGGAGGCTCCGCCCTCTCTCTGCTGCTTTTCATTCAGAGAAGAAGAATTGTGTTTCCTAACTCACCTGAACAGTCCCTAATAATTAAGTCATCCAAAATATGTAGTGCAGTGTCCCCCTCCATCCATTCACACACGTTCATAAAGAGACCGGGCATCCCAGGGATGGAACCGCTGACCAGAACACTGGAAAACAAATTATTATTATTCAGTTTATTTGAAATATATACATATAGTTTATTGTTTTCACTGAGACTGTGTATAAAGACAAACGACATGGCAGCCTCCCAAAAGTGAGAGTGAGCCAGAACATCTTGATCCAATCCCTCCTCCTCCTCCATGTCAGCAGATGGGACACGAACCAAACTAACCATTCAAAGAAGACGTGAACATTTCTGTCGGATCTCAGCTCACTGATCTTTGTTCCAGTCTTTCTGATCAGTTTGGTTTGAATTGCTTTGATCAGGTCATGATTGACAGCTGAGGCTGACTCCTGATTGGTCGAGGAGCGTGCCTTGCTGGGACTTTGATGTCATTTGAGGAGATGGAGGCACGTTGTCCGTCTTTATTCACTAGGCCTGTTCCAGTAAACCTGATCAGTTCAAGTCATTAAAATCAGTCCTCCTCTGGTCCAGGCAGAGATCAAGGACAGGGAGGCGTCCTTGTCCTCCTCTCTGTGAAACTGGGTCCCAGGTACTTCCAGAGCAGCTCAGCCCTGACCCACATTCTATTTATAGAAGTCCTGTTTCCAGACTAGAACAGGGTGAAATGGGTTGGGGGCTGGACGACCCCAGGTCATGCCCTCGATTCTTTTTATTTGTATTTATCCCCCGGTTGGTCTGGAGGTCCACCTCCACAGGTATGCTCAGGTGACTCTTCAGTCGCCGGGGAAGTTAGACGACGAAAGGGTTTTTTCTTCCCAGTGACGAGTGTGTGATGGTGGTGGTGGGTGGGGTGCAGCTGGAATGTGACACGCTCGCTTTGAAACGTCACCAATAACCTGCTGCTGCCACGACCTCTAACCTGGCATGAGAGGAGAGCTCTTCACCACGTCACCCTGCATGCTACCACTGAGAGTGTGAGCGAGCGAGCGAGCGAGTGTGTGTGTGTGTGTGTGTGTGTGTGTGTCTGTCCGTCACGTTCTCGCTACACACTCTAAGCCCCGCCCCCTGTCTCTCCACCAGTCTACCGTCCCACAGCCCACCTTCTCCATGCCAGTCACCGTGCCAGTATCCAATCAGAACGCGGCGGCGGCGGCAGCCCTCCAGTTCAGCAACAACCCCAGCGGCGCCCTGGTCACCACCACCTCCTTTGTCACCTCCACCCTCACAGACCCCCGCCTCCTGTCACCGCAGCAACCGGCTCTGCAGAGGAACACCGTGTCACCGGGGTTGCCGCAGCGACCAGCCAGCGCAGGTAAGATGTCTGGTGTCATGTGCTCAGGGAACTCTCTTTAGAAGACAGGTTTTTATCTGTAGAATGAAGATTTAGAAGAAGTTGTATGTGAATGAGCTTGTGTCTTGTGCACATGAGGGGGTTCTTCTTCTTCTTCTTCCACCTCCTCCTCCTCCTCCTCACTCGTCCAGGTGTGACTCTCATACCTTTAATCCCCTGAGCTCATACACGCTGTTGTTATGGAGATCATCCAGGACCTTTCCAGGACATGTTTTATGACTGTTTCCTGGAGGATTGTCTGAGGTTGCACGGCCAAACGAAGACGCTGCCGCTGCGTCTGTGTGGCAGAACGATCCCCCGCCCTCCCACTAAAAGGATTTGTGTCCCAATTTTTGCGTCTCAGACAAGGTTACTTATCAAGCTTTGTTCCAAGCAGCTTAATCTCATTGTAAGTCAGAATGAGGTGATGTAACGCGCAACAAATGCATTACAGCATCTCTCATAACACTCAGCAGCAACAGCAGCAGCAGCGGAGACGCATCCCACGGTGTTTTCCCAATGTGGCGACACAGCTACGTGTTTGTCAGTCGCCCCTGACATCCCACGTTTAGAGGCAAACACATCGAGACCAATCACGTTCAGCTGCTGATTTTTGATTTATTCCTTTTCGTCTTAGATGAGACGCGTAACATATTTGCTATTTCCCTCTGAGTTCTGGGGCAGAATGGAATTTACTTTAAAAAACAATTAACTGAAAGATGAAGCGCCCCCTGGTGGCGAGGATGTGCGATGAGAAGCAGTGAAACGGACGCTTGACTGGCGAAGTTTATTTTTAATGAAGTTCAGATAAAGTGTGATTTCAGACATCTGATCTCTGTGTTCCAGGGGCTCTGTTAGGAGATCTGGGGAACTCAAACGGAGCGTGCCCGAGTCCAGTCCGTAAGTGGATCTGCTCACACACACGCACACACACACCTGTCGGCTGACGACAGCTGATGGTCGTGGAACAAGCTGCCTGTAAACAGTCCAGAGGACAGAATGAGTTTCAGGGTTTCAGGTTGTTAGGAGACGGAACAGAGAATCTGCTCAGCTGTTGTGTCCAGAGCTTCATGTCGGCCGGTGTCACAGACTCAGTCCGAGCCTCAGAACCAGAACACGTTTGGTTCTGTTGTTTGGTCAAAGACAGAAGGTCAGCTTCAGTCAGGGTTTCACTTCCTGTGGTGCGATACTGAATCTATAAGAAACCAGATTAGATCCAACCCCACAGACTCTGGGTGTGTTTAGATCCTGATCCATCTGTCAATCAAATCACAGACCACAGATCAGAAAATACATCGTGTTTGATTTGTTGATGTCCAGAAACGTGAAAACCACAGTTCAGCATCAGGAACCAAATGTCCGTCGGTTGTTTTTCCTGGTACCAATCCTACCCCCACCCGACCCCTGTCACCCGTCGCTCTCAGCTGTTACCCCTCGTCTCCTCTCAGGACTAATCTAAGGCCCACCCCCTCCAACTGTCCCTGGTCCTGGCTCAGGTCTCTCCTCAGAGGTGACTTTGACGCTGGCCAGAGCTTCTCTTTAAATCCCATTAGTCCAGCAGAGATAGAGGCGGCCGCTCAGAGGTGTTTGCCAAGCTCTCCTTCTCTTTATTCCTGGAGATGAGAAGTCGATGTAACGTCAGGTTACTGGTTTAAAGAGAAACTTCAGTTTGATTGAAGCTTGTGGAAATTCATTTCGAATGCCATTAAAATGCAGCGCTGGGGGGCGGAGCTATGAAGCATGTACAAACCCTGAATGCAGATTTAGTTTTTAATAATTATAAAATGAGGTTCTGACCAGTTCTGCACCAGTTCATACTGGAAACTGGAACTGAAGAGAGAACTGGTGTCCTCTCACTCTTCGTCTCACCCTCTTCCTCCTCACTCATTCCTTTTCCATTTACAAATTTTCCTTCCATCCTTTCCCCTCTACTGCCCTCGCCTGTTCTCTCCCTCGCTCCCTCCCGTCCTCCTCCTCCTCCCTCGGATCTGTCGTTCTCAGCTGTTGTCCAGGGACTCAGGGCTCTGGGAATGTCACCATTGACGTCACCCGGCATTCCACACATTCCCACGCCCAGCCTCGCGTAATAGGAGACATCACACGCACACGCACACGCACACACACACACACACACACACACACACACACACACACACACGTAAAGGGCACAGAAAGGCACAAACATGTTTAAATAAAGTCGGGCTTTAACAGTCAAACGTGGCTGCTCTTGTTTTAGTTCTATGACTCTGGTTTGAGTGAGTTTGATTCTGGACGAACAGAACCTGAGACTTTTGTAAACGCAGTTGCCCATGTTCTCCTCCTGATTGGCCTTTGTCAGTCACATGACTCGTCGTCGCTCTTCATTCTCACCATCGCGAGCCAAGCCACCATCGGCAGATCAGGCAATCCACTTCCTGTTCCACCTCCGACTCTGTGACCAGGAACTTCAAACTGTTCTCTCTTTGTCTGCACCGCCTCCCCCTCTCCCTCCCTCCCTCCCACTTTGCTGATAGCAGGTAGACTTCACTTGTTGTTATTGTCAGGTTTGGTGTGTGTGTGTGTTTCCCTGGAGTGTGTGACTGAGATGAAGCAGAGTCACATGCCGCTGTCGTCTGGAGGCGGCGTCATGGAGAACTGCTATCTGCTATCACACACACACTGTCTCCTGTGTGTGTATGTGAGGGCTGGGAAAGTCCCAGCCCTCACATGTGTGGACCTCAGCCTCGTGGACCGGCTGCTGTCTGCTGGAGTCCTGTTGTCATGACACCCAGATCAGCAGCTGAAAGACCATGAAACACGATGGCATCCCCGAGGGCGTCTTTAACTCCACTGTCCGGCACTGATGCTGTTCTGTGGTCAGTCACTGTAATAAAGGTGTAAAAATGGACCTGGTCACATCCCTCCGTCAAGACCAGCATCCTCTCCCAGAGCTGAATCCACTCAAAGGAAGAAAGAGTTGTTTTATTTTTTTGTTTAAAGCTGCTCACAGACAAACAGATGACAACATAATGCCTCGGCAGAGGGAGTGTCAACATCAGAGGAGACGGAAGGAGACCGGAGACCGGAGGACGGTTTGTCTTCATCAAGAGGAGAGATGACTGAAGTGAGAGAGGCAAAGGTGCAGGGGGAGAGAGAAGGAGGGAGGGAGGGAGGGAGGGAGCAATAGTTCTGGAGAGACTGTGACATGGTTTTGATGTGAAGGAGCAGCAGAAAATCAGCACGCTGCCAGCTAACGCAGTTTGAGCTGTAGAAACGTGGAGGAGCACAAAGCGACTCACTAATGAGCCCATGCACACACACACACCAAGGCAATTACAGACAGAGTTCACCTGTAGAAACAAACATCAGAACAGAGGAGTACACAACCTCTAACCCCCCCCCTCTCTCTCTCTCTCTCTCTCCAGCCAACGGCTACATCAGTGCCAGGGCCTCCCCAGGCCTCCTCTCCGTATCCAACGGCAACAGCCTGGGCAAAGTGGTCCCGGCAAAATCTCCGCCTCCGCCCAACCCCCAAATGGTAAACAGCCGCAAGCCGGACCTGAGGGTCATCACCTCGCAGAGCGGCAAGAGCCTGATGCAGCTGGTGAGATGATTCACATCAGAGTTAATAAAAAAAAGCCTACCGCTGCGACAGGTTGCTGCGCCAAGGGCCGTCTCCTCGGGTCACTAGTTAAATCCTGAAACGTTTCGTGTCTTCGGGCTGTCGCTGTCATCTGATCACATTATATTCTTCAGTGATCAGAGTCAATGAGGTTTTTAAAAAGTCAGGGTTTGATTGGAGGATAAAGATTCTGTATAAGCTGAGTCGGTGTCACATCACTAATTAGAGGAGAACCGATATGCTAATGATGATCTCCAACACGCACGGCCACGGAGGAACACGCGGCGCCAGACTACCACAGGTGTGCAGGTGGAGATCAGAGCAGGATGTGGATCTGAGGAGACGATGGGTCCACCTCGGTCACTTTAGACCCAAGGCTCAGTGTTCAGGGTCGGGGGTCGAGCTGGTGAAGGAATCAGATGATGAGAGAAGAACCTGAGCAGCTCAAACTCAACACATGTTCAGAAGCAGAGAATGTCATTGGTTCTGACTCAGATCGTCTCATTCATTTTAGATTCCTCCTTAGAACTAACTAGAACTCAGCAGAACTTTGAACATCTGGACTCAGGATGTGTTGACTGTAACTGACATGTATTTTTCACTCCTCCTCCTCCTCCTTCTCCCCCGGCCGTACCAGACGGAGGAAGAGCTGGAGTTGGTGAGTGAGGTGAATAGACCTGCTGACCTTTAGCCTGGACGGTGTGTTGTCCATCTTGTGTGGTCTCACTGAGCATGAGTGCACCCCCCATTAGCGGTCTCCTCAGAGTGAAGGCTGGAGAGCGCAGGGAGGAACTTGGAGCGGCCATCAGACGGCGCACGGAGCGGCTGGTTGTCGTGGTTACTGGCCGACTCCAGATCTACCTTCACGATGAGTCTTTGCATTTAGAGGTTTAGCCTTTTCTGATCAACGTGTCAGATTAGTGAGTTTTACTGGGGGAAGACACCTCTGCATCCTAAAGGTCTTAATGGTGCGTTCACACCCGATGCAGACGTTCCACTTCTAATTTGGCGTTATATGCTAGATCAGACTTTATTCTGAGTAAATAGTTCCTGATAAACAAATGAAAGCAGCGACAATATGAAGGTGGATGTGGAGCTCAGAGCCAACCAGAGCCACCAGCTGACTCTGGGCTGTGTGTGGACACTGCATGTGCATGTGAGGTTTCACTGAGTGTCGATGCTCAGAGGATCAGAGTGGAGAGCACATACACGCGCACGCACGCTGACCCCTGCAGTCCCACACACGTGACGCACGCAGCCGTACATGCATGGCGACGTGTTGATGCACACCTCTGCATGAACACATGCAGACATTCCTCAGAACACACACATTCCTCACATCCTGTGTTCCTCCCCGACACACGCACACACACACTCTCCTCTCTCCATCACCCCTGTGGATGTATGTGTTCCTGTCAGCATGATGCTCCGGCGCAATGCTGCCTCTCTTCAACACCTTCCACCGCAGCGCCACTTTATCACACGAGCACACGAGCAGCGACAGCGTTGCCGTGCCAACGCCACCTCAAGACGTGACACACTTCCCGAGTGCCACACCAAAGTTCAGCGAGGTGCTTGGATCTTGCCGCAGCCCACCGGGAGAGTTCATCTCTGTGGCACGGTGGATTGAAATCATTAAACTCTCCTCTGCCTCCACAAAGTCAGGATTCATTAATAACATTTTGTTTGATTAGTTCTTTTTTTAGATGATTTTACTTTTCTTTGCTAACGAGGAATCTTCACGCAGCCAGCCGCGGGGAGCAGTAAGGTCACAGGCGATTAGCTCTGTTTTTATTCCCGCTAGAATTGGAGCACGCCGAACACAGAGGGAAATATTTCGGCGGTGTAATTACGAGTTCTCTGCATCCACTCTGCTGAACGGCGGGGAGCACGTGTTAACTATCTCCATTACTGAACTCCTGCAGCCGGCGCCGCGTCAGTAGGAGGGAGACGAGAGGAGATGGGAACAGTTTCTCTCATGACTCTGGAGTAAAGAGAGCGGATGCAAGGAGAGTTAAAGCTCAAAGCCTGGATTTTTATTTTCACAACAAAACCTTCACATAGACTCAGCTGTGTGAAGAGCAGTTGTAGATGTAGACCCTGTAAAAATAACCCCTGCCCTGCGACTCTGCACTGTTTATTAACCCGCTGCAGCACTAACCCGCTTTTTCACCTCCAGTCTCTCAATACCCAACTTCTTCTGTCCATCTGTGTCCTCCCAGAATGCTCAGCGGCTAGGCGTATCCCAGTCGCTCACCACGCCTGTGGTCTCCGTGGCAACGCCCAGTCTTCTCGCACCCTTCTCCGGCATGCAGACGGCCTACAACACCGGTGAGTGTGCGGCATTTACGCCAGATCCGCCAGGGAGCGGATTCTGCTGCGAGCGTCTGTTGGATGCCATGAAGCTCGATGAATATTCACTTTGTTCGTTGTGTGAGAGAAACCCTCACTTCAAAGGTCTCCATTAATATGGATCGGCCCTGATTAATATTGATGCTGCAGAAAGTTGTATGATGTAAAACAATCCCCTCCTCCCTCTTCTCTCTCCCACCCCCCTGTGCACCCGCCCCCCCTTCCATCTCAGATTACCAGCTGACGAGCGCGGAGCTCACGGCGCTGCAGACATTCACGCCACCGGGGCTGGTGCCTGGCAACATGGCTGCCTGGCAACAACAGCAGCAGCCGACGGCCTCGCAGCAGCAGACGCAGCAGATGAGCTTGGCGTCGCTCAGTAACTTGGTGTAAGCACCTTTATCTTCCTTCCTGTTACAAACTCCTACCTGGGACAGGATCCTAAATGTCCCGACCTTTGACCTTTAAACACTTTTACCTCCGTCTGTGCACGCGAAACTCTCTGTACGTGAGGCTGTAGCCCAAAAATCACCCCAGTTGTAACTGATTCATCTTCACCGTGACCTAGATACACCCCCCCCCCCCCCCCCCCCCCCCCCCCCCCCCCCCCCCCCCCCCCCCACCATCACCACCACCACCACCCCTCCTCCCACTGGAGCCCATCGCTCCTGGAGGAGAGGCTGCGAGCTGGCTTGTTTTTTAACCACCAGTTTTTCAAACTTCTGAAGCTCAGCTGCTCACATCCTCAAACCAAGTTCTTTTTTAAGCTTGTGAAGAAACGCAGATGATGCCAGAGTTTTGGACGATGAAAACACAGTAATTGTTGGTTAATTCTGTTTATATTTTTAATCCATGACTAAATCCCATCACAGTATTTCAGAGCGGAAGCTGTAGTGATCTGTCATCTCATCTGGAAATCTGACGATTACCCCGAAAATATCCAGTTGAACTTTCGCTTCTCCACAACAGCATTTATGTGTCGGTCAGAGTGTCAGGGAATAGAGTTGTGTAGCTTTAACAGTAGTAGTTGTTATTGTGTAAGAATTAAGAAAGAAGTAGCAGTTTTCAGATTTTACAAACATCAAATATCACAACAATAAGAAGATTTCAATTTTCTAATTTACAAAATTTTTTACATTTTATAAATATATTTAATTAATCTATAAAATTCTCAGGCTATGTAATGTTGTCCTCTGCGGGAGCCGTCGGTTTAAAGAGTGTCAGATTTGCCTTTGGGTGTACAAAGCATGAGCAGTGTGGCTAAACTAAGATAATCTGTGGTTGGGAGGAACAGCTTGTGACGGCCTGTTGTTTTGTTGTCTCCACAGTGTGTGGGGGACAGAGAAACAGAACGCAGACATGGTTAACTGCATCTCCAGTTTCGCTGCTAACCTGAGGTGAATGACACGATAGCATGAACGAGGGCGCCGCGCCGTTTACCTGTTGAGTAATTTACCTGCGTCCTGAGGCAGAGCAGAGCTCTATGTCTCAGGGACTGAAATCCAGTCTGTGCTGGATGTGACTTTTATTCTGGTATGGCCGTGCCGGGCGCCGCCCCACCTTCCAGCTCTGATCTGCGGCTCTTTGGAAGTGCCAGCGTCTTGTCAGGCTCTGATCTGGAAGGCATCTCTGGGTGCCACGATCACTCCCAAACACTGAACCGGCACTCGCAGCATTAAACTTTTACTCCTCACGCGTTCAGCCGTCTCACATGAGGAGGATGAGCGGGACTGAGAAAGAATATTTAAGCCGTCACTGCCACTCATTCAGACTCAGATCATATGAACGAAAAGCAGTTTGGTATTTGATGATCAGTTAGTAACGTGTAACACAATTTGAAACATGCATTAAACATTTGACAAGGCCCTGAATGCTGAGATCCTCCAGCCGTGAACAATCGCTGCTTATTTCTCTTGGCATGAAGTTCAATACGGAGACGGTTCCGTCACGTTCAGGGAGAACCAGAAGAACCATAACAAGAGCAGACACTGTAGACATGGGGAAGCTTTGTGTGAGGGGGCTGAGGCTGGTGTTGACCTCTGCTGATGACCTTGACCTTTGACCCAAACCTTGAGGAGCTCACCCCAGGAGGTCACATGTTTAGACATGTTTAAAGTTTTAATGTACACAGGCTCTTTATCTGAATATATTTATATTTATATATGATCAACAGAACAATTGATGAATTTGATTTTTTGAATCAGATTTTTTGGTTCCAGAGGTACCAACAAGCCGAAACGTTCTGTTCTATAAAATAAAGACGTGACGTCAGACTCTGGGAACTTGTCTTTGTTGTGTTCAGCTGATTAATGACACTGACATAAAAAGTTTAACTCGAAGGAGCTGATTCATTCAGAACTTCTGCTTTTCACAACAGAAGCTGAGACTTTCCTGAAACCCGGGAAACAATCCTCCTGACGGGTTTTAAATTTAGCCACAGGCCAGATGTTTCCAGATGTTTCTGCCCCGTCAGCTCTGACACGACCACGAGCAGCAGGCAGGTTCTGTGTCGTGCGTGGGATTGGAACGACAGAACAACTGTCACGTAAAAAGAAACGAGCGCCACAGAAATGCAGCAAAGATTTCCCAGCTCTCCAAAATGTTCCCTCAGCAGAACGGAAAAATCTCGCTGTCCTAGGACGGTGTGCGCAGACGTGGGCTGCTCCGGTTTGTTTTTGATTTCTTCACTGCCTCACAGCGAGTGAACAAACCCCGCCAATCAAACCGTGATTGACGGTTTGGCAGCCGGCCTCGCCTTCGCTGTCGTCCACGCTTCTCCTCGCCTCAGGCTCCGCGAGGAAATGATTTCTGTCATCCCACCCTCTCTCATCCCCTTTTTAATCCTTCCACCACTTCCGCCTATCTGCTTATTTCCTGCTCTTTTGTCAGGCTCGCTTTAATTCGTGCACCTGTTGACTCTCGTCTTCCTCCACCATCGCCAATCTAAATGTTAATGTCACAGCTGCCCCCCCCAGCTGTCCACTTACACTCGTCTGTTTAAGAAGACAAGTTCTCTGGACGCTGTTTCTCAGTCGATGGCCTCTACCTTCTCGCTGTCTCCTCCTCTCAGTTGCTGCGTTCTCTCTGTGTTTTGATTCAATGCAGCACCAAGTGTTCACCCTGCTGTGTCGTTATCGTGGCGTGAGCCAAATTAAATGTCACGGGGACGGATTCAGAAGCAGGAGTTCGATAACGTTCAGCTGTTCCTTTAATGGTGGTCTGCGCTGGGGCCTCCCGCTGGCTCCTCCCCCCTCCCCCAGTGTCAGGGAGAGCCAAAGGTTTTTCCCATTTCTTGGTGCTGTAGGTGTCAGCACGGGCTTAAGCACTTCCTGCTGATCGCAGCTCCGCCTCAGTGCGACTGAAGCAGCTGTTGGAGCAACAACTGACCACGCCCGGCCTCCTCCTCCTCCTCCTTTTTGAAACCTTTGCTTGTCTCTTTTCCACCTCCCTCCACAGGTTGCAGTCCAACTTGCTCGTGGGAGGAGGGCCTCTGCTGGGGCTGTACTCCTCCACCACTCAGGTCGCCACTTTCCCAGAGTCTCTGCTGCTCAGAGGAACGCCAGCACGGCGACGCATCGTCAGATCCAGTTTGAAAACGCTCAGAAGGAGAAAACTCATTTCAGTTGATCCTGAAAAAACAAATCATTGATCGTGAACAAACATACATTAGCGTTCGGCTGTGGTTCAGTACAGGGGGCCCTGTTGCTCAGTAACGGACAAAGTCTGGCTTTAATTTAAAGTATTCTGCACCAGTCGATGAAGTCCCCAAGTTCCACCAGCCTGTTGTTCCTCACAAAAGCAAAGCATCTCGGGAAACACGGCCTGATCTCAGCACTCTGTACTGTAGCTAAGTGTCTGCTTCTGGCTGCTCGCTGCTCTGTTGGGGGGGGGGGGGGCGGCNNNGTGGCGGGCAGCTGCGGTGGTGGTGGGGGCCGGCCTTCATCACTGTCACCGACCTGCTGACTCTGCCATTTTCTCTCACCATGGCGATAGCGCCCTTGTGGCACCGCCATCCATCTACCTGCAACCGGCCCGAGTCCCAATGCTCCAGTTTGATGAAGTGGGTGAGGAGGGAGAGGTGTGTGCGCGTGTGTGTGTGTGTGTGTGTGTGTATGTGTGTCAGACGGGGGAGGACAGTGATCACATGGTGTGTCGCCTGAAGCAGTCTCCAACGCCGCTCTCAGTCGGTAATTGAGCGAGCGACAGAGCTGCCGATGACACGACATCGTCAAACTCACCCGAGGGGCTGAGGCAGTAATTGGGGGGGTTCAGATCATGCAGACAGAGAGGAGGAGGAAGAGGGATGAAGAGTTGAGACAGGTTGAGACACAGATGGAAACTTCTGACTTGAAGTTTCTGTTGAAACAGTTTATCTTGGATCTGCTCTGCGGTGACATCGCGCTCACCTTCAGTCCTGCTGCATGTGTGTGATGTGTTTGTTATCCTCTGTGCTTATCAGAATAAAAGCCCGCTGTCTGTTGGTCTGCGTGTGCTGACCTCGTTGTTCGACTCCGCCTGCTTCTGTCCGGCGGTGCTGGTCCAACTCTTGTTGTTAACGCCCCTCTGTCTCTCTGTGTCCGTCTCCCCAGGCCGGTCGGACAGATATCACAGGGTCCCACGCTGATCGTCAACACAAACCCCAACCTCAACATCAAGTCAGAACCCATCTCGCCAAACCGCGACCGCAACACTCCCAGCTCCACCAGCGGGGGCGGCAGTAGCGGGGGTCAGGGTCATGTCCAGGGACAAGGTCTGGTGTCGGTGGCCTACCCCGGCACACTGCGCCTGGAGGCGGGCGGCCAAGGTCGCTCGCCCGTTGACAGCCTCAGTAGCAATGGCAGCTCGTACGAGGGCAGCGACCGGGATGATGGCGCCCAGGGGCGGAGCGGCGGTGCGGACTTTCACCAGGCTGGCGCCGGGACCCAGCAGCCCACCATGGTCCTCCTGCGCCCGTCATCGGCCGAGCCCCCGGAGCAGGACGGGACCAACATCAAGAGAATGAGACTGGACACCTGGGTGACATAAAGAGAGGACAGGAGGGGGACGGACAGATGGAGGACGGAGATGTGTAGTCGTGGCTTTTGTACATGCCCCCAGCAGCCCCCCCACCCCCACCTCACACACACACACACACACACACTACGCCGTCCTCTGTCTGTCCACACAGGAATCGTTGACCTCACACACAGCATGCTGACACCTTCTCATGTTGCACGTGTGGACACATGTATGACGATGTGCACACATTGGAACTCTAATAATAACCCTGTCCCACACACTGAGGGGTGGAGCCACCAAACCAGGGGCGGTTCTTCAGAATCCCGGCGGATCCGTCTGAATCGAGGTGAACGAGTTTTCTCAGTCAGACACAAGTAAAAACCTTCAAATTGGCAACTTGGAGGTTTTGACACGGCGTTCTTCCACATGTGGAACAGGACACAGCCACTAAACGTCCACTCACGTCCTGCAAGGCTGCTGTCGCTCCTGATTGTTTGTCCTCTCAGAGGCGGGGCCGCTCTTCACCTTCTTTTTTCTTCTTTTTTTCAAGCGTGGAGTTTTTGTCCTTCTGTCTTGACTGATGATCGTTAGAGTTTGGATTTGTTTCACTTTTCAACACGATGAAGACACTAAAAGAGAAACTCTCCTCCCTCCCTCCCCTGTGGGCTTGGTCAAGTGGCTTGACACTAGGCCCCTCCCCCTGAACCAAGCAGATTAGCGAGGAAGGTGATTTGTTGCCGAGGTAAAAAACTTTTCTTTGAATCAGGGACGAGCAGAGACACAGGTCCTCTGGTGTCAGCTGCAGATGCTGAGAACAACGTGTGTGTGTGTGTGTGTGTGAAGACGGTTTGTTACCTCTAATGGTTTTATGTGTGCGTGAGTTTTTTTTTTTAAACATAGCAATTTGGGCAAATCATTCTCAGTTTGCAGAAATTATTTTTGTGAAGTGTTTTGAATGGGGAGCTGAGCGGTGCCATGTACATAAGTATCTGTGACGTATGTGGCTTCAGAGGTTAAACAATAAGATCATATATTAGTAAATATTTAAACAGCTTCAGGCCGCAGGCAGACGACAGGGACTGTACATAGAAACGAGCGCATTGACTCGGCCCGGCCCTGCTCATTATTTATGCCTGTATATAAAGTGTCAGATGTCCATGAGGGGGCGCTGCAGAGGAGGCAAGGGGAGGAGTAGCCTGGTGACTCGGACTGTTTGGAGTGGGCGTCAGTTGGGAGCACATTTTACCTTCAACGCCCTGAACACACCCAACACACACACACACACATGCTGCACGTGCACACAAGGCTGACGCTCACACACACACCTGGCTTTAAAACTAAATGCAAAACAATCAGCAACACGATTCTGCACTTTTCCCCCCCAAATATAATTTATTTTACCCTGTATTTAAATACATTTTAATCAGCAGCTGCAGCTCCTGTTATTGAATTGCGAGTTAATGACAGAGAAATATTCAATATTATTCAAAAATATTAAAAAGTAACGACATCCGTCCAAGACGTAAAGTAATCTGTCCTGTAGTTTACATGTAATTCGTGTGCACACGATACAAATACGCACATGATGATGGAAACTAAGAGAAACTAAAATAAAATATCATAAAACAAAAAGTACAATTAAAAAAAAAAAAAAAATTTCACAAACACCAGATAATTGATCCTTTATCATTTTAAATCCGAATGAAGGGAGAGAACTGAAACAAAAATGTTTTTTTACACATGAACAACAACTGAAGAGTGAAAATGTTGGCTCAGCTGATTTTCCAGCAGAGTTCTGACATCATGAAGGAGGCTTTGTCGACATATCAGAGTGTTGTGTATCTGCAGCGTCAGAACAGAAGTGCCAGTGTTGTGTCTCACAAACATATCAGTCGAACTTTAGGACACACAGACGTGCCCCCCCCCATTGGCTGAAGTCAGGACTGTGAAGGATGTCAGTTGTGTACTCTTTAGAAGAGGGGGGAGTGATTATCTTGGGGTTCAGCGGCTGGATTTCCAAACTCACTTTGGTCGAGAGCATAAATTCCTGTATTTATTTTCCCTCACTTCGTTAAGCGGCGAGCCCTGATCTTTTAATGACGACATCCAGCCACCCTCATCACCGCCCTGTCACCGCTGTCACTCTTACCCCCCATCTCTTAGATTTTCACACACACTCCCTCTCTTTCCTCCGTCCACAGCAGCTGTCAGCTCTGAGCATTCACAATAATTTAAATTAACTTTGAGTCATTTTAACAGGAAACATGACCTCCCCCTCTCCTCCCATCATCCCCTCATTTTCCTTTCCTCTGTCCGTCACTCACTCGTTAATTCTCCGATGAGATTTCTTTTCATAGCCTCCTCACACACACACACACACACACACACACACACACACACACTCACACACTCTTGACTGTTATGACTGTTGTGGTCCTGAGCTTCGAACACACCCAGAGGGGCGTGGCCCCTTATTGAAGGCCTGAAGCCATAAGTTCATCCAAACAAGTGGAGTTTAATTTAGAGCGAGAGCCGCTAACGAAGCACCTATGCGTTCTTCGCGACTAGGGGTCGCTGCGATCACAGAACACAAAGACAATCGAGCCGAGGAACAGTTTTAGGAAACCTGAACCCCCCCTCCATCCCCTGGACAGAGCGAGGGAAACTTGTTGCTCCTGTGTAATGACGATGTGTAGACATCTCGCTCACTTTCCAGTGTTACTTTGTGCTGGTGACAGTCTGTTTTAATCGTTCTGAGATATTATCGTTACCTCGCTGTCGCTGACGGCAGCTGTCATGATGATTTAGAAACCTGCGTTTCTTTTTTTTTGTTTGTTTTGTTTTCTCGGGTGTAGGTTAGACCTTGTTTTATTTGGAATTTTATTTTGTTTTATGATATAAAAATATTCTATAGATATATTTTTGTTTTCATATTTTGGGAATTTGTTTTGTTTGGGTTTTTTTTGTTTCTTCTTAAAAATGGGTGTGTTTCTAACGTTGCACGATTTTTAATGAAACAAGCAACACAAGCACAGTGGTGTTAGCATATGTGGCACTGAGCGAGATGACAGAACGCCGCGACGCTGCACCTCTGATGTACAAACCAAGCGTGGTGACAGGAAGTGGGGTGGGGGTGGGGGGGTGGGGGTGTGACACATGTAACTTATTTCTGACCAGACACAATGATGTCAATGCATGGGCGTTTCAAAATAAGATGAGAGTGAGTCATGTTATAGGAAATAAAATGTAATATCCACACAAATATACATCACACAGAAATATGTTTAAGAAAAAAACATGGAAATTGAAGAAAAAAAAAGTTTAAAATAAATTATAGCTAATATATTGTGTTTGGCTAGTCTGCTTTTTTGTTGTAAAGATAATTTTTCGTTGTTTTTGGAGAATGATATACAATTTGTGTATATTTTCATAAATAAAGTATGCACTGATATGTTATTACAAATTCTATACTGCTTTTACAAAAGAAGTGTTTGTTATTGTACCAAAGTATCCATTGGTCCCCTCCCCTCTCCCCCCTTTTTGCGTATGTTTTACCGTATTTTATATATTAAATAGACAAGTTGACCTTCACACGTTTGGCCCCGTGTCGTTCATGGCGAGCTGCTGTCGTTCTGCTCTCCTGCCACTGGAGGGCACTCTAATGTTTGCTGTGTTTTACAGGACAGATGCTACCGAAGTGCCCACGAGCAAAGATCAGGTACCTGCTGTTCATCCAACTTTTGAAGCTTTTTCACCAATTAACCCCCAAGTGTCACTTTTAACTGAGAAAACACGTAATTAGAACAACTTATATTACAAGTACTGTGTATGAATATTGATATACTGCAAATATATTAATTGAACGTCCTTTGGTTTTTCCTCTGTTCTGAACAGTGACTGTTTCCTGACTTTCAGTCTCAGATCTGTTTCACCAAATGAAGCCTTTCAAAGATCAAAGTTTCCGATGAGCTCCAATAACCAGGTCTTTGATGGACGCAGCCTGTGGATGAGCAGATCATTCACTCTCCACAGAGACACTGTCCAGAGTCTGACTCCGGGATTTAGAAATGACAGGACATCAGTGAAACCTGGAGGGATCTGATGCCTGGTTCATGGACACTTGAGCAGGAACGGCGTTAGCTCTTTATTGTGACAAAGTGAAAAACAACCTGTCATACCAACATTCAGAGCGCAGCACGAATAAATAATGTTCCAGATGATTTTCTAAAAATAACCTGCAGATAAATCCCATGGGAACAGTTTGTTGTGTTGTATCAACACGACCTGCGTCAGCATCAGGATCAAAGGATCGTTAAGTGATGATGAGAGAATATACCTCTGCCTCTGATCTAACGATACTGATTTTGTGATCGCATGGAAACGAACATTAATCACCTTCAGAGAAACAACTCCAATACTTTCGAGTATACAGAAAGCAAATATATTTACAGACGAGTGAGTCTGTTTGCACTTGCTCTCATGCTCATGATTCAATGTCTGCGCTCAGATTTCTCCTCTGATGGTTTCCTTTAGCTACTTTGATTTTGCTTTGTTGAAACAAGTCAATCAAAATATCCCGACCAACAGAAAGTCAGGTGATTGGATGACAAATGAAATAGTCCCGCCCTCATAGTTTTGAACACAGGCAGGGACCTTCAGAGTGCGAACGGTGTCAGATCGGCGCCTCCTGCTCTCAGACTGAACGTCCATCTTGACCATGTGTTGTGGTGATAATAGGCGGGTGGGGGCCTGACTGCCACGCCCGAGCTGGACAGGCTGCGGTGACCACGGGCTCATCAGCTGGCAGGGGCAGCTGGCGGAGCTCATGTCTCGGACAGACACACTTACGGCTCAACAGGTCACTAATAATAACCCTCGTCACACGCTCCAGCTGGACGCTCCACACATTGTTGGTCAAACAGTCACCACACTTCCAGTCCCTGAGAGACGTGTCCCTCATCTGAAGTGTGGAGTGGACATGCGGAGGGTCTGTCCTGTGACTAAAGACAGGTGGTTGTGTTGAGGTATGATGGAGGCATGTCTCCTCTTCCTGTGTCAGCCCGGCTACTGGGTGTGGCTCGACGTTAACTTCATTACAGCGAGATCATTAGATCAGTGATTGGGTTTGTTTCCGACACACACAGAGCTCTGATTGGATTATATTTCTCTCTGAGGTCAGGTTTATTTCTTCCAGATGTTTCCACTCCATTGTTTTCCAGTTGCTTGAATTTATGTGGATAAAATAATCGGGACTGATATTTATGATATATTATATATACAATATGCTAAGTTGAGGCAGTTTGAGGAGCAGCTGGCGCCACCTCCTCTCAGGGTTGGATTTGATTCGCTGACCGTCGTCTATTCATCCTCTGGCTGGACACTAAAGGTCAAACCAGGAGACAAATGACTCTGTTATCTTTAAATCTCAGTTAGAAGCCGACCTCAGAGAGAGAGAGAGAGAGAGAGAGCACAGATCTGAAGCATGACTCAGCATCAGCCTTCGTTAGCGACAGAGCAGATGACTGAAGCATCCAGGTCGCGACCTTTGCTAGCATCGATGGGGGATTAGTTTGTATGAGCTCGTCCCTGAACGGCCCTGCAGCTGTCGTTAGCAGATTGCACGCCGCAGTGAAACCTCTGCTCTATTTTAACACGGCGGCTGACCCGTGACTCAGCGTTTCACAGTCCGACACTGTGGTCACAGAGACAGGCTCGGAGCACGAGGTGAGAAAAGCTTCTTAACGCTGGAGGATATGCGTCATGACTCACCTGTCAGACTGCAACAGACAGATAACGACCATGATGTTCAGTCATATTCAGATCCTGAATCAGCTGTCAATCATGACGCCTGCGCCTGTTTATGTTTTCAACATCAGTGAGAGACGAATGAGCTGAAACTTTTATTCAGTTTGAATCCTGAATTTCCTTTGGCTCATGGCCCATCTGCTAACATGGAGGAGGAGGAGGAGGAGAGGCTTAAGTCTTCACTAGGGAGATTAGTTACACCAGATGTTCTGTCTTGTATCCCCCCTCTCCTCCATTATGCAGATCAATGACATGAGGAGTAAATCAATGAAGATGGAGGGCAGCGCGTGCACACACACACACACACACAGGGCTAATGAACACATCTCTACAGCGGCTGGTCACTCAGGGTGTTGCAGCAGCACCTGTCAGAGTGCGAGAGGGTTCGAGCTTCACTGCTGATGCTCTGGAACAGATGATGGCTTCAGGGCCCCAGGAAATCACAGTGTTTTGTCAGAACTGCAGAAAGAATTCTGGACTGAGTTGAATCGTGGAAACCAGGTCACCAGTACAACTGAGAGAAATGAGAGGTACCAGTATGAATCTTGATGAACTCATGTTGTTCGGCCCTCAGTGACCAGGTTTAACTGCGCCATGCTGCCAAGAAATAAAACGCTTCATGTCACCATCAGACGACTGATGATTCATTGGATAACATCAGCCAAATGTCTCTGGATATTTAACTTTTAACACTTGTATGTTTAAAAAATCAGCAACTCCCCCCAATGCTTACTGGCTCATCAACTCAGAAACACAAAGTTTAGCCTCAAATTATTAATATCCGACATGAACAGTTTCCTGCCAACAAGAGGAAAGGGGCGGAGTTTATAGCTCACAGTTTATTGTGTTTAATTAATTTAGTTGAAGAATAACTTACCATTCTCAGAAACAGTCCTCATTTGTATTATTATATTATTATTAATGTTCACATGAAAAGTGTCTCTCAGTTCAGCTCCTCATCACTGGAACAGTCCAGTGTGTGTGTGTGCAGCTGCAGGTCTACACACTGAATCACAGTCTTCTGGTTTCCTTCCTCTCTGAATCTGTCTTCAGGCAGATCTGGACGGAGAGTGGCGAGTGGCGTCTAAAATAGACATCATTGTTTGGTCAACTGACTAATGAATGAGGGAGGCGGGGCATTGGTGCAGAGAGGGGGGGGGGTTCCACATTGTTCCCACTTTTCATTCTGGCTCCTGGAGCCTCTCGTGGGAGGTTCAGGGCCCGGTGCTGCTTTGTTTGCTGCACTCGCTTTGAGGTCAGTGAAGCTGGGAAGTGGCCAAGTCCACACACACTCACACACACACACACACACACATTCACTCTGAGGAAACTCTTACTAAAGAACCCGAGCAGACCCTCTGGTATGTTTCACATGAATTTATTTTGGATTTTCAAAGTACTGCTGCCAAAGAGAAAAACTTGATGTGTGGAAGTAAAAAGTTAAACTGGTTTCTTCTTCTTCAATCATCTGGAATCACAGATTGTCTCCAACCAACCGTTTCCTCCATCCCATCATGCATTGCTGGTCACAGCAGAGTACACTGACTGCTTGTCTGACTCTCCTGGTCTCATTGGTTTCCATCAGTCAAATCAGACGAGGCAGCGATCAGTAAACTCTCCTCCTTCGTCCTCCTGCAGAAAAAAGAGCAAGAGGAGCTCAGGCAGCGTCACTGAGGCACCATGTGGTTTTATATTTAAACAATCTAGCAGCAGACTGATGAGCTGTGAACAGAGTGAGCTCCACCCCTCAGCTCAGTGTGTCATAGCGTGAAGGCAACTGACCAGAGAACCTCCTCCAGATGACTAAATCATGTCTGAAAACAACCTCACCTCTGGTTTAAGTTGATCTCCTCCTACACCTGCTCCTCCCCAGAGGACCAGGACTCAGCCTCAACCTCCGACTCCTCAGAATGAACAAACTCCACCTCCACTTTTCTGCTCTGCTTCCCCTCGCGCTCGTGTTCCTGCCCCCTCTCAGCCGACGGCGAGTTCCCGTTCATCCCATTCCTCATGTCGGACATCCCCCAAACTGGGTCCTGGCCAAACCCAACATTCTGATTGGTTTGTTCAGTGTAAGCGTCATCCGACTGACAGGCGGCGCCAGTCCCTGAAGAGGACGTCCAGAAGTCTGTCTTCACCCCAGAGCTGAAAACACCAGGGATGTGGATGTCTTTTCTCTTTGTGTCCTCCACTGCAAACATCTGGTGAGGCATGCTGTCCGGGGAGAGCTCCAGGTGCTCCTCCTCATGGGTCACAGCCTCCTCTCCAGAGCCTCCTTCATCATGGAGGAGACGCTCGGCTGAGTCTTGTTGTAAATCAGTTTTGTCTCTGATGTCTGAGTCCTCGCTCGGGTTCTCCAGGACTTCCCATTCGCCTGTTTCTGGGACATGAGGACAGGCCTCGACCAGACATTCCTGAGGTTCCTCAGGTCTCACGTCAGAGTTTTCCCGAAGCTCTGAGCTGCTTAGGTCTTCCATGACATCACTGGAGCTGGGGAAATGCACATCCTCATCTGGATGTGTCACCATCAAGACACTGTGTTCGTCGTGTCCCTGTCCCTCCTCTGGAACGGTTGGAGCCTTTTCATCTTTGCGTTGGATGTGCGACGTCTCCTCCTGCTGATCTGGAAATGTGTTCGAAAACATAAGTTGGCGCGGTGTGGTCACTGCAGTGACCTGCTGCTGGGCCAGGTGACAGCTGAAGCTGTCTGTGGACAGGCTCTCCAGCTCCTGCTCCACCAGCCTATCGGTCTCTAACTCCTCGTCCATGGTGGGTGCTGTTGGTTTGGTAAATGTCTCTTCATCTGACTCTTCCTCACTGACTTGCTTCTTCTTCATCTCCTCTTCATCAGTACGAGTGTAACCCAGCTCACGTTCCTCATCCAACTCCTCCTCTTCCACCTCCTCACACAGATCCTCCATAGTTCCGTACCTCCTCGACTTGCTTTCGCTCCATGCTCCACCTCCCGTCTCCCCGGGCCTCCTGTCCTGCTCCCCCTCACTGGACTCGCTCTCCTCCAGGTGGGACGCCTGAGTGTTGGCGTCTGTCTCGTCGCTTTTGTACCGGATCAGAGGTCGAGTGTCGGCGAGCGTGTTGTCCTGAGCATAGCTGTCGCTCTCCAGCTCGGCGTTTCGAGAGTCCTCCTCTTCGTCCTCTTCTCTGTGTTCTTGTCCCTCATCATCTACTTGTTTGTCTGTCCCCGTCGGGACATCCTGGAGAGTCTGTCTCGTGTCTGGTTCTCCTGCTGATATGTCCTCAGCTTCAGCATGTTGTCTTTCTGCTTCTTCCTCTTTTATGCCATCGTCTGTCTTCATATCGACCTTCCTCTCAATCACACTGTCCCACGTGTCCATCTGTTTTCCATCAGGGTACAGCATCTTATCCTCAGTGTCCGTCTCCTTCGGTCCCACCACAGACCCGCCGGTGTCTTCTCTCGTCTCCTCAGTGTGTTCCGAGCTGTGTTCCTCTCGGCTCAGGTTGGTAATTTGGTTAAAGACACTTTCTGTAGCTGGTCCTCTCGTCCCTGATTCAAAGGATGGAGTGGAGGTCACCTCCTGCACATGCTCCTCTTCCCCCCTGCCCACTGCTTCAGCTGGAGCAGCTTCCATGGACACCTCATCTCTGGACTCCTCCGTCTCGCTGGGGGCTGTGGACTGAGGGAGACTGGATTCCTCCCTGAGGAGGCTTGACTCCATCTGACGACTGACGGCCGCCTCCATCATTTCCACCTCCCCTCCTCCTCCTCCTTCCCCTGGGGTCAGTGGAACACAGGCCTCCTGGTCATCAGGGGGCGACAGAGGCTCAGCGTGGGTGACTTTCTCCTGCACCTCCTGTGGTCTGAAGCTTTCCACAGCCCCGTCCTGCAGGATTTTGGGATAAGGGCTCTCCCACGTTTCTGACTTTGCTGTGTCTTTATCTGCAGGTTCCGTCGAAGTCTTTGGGGTCTGGGTGAACGTTGTTGGATTCCTGCTGCGCGGTGGAGCCGCTCGGACGTACAGAGAGGAGACGGAAGCAGATGGCTGCTTCCCATAATTCTTTTTCGTTCCTTGAGGACAGAACACTGCATCTGCAGAAGACAAGAGCAGGATTACAAAATAAAACTCATCCACGCTGACAAGTCAAAACCTTAACTCACTGATCACATGACCACATCTCTGACTGCAGGTGTGTCTATGTCAGGATAGACGGGGTCAGTGGTAATAAAGTGAGAATATAACAGAAATCAAAAGATTAAAAAAGGTTTCTTAAGACATGAATCCCCCAGTGAAGTCAGCATGACAGAGGCAGTGTGGGAGGCTGCCCCCCCTCACAGCATCATTAAAACATGTGTTGTCCGGGGTCTGGTCACTAATGGGCAGATATTGATTGCCGTTTCCTGAAGCCATATGGCTCAGGAACCTTTGGGGACGGTCTCTGGTGACTCGTGTTACGGAGCAAAAGTGCCGAGCTCAGCCACCGGCCCGTTACCAACCCTTCCCCCTCCCCCACCCGGCACCCCCCATTTAAGATGATATGATTACACACTGCAAAGGTTTGGCTACAAAAGGAGCTGAGCGACCACCAAGTGAGATGGGCTGTTCCTTTTTTTTGACATGATGGGGCTGATGGACGGATGTTGTGTAATTTCACCTGTCATGGAAATGTCTCTTGATCGGTTTGAAGGACACCTGTCTCCTATGATGCCTTCACTGTCCAGCAGAGCTCTGAAGAGACGGACGACAGAGACACAGAGAGGAGTGATAAAGACGTGTGAACATTAACATGCTTAAGATTTGGATGAGACACACACAGGTCTGTTGTTATGGTAATGACGTAAGGGCCTTGCCATTGAGGAGCCATCTGCAGCGCACCAACCTCTACCATCAATTCCTCACACACACACAAACACACACGCACACACACACTCAGTGAGCCACCCATGCAGCACTAATCCCACTGTCTCCAGTCACACCAGTGGACTTCACCAGTCTCATTCCAGCTCTCAGGTTTGTCTTTATATGAACGATAAGTCTTTGAGTATCATCACTTTCAGTGGAGGATGTTGAAATGTGTGTCCCCCCCCCCCCCCCCCTCCTCTGCTGTTATTCTACCCCCCCCGTCCTCTGCTGTTATTCTACCCTCCCATTAATCGTGGCTCTTTCCTGCAGGCCGAGGGTCACTATTCCAAGGAGGAGGAGGAGGAGGAGATGGGAGAAAGAGGAGGAAGGGGGAGGAGCGAGGAGACGCCACCAGGCAGTGGAGATCCATAATGGATATGTTTCTCCGAAGAAGACAGGCAGCAGACTCCCCCTCAGTCCAGACGGCTGCTCTTGCAGCAGAAGTAAATGTAAGAGCTGAGCTTCTTCTCCTCTATCACTACCCAGGCTCCACTCCCTCACCTCCATGTTGCCCACACTTTCCCTGTGACCTGGAAACATTCTGATTCAGGTTCACTCTGCTTCGGGGACCTGAGGAGCCTCTGAGGGCTCGGTGTACCTGTATGTTGACACCTCCAGAGCCAGAGACATCTTCGTCTGCAGCAGGCCTCGCTTCTCCAGGAGGAGATGCTTGATCTGTCGGCCCAGGTCCTCCCTCTCCGCCTCCAGGCCCTCCAAGTGCGCCTGGCAAAACAGGAAGTGAAGCAGGAAGAGGAAGTGGTTAAAAATGGCATGAAGGAACTCTTGAATAAGAAAATAAACAGGCTCTACTAGTCTGAGTCCTCATTAGTCTCTTTTCATTCCTCAATCAAACCATCGTTCACCTGAAATATTTGCAGATTTCAGAGGATGAGCAGGATCTGAACCGTCAGGATGTTCTGGACTCACCTGCATCTGCTGGATCTCCAGGTCATGCTTGTCTCTCTGCTGAGCTGCTGTCTTCTCCAGATGCAGCCTGACGTCCTGAGCTGATTCCATCTCCTTCTCCAGGGCTCGGAGCCCCAGTTGGCACTCGCTCTTCTCCTGGGCCACTCGGGTCAAGCGGCCCCTGGCCTCGTTGAGTGCCTCCTCCAGCTGGGCAAGCTGGACCTGGTGGGCCTCTGCGGCCTCCTGCCAGGCTCTGGTGGCCCTCTGGGAGAACTCCTGCCCCAGCTGGAGAAGGTCTGGTGTCTGGTTGCCCTTTGGAGCCACAGGGGCCCTTGTGGCTGTGGAATGGATCAATGTGGACTCCATGTGGGCCACATCGTCCCGATGGGTTTGGATGAGGTGATTCATCTCCTGCTCCAGCTGACTGACCTGCTGCCTCAGCCACATCTGTGCCCTCTGCTCCTCGTCCAGCTCCTTCCTGTTTTGCTCCAGCATCTTCTTGGCTTTCACGTGAGCCTGAGCCTCCCATTGCCTCTGCTGGTCCAGGAATTGAATCTCCTCGGCTAGCCTGCCGACCTCCATCTCTGTCTGGGCCTTGTCCCTCCAGGCTGCCTCCAGCTCCAGCCTTGCCTGCCGCAGCTCCTCCTCCAGGCCCTTCCTGCGAGTGGACGTTCCGTGCTTGCTGCGTCTCAGAGCTCCAATCTCCTCTGCAAGCATTGCATTTTCCTCCTCCAGGTGTTTGACCCGGCTCAGGTAGGTCTCCAGGCGTCTGTTCAGGTTGAGCATCTGGTGCTTCTCATCACCCAGACGGTTGTGGTGAAGAGGCTTTGGTGCAAAGTGCAGCTCCATGTCAGTGTCAGGAACCAGAACCAGGACTCACTCAGAACAGTTCAGCTGTGACTCTGGGTCCAAGCCTGAGTCAGGATGTGTGTGAGAGTGAGGGTCCTGTAAGGATGTGGTGGTGTGAGTGCAAGAGGCTTCCCTTTCATACCAGAATTAATGAAGGGGCTGGGCACATGGAGGGGAGGAGACTGGTGGCTGGAGAGGGAGGAGAGAGGAGCCGAGGCGGGATGGAGAGGGAGAGATGTGGAGGTGGGTGGAGGAGACTGAAAGGGCAGACAGAGGGAGTGATGTAATCTCTAAGGTTAACTCTTTCACTGCTGACCCTTCTGTTGTGAAGATCAGCATTGATCAGAAGACGAAAAATTCAAACGTTATCAGAGAATCACAAGAAGCGTTAATGGTTTTAGATTCAGAGGAAGGCCACCATACAAACCAGTTGAAAACAACCTCTGGACTTAAGTATATTCATATATTATATATTTAAATTACAACACAACGTGAAGTGTGACCATTACAGAGAAAGATCACGTGTCACAGGTGAGCTCTCCTGTGACCTCTGACCTCTGATCTCAGATATTCTGAGTGGTTTTGTTGGACAGTGTTTGCGCTGCATGGAGCTGTTGAGCCACATGCGGGGCACCCACAGTTCACCCTATGTTCTGCAGCAGGTTTGGAAACTGTTGATCATGTTTCATGAGCGGCTCTGGCTGACTCTCACAGCGTCATCTTGTGGATATCTGATTGAAGTGCACCTACAGAGACAGACATTTAACAAGAAGCAAGAAACAACACACCGTTTATTTAATGTCTCCATCTTCTATGAACTGCTGAGAAAAGTAAAATATACGCTTTTATCCAAAGCGAATATGATTGTTCTTTGATGATTATTTTTATTTTATTTTAAGTTCATACGGATCTGGACCCACGAATCTGAGAGTGACTGTTGGACGGCGGCGCCGTGAACGCATCATTACTGATTCCTCTCTACTACGACTGCGCAGGTTCTGTTTCCCGGAAGTGGCGGCGTTGTTTTGCTCCGGGACACGACGCTAGTTTGACGCTCCGAGTTAAAGCGAAGCTGTTGTAAATAAACCCACTACACGACACTTCCCACGATGGTTCCCCCGAGCTGACGAACCGAACTCTACTGCGAGTCAAACACGGACACTTCCAGAACCTTTGGCCGGTCTTAGGGACCAGCTAACGGCTAGCTCGTCTGTTAGCTCGCCAGCCTGTTAGCCGTCCCCCTGTCAACGAGTTGTGTTCAGGATGGACTCCGCGGCGCTGGAGCTCGATGCAGTGAAATTTGCCAAAACAGCGGTCACCTACGACCAGGGCGGCAAGTACAACGAGGCCGTGTTTTACTACAAGGTGAGAGGGTTCAGCCGCTGCTGCTGCCCGGTGTTAGCACTTAGCTTACCTACAAGTTTATGGAGTTGCTCCAAATCAAAACACCAAACATCACATTTCATGCTCTGGTGAAATGAAAATCTACAGGTGTGTAATCACTGTGTGTATACTTCAACACAACTCAGTGTATTCAGTATCATGTCCAGTAATATTTGCACTCACTGACACTGTTCTCAGATTCTTTATTTTTTATTATTATTGTTTCATTGTACTTATAACACGTTATATTTTAGATGTAGAGCTCCTTCTCACTGTGTTCTCAGTAGTCATACTATCCTTGGACAAACTGAATAACCTCTCATCTTACTGATGGAACTGTTTGCTCATTAAACATTTGAAATGAGCTCTTTTACGTCGTATTTTTCACACTGTAAATATCCTGTGTATTCAAGTTTTAAGTTTTACTTATTCACATGTGAATTAACGCATTGACAACAGAATGGTGAAATATCGAGGAGGATAAACCAGCTCTGCGGTGCACCAGTTAAAACGAAAGCAAGACAGGAGCTTGCTATCAAAGTCAAATACTCAGAAAATAAAACTTAAATAATTCATTAAAGGTGCAGTATGACCTTCCAGCTCCTCTAACACATGTCCACTTGTCTCCTTAATGCTAATATATAACCTGTGATTCTGTGTGTTGTTGTGTTTGATCTTTCACATATCTTTTGGGTGTGGTTTTAACAAGAGCCATGACTGGCTTCCACCCCACACATTCTTCAGACTTTGGTCAGGTTTCACCTTGTGTGAAATAAACATCACTTAACTAAAAGGTGTATGAAGTTAAAGTATTGTTTTATGTGGATACGCTTTGTCTGTGTTTAACTTTGCTTGTTTTACGATTGTTTTGAAAAGGAGGCGGCCCAGGCCCTGATCTATGCCAGCATGGCCGGGTCCAAACTGGACGGAATCCAGGACAAAGTGAATGAATACCTGGATCGGGTCCAAGCCCTCCACAATGCTGGTAAACCCGCCCAATGCTTCATTTTACTTTTCCTGGTTTGAGCTGATACTCAGTTGAGTTGTCACCGCCCCTCCCTTCATCACATCTTCTTAAAGTTGTATCTCACTTTCAGCGACAGGTCAGTTCAAAGTGCTTCATGTAGATTATTAAAGGCATTTACACAACTTGTCAATGCAATGTTAGACAAAACAAGAAAGTGTTCAGTAGAATAAATAAGTTAAAGTATCCGTGCAGGAAATTTAAAACTTGGCCGTGGAAAAAGGAAACTTCAGCATAGAGTCAAAAAAACGACAAGCGGCTGCAGACATGAAAAGGTTAACTGATGCAGGTGTTCTTCTGTCTTTATTGTGTTTTCATTTAATTTCAGCTCCATGAATCCATTAATGTCACCTGCTGCTGATCTCACCTGTTGTCGTACAGAAGTCAGTATGTGTGTTGAGTTCAAAGTCAGAGTGATTCAGGACTTTTAGTGAATGCACCCTGAGGACATACTTTCTTGGTTGCTGTGTGACAGCCTTTTTCCGAGACTCTCGTCACAACGTGGGTGTGTGTGTGTGTATGGGTGTGACCGGAGTCTGCTGGAAACACTGGATGACCTTTAATTCTGTGTGCCGCTGTGGTGTTTTCTCTGAAATGAAAGCAAACAGTTTCTCTTAAGGGACAAATGACGTTGTTCCAAAGATCAAATTCAGCTGTTCTGCTATCAGGTGAATTTGATCTTTGGAACATGTTTTAAAATCAATTTTCAGTCTGAGTGACTTTTTAAGCTCTGGACTGCTAAAGAAAAGAGAAACTTGTGGCTCTTTGGGTCGGTCAGATGGAAAGACTGAACCAGCCCCTGAACACACCACCCTGTCTTAGACTGTCCAACAAGTCTTCTTTGACTTGATTAGTTCAAAAACCACGCTGGACCTTTTTCCCTGTGTGGAAAAAACTGCCCGTATGAAAACAGTTCCCCTCTCTGAGGTTGTGTCACATGAGCAGTTTGCGGGTTTGAACGTGAGGTCTGTCCTAATCATACCCTGTCTGACATGTTCACCCCAGTCCAGGCCCAGAAGAGTGACCCGCTGAAGTCCCGGCATCAAGTGGACATGGAGCGTGCCCACTTCCTGGTCACTCAGGCCTTTGAGGAAGACGAGAAGGGAAATGACGATGAAGCCGTGGAGCTGTACACTCAGGCTGTGGAGCTGTGCATCACGACGGTACCTCCTTCTTTCTCTCTCCATGATGGGACTTCATTAAAGTGTTTTCAGACCGGATCGTCCCTGAAACGAGGAGGTTCCAGATGTTTTGGTGATGATGGCCAACGCTGGTGTGGATGAGCTGTAAACAACAACTCTGATCTTTAAGCAGCAGAGTTTATACGGCATGTGCCGACTCCTGGTGCTCTCCTGCTTCACAAGAGAAACGCAGACTTGCGTTCATGTCTGGACATAGCTGTTCTCCCCTCACATTATTCCAGCTCATCGTTTCTCTTCCTGTGTTTCCAACAGTCCAACGAAACATCGGACCAGGTGCTGCAGACCAAACTGAAGCAGCTTGCACGCCAAGCCTTGGAGAGGTAAATTAGAACGTGACTTCTGTCTCCTTTATCCAAAGAGACAATGTCCTCCGACATCTGTTAAAGAATTAATTTAAAGATAATTTTTATTATATATATATAAATCTGCTGCTCCTTCCAGAGCTGAAGGTCTTAAAGAGTCCCAGTCCAAAGCCTCTTCAGCCCACACTCAGGACAGGACGGGGTCTGTTGGAACCAAGAATGTAAGCGGGGTCAGTTCTGGGGGACCGGTCCGCCAGTTCTTACCCCTTGGTCCAGACTTCAGCCTCCATGACCGACCTCAGCCTGTCCGGGCGGTCCAGTCCAGTGAGCCTCAGGGCCAGCGCTACACATCTGAGGAGATTGAGGTGCTCAGGTGGGTCATCCAGTGAGACTGAGACTTACAAGGATTTATGACCCACAGTTGATGGGAGGCCTGGAAAGACTTCAGCTTGAACCTCCCAAACGTCAGTGAAAGGAGTCAGCAGAATTTGAAAATGTCTCAGTGTGTGACTGGGTTTAAAATGATCCTCTCAATCTCTTGAAAACATTTTTTGAAAGTCTCCATATATTTTAAAGTTGAAAACTTGAAAATAAATCTTCCTCTCCTTTTGTCATTTGTCTCTTTCAGGTGTACATCTAAAATCAATGGCATAGCCTACGTGCCCTTCATGAGCGTGGACCTGAAGGAGCGCTTTGCCTTTCCTGTCCCTTTCTCGTGAGTTACAGTTATTTTGAAGGTCCTTTTTTTTCTTATTATATTTGCATTTACTCTGTAGCATGAGGCAGTATTTTTGTCTCTTGGGACCAGGGACAAATCAGGGAAACTGGCGCTGTCCCCCAAACAGAAAGCTATCTTCTCCCGCTGGGTGCGTCCAGACGAGATCTGCAATAACCCCATGATGATCATGTCTGTGTCCAGCTTTAGCATCAAACAGGTCAGAGGCTCCAATCATGTGTTGTGTATATGTATATAAATGCATGTTGTACTTTCTGTCGTTCGCATCATTCATACTCGTGTGACTATCGCTCTTTGCTCTCGTCCAGACGGTCGTGTCTGACTGTTCCTTCGTGGCGTCGTTAGCCATCAGTGCAGCCTACGAGAGGCGCTACAGCAAGAAACTTATCACCAGGTACTCAGTGGTGCTGTTATTAATCATCTGTAAAGTTCATAAATCTAGTTTTTGCTTTCTCAGTTTTATGCCCTGCACCCTTGACATGCACGTCGAATGGCTTTTAACTCAGGAAAATACATTTCCACCAAAGATTCCATAAACAGTTTGTCACAGTGTTCAACGTGTCACGATAATCTGCTGAGATTTAAAGGTGCAGTCTCGGTGTGATGAATACTGAGCAATACTCTGTGTGTGTGTTTCAGTATCATCTACCCTCAGAACAGACGAGGGGAACCGGAGTACAACCCCTGTGGGAAGTACATGGTGAAGCTGCACATCAATGGAGTCCCCAGGAAGGTAAAAGAGTCAGAGTACAGACGGACTCACGCGTGCTGTACGTTAGATAATAAGATAACTGCCATCTATGATGTGTTCATTCCTCCAGGTGATCATAGACGACTTCCTGCCGGTGGACCGTAATGGAGAGCTACTGTGCTCCTACTCCAGCAACAGGAACGAGCTCTGGGTGTCCCTGATAGAGAAAGCCTACATGAAGGTGATGGGAGGCTACGACTTCCCAGGCTCCAACTCGGTGAGTGAGGACAGAGGAGGAGCAGGAGGTGCAGCTCCTTTTAAACACCTGCTCAGCCCAAAGAATGGGAGAAGGTCACGTGTCTTATGTTTGTTGTGTGTTTGCAGAACATCGACTTGCACGCGCTCACAGGCTGGATCCCTGAACGCATCGCTATGCACTCTGACAATCAGTCGTTTAGTAAAGACGACACCTTCCGCATGCTCTGCCAGAGGTGAACACACCCACAGTGGGTTTTAATCTTGTCTTTAAGTTGGTGAAAAGCTGTTGGTCACCATGTTCTCCCTCTGTGTCTCAGGTTTCACAGGGGTGACGTCCTCGTTACCACGGCAACAGGAGTTATGACGGAGGAAGAAGGGGAGAAATGGGGTTTGGTCCCGACGCACGCCTACGCTGTTCTTGACATCAGGGAGTACAAGGTAGCGTGTCCTTATTAGCATTTTTATAAACATGTTCTTTTTTAAATTAATAAATGTCTCCAGCAGTAAGTCAAGATTCAGTTCTGATAATGTCAGGTTTTTCAGCTTCCATGGGTTCAATGATGTTGTTTTTTAACCTGTGGACAAACATGTTGTTTTTCCAGGGGATGCGCTTCCTGCAGCTAAAGAATCCGTGGAGTCATCTGCGGTGGAAGGGACGCTACAGCGAGCGGGACGAAAAGAACTGGACCCCTGACCTCCTGAAATATCTCAACTTTGACCCCAAGACAGCTCAGAAGTTTGATAATGGTAAGCTCATGAATTTCCTCTGTGGAAACCTTAGACTGTGAGACCAAGGAGGCCTGCTTGTTTTTGGATATTTAGTTTTAGGAAAGATTACAGAAAAACTCTTGAGCAGATTTTTGTGTTGAACTCTGTAAGGCTGCAAATCCATTTAGACTCAAATCTCATGTGTCCATAATGTATCCTGCTCACTGACGTCCCGTCTGTCTTCCTGGGCTGTGTTGCTGTCCAGGGGTGTTCTGGATCGCGTGGGAGGACCTCTGTCAATACTTTGATGTCATCTACCTAAGCTGGAACCCTGCACTCTTCAAGGACTCCTCCTGTATTCACAGGTCTTTGACGGGCATCTTAAATTAGATCTGCTGTTGTGGAGAGTCTCAGTCTGATGTGTGTGTGTGTGTGTGTGTGTGTGTGTGTCGTCTGCAGCAGCTGGGATGGGCGGCAGGGCCCCGTGAAGGACGTCTACAGTCTGGCCAACAATCCCCAGTTCAAGCTGGAGGTCCAGTGTCCAGCAGGGGGAGCTGCTGTGTGGGTGCTGCTCACCAGACACATCACGGACAAGGTGAGGACACAGAGCTGAAAGACTCTGAGAGACACGTTGAGATGTGAGGACATGATCATGTGACTCTGGACTGTTTGTCTGTGTTTGTTGTTCCAGGACGACTTTGCTCAGAACAGGGAGTTCATCACTCTGGTCGTTTACAAGACGGACGGGAAGAAGGTTTACTACCCAGGTAACGTTTGGCAGACACCTCTGAGGACGGTGTCTCTTTGGGACGCTAAGATAATACTCTGCGTGGTCTCACATCGTTCCATCATAGCACCCTGTCCTGTTTGCCCTCTGAACAGCCGACCCCCCTCCTTTCATCGATGGCATTCGGATCAACAGCCCCCACTATCTGACCAAGATCAGGCTGACCAGCGCCGGGACACACACCTTCACCCTGGTGGTGTCACAGTACGAGAAACAGAACACCATCAACTACACCTTACGGGTGAGACACACCTCTGCTGTGTGTGTGCGTGTGATCAAAGCTTTGGTCTTGTTGCTGCGACGTAAATCTTGACTCACATTATGGGGTCGTTTTCCCGAGAGGGACAGAAATAAACCTAATCATTTAATTTCATGGTGACAGTTGTGGTAACATTTTTTAGGAAAGGAAGATCATGGAATACAATCTGTGTATGTGTGTTTGTCCCATTTAATAACTATAGAGGACCAGTTCCTGCTGAAATCGATCTTTAAAGAAAACATGCGCTCATTAAAAGCGTTCGTGTGTGTGTATTTGTGTTCTTGTGTGTGTTGCTCAGCTCAGCGTCTCTCCTTCTCTCTCTCGTTTGCTGAGATCAAAACAAGAAGCAGGAAACATGATGTCTTCTCTGATCTTTCTTTAACCGGAGCAGCACTAATGAGAAACTAATGAATGTGTGAAGATTCTGTAGTTGTCAATAAATGAACAGCTTTGTTTTAAAGTGGGATACGCATGATTTAGAAACGTGTTACACTTTGTGTTGCAAAACTGCTGATAAGAAAAAAAAAACACTCTATATATAAACAAATATTCTGGAATCTGTTGCAAATGTATTGCTTTTAGCACCGGCCACGAGAAGATCATACATAATGATCTGGGCCGGGCTCGTCTGTCTCCTGTTTGATTGTGAAACCTCAGTTTCTTTTCTCAGGTGTACGCTGGATCCAAGTTCACCTTCTCCAAGATCCCGTGTCCCTTCACTCACAACAAAAGGGTACGATATCACCCAACACTTATCTCCAAGTATATCAGCCACCCATCACGTGTTTGTTGTGTTCTTTCTTTGTTGATTCTTCATTGCTCCGTCCTCAGATCAACGGCCAGTGGAAGGGGCTGAGCGCCGGGGGCTGTGGGAACTACAAGGACTCATACAAACACAACCCAATCTATCAGATCAACCTGGAGCGACCGGGGCCGCTGCTCATCGAGCTGCGAGGGTCCAGGTCAGAAGCCGCTCATTTTGAATTCCACTGATTCACTTTTTTAAAAAAAAAAAGCCAAATATCAGACGATTCACACACATCTTTCTTTTCAGTGTTGCCATGACAACGTTTCTGGAGGAAAACTTAAAAATGGCTGATGGTTTGACTTTGTGTGTGTGTGTGAGAGAGCAGGCAGTACAGTGTTGGCTTCGAGATGTTGACTGTGTCAATGGTGGGGGATCCAGGCCCAGCAGCCTTCCAGAAGAAGACTAGTGGAGATTACAGGTACAGTCCATCCATCTTTTCTGATTACAGTGATCCCTCGCTATAACGCGGTTTACTTTTCACGGTTTCGCTACTTCACGGATTTGCATCGTGCATTGTGTTCTGCATTGTGTAAAAGTCTCTAAAAAGTCACTCCGCTTCTTCTCTACCTGTGCGTCAATAACGTTGCAGTTTAATATGTACACGTACGTAAAACAGCTTGCCAAATTTACATTACGTACGTGCAAATTCTCTTGCAATTTCGAGTTTCTCTAAAACCCATAATGTCGACAAAACGCTCTGGACCGACAAAAGCACCTGCACCGCAGGCTTCAAAAGAAGAAAACACTGCAGAGCGGAGTCAGGATGCAGCGGCTCAGTCTGAAGAGCAGTGAAATACACCTGAGTCACTATTTGTCCGACTGTACTTTGTGTTTTTTTCATAATCATTTTAAATTTTCTCCCGTTTAATCCAATTACAGTGCAGAAGTTATTTGTTGAAAAAAAACGTTTCTAAAGTACTTTTATTTGTGAAACAAATGCTTAAGCCTGTAAAATGGTTTGTTCTTTCTTTTCAATGTATAATAGAGTATTTAATTGTATAATAATTGTAAAAAAAAAAAAAGTTTTCTACTTCACGGATTTTGCCTATCACGGGTTCTTTTTGGAACGTAACCCCCGCGAAAAACAAGGGTTTACTGTATTTAATTCCACATTTAAATTCTTCTAAATAACGACATAAATATCTAGTCACAGAAACACCACCTTGAGTAAAAAGAAATGTTATCATTTCAGAGACAGATAAATTGATTTATGTTATCATGAAACCGCGCCCAGACAGATTTCTAAAAATATGGTTTAAACATTCATTGGGGCTTTAGCATGAATTGATGAGGTGAGAGGTCGAAGGTCACGTGGCGGCTCCACTTGTTGTTATCAGTTGTGGAGTGTTTCTGAACAACTGTCAACCTGTTCACGTGTGTTGGCAACTCAGAGCGTGGGGAAACGGTTTCACACATCAGCAGCAGAACAGCGAGCGAGTCGCCAGGACAAGAGGTGTCACTGTGACATGTACACAGGAATGTAATCAGCAGGACGGGGGACGTCACATGAGGACGTCCCACAGGCCCGCCACATGTCTCCAGCAGTGAGACACCTCCCTGAACCGTGACCTGCGTGTTGACAGTTCGGTTTCACGGTCACAGGAGGTCATAGTTTGAGCAGAGGAGCGTGGTGCTACTGGCCACGCCCACCTGCTCGCTGTCTCACTGTCTCAGCAGGCGTCACTCAGAGTCTGACTCTCTCTCTCTCTCGCTCTTCTGTCCAGGTGTGGTTTCTGCTACATGGAGGCAGAGTACGTCCCTGCGGGCATCTACAACGTCATCCCCACCACCTTCCTGCCCAAACAGGAAGGACCGTTCTTTTTGGACTTTGCCAGCACCTTGCCGATCAAGGTGTCCCAGCTCCAATGAAGACGGAGCTGGACTGAGGACGAGGCCGAGATCAGGAGGAGAACCCAAAGAGCCTGGAATGTGACTGGCAGCCTGAACTCAACAACGTCCCCCACAGCCTGTCCCTGTCCTCTCTGTCCTGAGGGACAGCCCCAACTTCAGCACTGACTTGATGCCTCATTGTTCTGGATCTTTCACCAAAAATTCAACAGTTGATGGAAGTAGAACTTCCTGTCTTTGTCAAAATAAGACAGATGCTGCGTCTCTCATGCTCCTCCACTGAATGTATTCGTCAGGCTGGACAGTCACTGACTTAATGAGATCATGGTGCGCATGTGTCACATCTTGGACTCGATGTGGAGAAGCGACAGGTTCACTTTATTTCTGCAGCGAGCATGAAGAAGTTAATATTCAGACCTCACTCCTGGAATATAGCGATCATGAAAAGAATAATTAGATCTGCCTGCTCCAGGCATACCTTCAGAGCTTCCTCCAGCATCCAATTACACACTCTACTAATAAGTCATGTTTTTAAAAGTGGGTTAAATCGCAGATTGATTTGTTTTCCATCGCCAGCTGGAAGAGTTTCAGCTGTTTTTCAAGCTGAGCCGCTGATAAAAATCAGTCATGTGACCTTGATGTCTGAAACTGGTTGCTGCTCGACCTCCTCCCTCTCTCTTCTGCTCAGACTCCTGTCCTTGAATAATCTGAGGAGCCAAAATCATGAAAGCAGTTTATTTATGGAGCTCTGTGTTTCCTGTTTGTTTCCTCAGTCACTGTGAGTGCTTGTTTTTAATCCTCAGGAGCAGTGCAGCGCCACAGGGAGTCCAGCATGGCAGCAGTGATGATGTCACTATTGCAATGTCATCTGATGTCACGTCAGCACACAATGTATGTGTTCTACCTGTGCGTGCGTGCGTGCGTGCGTGCGTGCGTGCACTGACCTGTTTCGGTGGAATGTGTCGTACAGTTTCCTCTGCTGGTTTCTACAAGAGTGATAGCGAGCGTCAAATGTCTTTAAAAACCCTTCGCAGAGCACTTCATCTTCACCGAGTATCACTGGAACTGATTACAGTTGGAGACAATCCAGCCGGCGCACGTATGACGTGATGTTTGCAGAACTTGCACTAAAGGTTGGGATGATGGATTTGTTCACAAGCTGAATACAGAAAATAATCCCTGCCTGTCTCTTTTTTTTATCTACTGGTGTTGAGGCCAAAGTATTTTCCAGTCACTTTTCAGACATTGAGATTAAATCCAGACTGATTCAATTATTTTCAGCCAAATCATCAAATTAAAAATTCTATTAAATTATTCATTAAACCTAAAGTAAGGAGCATTATAATTTCAGAATAAGAAGAACTCAAATATCAGAATGTCAGTTACTGGTAATCTCTCAGAATATTACCCACACATAGTGTATTTTTTTATTGATTCATTTTATTAATTTCATTAATTTATTAACCTTTCATCAGTGGAAATAAGTTGCAGTAGTACAACTCATTTCAGAAGTTACATCACAGGGACCAGCTGACGCTGCAGCAGCAAAGCTCTGGAGGCTATTGATTTAAATAAGATTCTGTTTTATTTATCATGAATTCAACTTCTCATCTTAAGAGAAACAAGGTCACATGCTCTGGTTTTAAAGCAGAGACAGACAGCAGGGTCATAACAGGTAACGCTTTATAAACAGAAGATTCAATTACATTTATTACATTCAACCAATTTGAACTTGAACTATTATCACAGCTTTGACATAGCTCTGATTATTGATCTGTTTATAAAGTTGTTTTCGACTCTATTAACGTGTGTTTACAGCTCGTCGTGTATTTATGTCTTATCTGTTAACGTGAACGACGTGACGCTTCCTGGAAAAGATCTGCAGCTTCTACGTTTGCAGGGTCACGATGACGAGGCCTGAACAATTCACACACAGCTTCAGCACGAGGGGTCAAACAGGAAGCGCACAGCAGGACATCAACGTATTTATTGAACATGGTCACCTCAGTGGTTTACATCCCCCTCACAGCAATCAATCACACTGATGCAGCAGGGTCAGATCCTCAGGTCAGAGTTCGTGCACAGGCAGCAGCTCAGCCAGTGACAAAAAAAAACCACAAATAATAATCTCGAGTCCATCGTCAACACGTTTTGAAAGGTAACGAGCTCGGTAACGACCTGTAATGGTTCATGGTCGGGTCAGAGAGACGTCAGACTCCTTTCACCATGTTCCCAGTCGGCTCGGCCTTCTGGGAGCTGCTATGGTCGGGGCGAGGGCGTCTCAGGTTCAGGAAGCTGAAGCGTGCTTCCAGGCTGAAGATTTTCTTGTTGGTGGGAACCGAGCTGCTGCTGTTGTTGTTAGCGGAGGTGGTGGTGATGGCGGCGGGTGCGTTATCCAGATCCCCCTCTGCGCCTTCTGCACGGTCCCCTGCAATTCAGTCAGCCGTTAATGTTCCTGAGCTCAACACAAAGCTTTGCAGAAGTTTGTCTGAAATTACAATCGAGGTTTCCCATTCGCTCACCTCTCTCCAGGTCGCACTCGGGCGACGATGCTCCGCTGCACTCGCTGCGAGGCCCGAGCACCGGCGAGATGAGGCTGAAGTCCGACAGCGACACGGTGTTGGGAAGATCCAGACTGCTGGGCCGGGAGGGAGGAGCAGGGGAGGAGGAGGAGGACGAGGGGGTCGGGGACGGAGAGTCGGAGGAGAAGGACGTGTACGAGGAAGAAGACGAGGAGGAGCTGGCGAAGGGGCAGGGCGACACGAGGTCCTGCGGGCTGCTGGGAGCAGAGCCCAGACTGCAGGTGGAGTGCGTCTCCGAGTCTTCTTCAGACATGACGCTGCCGCCGCACGCATCATCGTCGAAACACACAGACGCCACTGCAGGGGGGGGCGACAAACGGAAAGACGGTGGAGTCATGATAAGGGAGGAGATGGAAGAGTGAAGACAGGAACAAAAGAGTGATGAAGAAAGGAAGTGTGAGAGAAGAGAAGAGGAGACAGCGATGAAACACTCTCCTCTGCTCCGGGGTTACTATGGCAACACCATCATCCTAGTTATTCCATATTTTAAACCAGTCAACAGCAGGTTTCTAAAAATAATCCATCTGTGGAGTTTTATTTGTTAAAGCCAGTTGACCTCAATATGATATGACATCATCCGTTCTTAACCCTCGACAAGAGGAAAAGAATACCCAGAAGCCTCGAGGTCAGAACCAAAAGATTCTGTTTAAAAAGTGAAAGTGAAATATGAATTTGAAACTGTTTCTCCCGGTTTGGAATCTGCTTTAATTCTTTTGATTTTTTTTTAAACATGTTCTCCTGGTGATTTATGTCTTTGCTGCAGAGCATCGAGGTTGCTCTGAAATAAATTTATCTAAATTTAACTCGGCCGTGATTGTGTAACTTTGTTTCCTCTGAAGTCCTCTAACAAAACTTTCCAAGAATCCCAACCAGTGATGATGATGATGCAGCAGCTCGCAGTGCGTTTGACTCTTCTCAAACTGAACCAATCAGAGCTCGGCTCTCCGAGTCCGTCAGTCAGAGCTTTACAGAATCAGCTCCTCTAGGATAAAACCAGTTCATGAAACAAACGACGATCAGAGACTCACTGGATATTCCATCAGACTCCATTTTGAAGGTGGAGATGTCATCCCCAGACACGCCCTCGCCCTCGGCGCCCACGCCCCTGCCCCGCGGGCCCATGGATGAGCTGCGGCGCCGCTCGTGGATCTCGTCAGAGATCATCTCCAGGTTCCTGAGGGCCGTCTTGTACTCGCCTTTGGCCTGGGACAGCTTGGCCTGCCGCTCGTCCACTGTCTTCTTCAGGTTCTGGAGGACAGAGAGAGAGAGAGAGAGAGAGAGAGAGAGAGAGAGAGAGAGAGAGAGAGAGAGAGAGAGGAGAGTCAGGAGACGCTCAGGAGGAGCTGATGTTTCTGTTGAAGTTCACAGTCATTCGCACGTACCTCCAGCTGCAGGTAGTACTTTGCCTTCATCTCAAAGTAAGGCCTGAGGAGGAGGAGGAGCAGCGGTGAGGAGAGAGAAGAGATTAGATCAGAAGGGACAAACACAGCGTAACCCAGAAATCAGCAGCACCATCACCATGGCAACCTGGGGGGTGCAGAGTGGGAGGCAGTCCCTGCTGAGAGTCTGGATTCACATTTACGTCTGATCTACTCCTCCCGCCTCCTTCTCTGCACCTCCCCAGCGGCAGCCATTCTGAGGCTCTTACTTGGACTTGTTGATAGTGCGTTTCAGTTTTTTCTCCAGCTGCTTCATGCGACCGATTGCTGCCGTGTATTTGGCCGCTGTCTCCTTGTGAAGCAGCTCGCTCCTCGTCTTTGAGAGCTCCGCCTCCATCACCTGTTACAGCCAATCAGAGGTCACGGTCAGATCAACCAGCTCTCTGCGGCATGAGGAGTAAACACACAGTGTCCCATCAGGGGAAGGTCAGAGGTCGGCCCTCCCTCACCCGCTGCGTGGCGTGGTTCAGCATCTCCTGCCAGGCCGAGTCGAACTGGCGGTTGTCCTCCTCCAGGAGGCGCTGCTCAGCTAGGGAGATGGTCTCCTTCGCCGCCCGCAGGACCTCGGTGGCTCTGTGGAAGTCCTGCGTGGCCTTCTGGGCCTCCAGCTGCGCCTGCAGGACAGAGACGATTGGTTAGGTTTGACGATCAGACATCTGGACATCATCATTCAGGAGGTGCCGCGCACCGCGCGCTGAGGCGTCACACGCAACACGTTTACAGACGTGTTGTTGGAGACATGAGCTCTGATCAAAACAAGCAGCTGATCAGCTGTTTGCTGCTGATCGATTCTCCATGTGATGCTGTGTTTCACTCTGGAACAAGGTCATGTGACGGGAGCCTGACGAATCGATGAAGACAACGTCATGACTGGAAAGACAGCGTCTCCGTTCCAAATTTGTCTCCGGCTCTAAAACCAGAGTGAGGACGCAGGTGACGCATTCGAAACAGAACAAAGACGATGAAGACGAAAGAAACATGAAAAGTTGAAAGTTGTGAGTCACCACAGCTCGTCCCCACATTTGTGTCCTCCAAGGACGGACAAGCAGAGGACGAAGACAAACCGACTGAGAGCACAGATCTCTGAGGAGCAGCTTCACAGAATATCAAATTTAAGATCCAGTAACTGTTCAAACCCTCCTCCATGTTAGCAGACGGGACACAGAAGTCACGGTTTCTGTCATCTCGACTCTTTCTATCAAACTGAATACATTATATTTTATACAAATCTAGTTTATTTAAAAACACCTACTTCTTTAATGTATGTTCTCGTTAAATCAAGATTTATTAAACAAACAAATCAACGTGTTATTTATGTTTGTTTGTCTCAGCTGACGAGCCGGGCCTCTCTGTGAATCCATTATGAGGCAGAACCTCTTGTTGTCGTGCATCATTTCTGATCGTCTCCCATCTACACCCCTCACACACACGTGAACACAGCCCGTGTAACACGTGTGCACGAATTATGAAAACAGGCCAGAGCCACAGCTGCTCTGACATCATCGCATGCTCGCCGTAATGTCGTTAAACGCCGGCGTCCACACAGCCTCAGCCTTGGTGTCATGTGGTCGTCTTTGTGCTCCACATGTCTCCTACAGTAACGTCCCCCTCAGTCCAAGGGACCGTCTTCTGTCCCGTCAGCTGGACAACAGGAAGAATTAGGAGATGAAGGTACTTCCTGATGCCGGCAGGAAGAGGAACAAACAATGATTTTTTTTTTTTTTTTTTTTTTTTAATAATCACTGAATTGAATATAAATCTGGCCCAGTTAGACTCAAGCTGACTCCCCCTCTCACCACAGAATGTTGAAGCAGCTCCTGAATTATTGAAGCTTTTTCTCCCTCAGTCTTGGGGGGAGCTTGACACATTTGCCTGAGGGAAAGTTTCAGAGGCTGCGTACGGGGTGGTTAAAATATGAAGCCCAGGAGCAAACGAGGCGGAGAAGAGAGGGAGTGAGGGATGAGAGGTTTATAGAGAGTGACAAACAGAAAGAACAGGAAGTGGGAGATGGATGGGAAGAGGCAAATGGGGACGGACAGAGAGGAATCCAAGTTTGAGATGAAGAGATGCCTGATGACAAACAAGTGTGTATCTGAACTTTATTTTAAGCTTTCGTATTGCCAGTTTCACTTTCCTGTAGAGGAGAAGTAGAAGAAGTGGAAGAATAAATTCTTTGTTTAAACGTTGGTCTGGACTTTTCTCAAAGCAAAAGGTTTTTCTGCGTTCTGGTATTTTTTCTCCTCTGAGTGTGACAGAATGGGAGGGGGCATGTGTAGGGTGGAATTGTCACGGTCAGTGTGACATACACTCGGCAGAACACGTTGTCCGTTTCTACAAGACAACATCTCATGGAGGACGAAGTGACGCGTCTTCACATCACATCTGTGTTATATCTGTGCTTCCAGTCAAACGTTCACAACGGCCTTATCGGTCAAACAGGAAGACACAAAGGAAGGGAGACGTCTCTTCATCAGTCACAGCTGACAAGAAAAACACGCTCAGGGGAAAGGAGCCTTTAGATCGACCTTCACACTGCGAGACACTAAAACACACCACCTTTAAAATTTAAAGCTGGTCGCGTTTCGCAGCCTGAGGAGGATGATGATGCACATTAATCTACAGCTCAGTGTATTTAATCTCCTAGAGAGGAGGAGGAGAGAGGATGTGCTTTCAAAATGACCTGATTTGACAAATTGTACTTAGACACGGTTACAGTCCGTGCAGCCACTGCTTCACAGCCTTTTTTTTTTGTTTTGTTTTTAGAATGCACTGACTCACCCTGCAAGCAAACCTAAAAATCATGTCACGGGTGGAGAGGAATGAGCCGGGTGTGTCCCAGATACAGTTAGGAGAGGACTTGAACCAATCCAGGTTCAGCCCATTTTCACTCGCATGTCCATCTGTCCTCAAAATGATCTAGATCAAAATGGACGTCATATACTTCCAACGTGTTTCCATCAAATCAGGTAGATTATGCTTTAACTTGTTTATAAACAAACATGTGACGTCCTCGGCAACAGTAACTAAGGCTTTTTACTCTTGTGGTTATGTTTTATTTGATCTCGTCACCTTCTGCGATGCCCAGTATCATCTGTATTCCAGAGCAGATATTATTATTAAACGACGAAGGGCGTCAGCACAAAACTCAATGGCTTTGACCTTGCAGCTGCTTCCTCCCCCCGTCCATCAGCTGTCTGCCAACCAGCCTCCCTCCAGCAGGGGGAGGAGGGGGAGGAGATAAGTTAAAGTCCACCACCAAAAATCTTTCCCTGTGATTTTAAATCTGAGACTTAATGTGCTTCATGTTTCTCATCACACTGATGGAGGCTCCGCTGTTTGATGCAGACGGTGGCATCCGCAGTCAAGATATTTTGTCCTCCTGTCTTCAATGGGAGGACATGCAGATGCTGATCTGTAAACTGCAGAGTCACAGCTCCTCATTCTCCTCCAGCGTGCAAGGAAATCAGCATTTCCAATGAAGCTTTAAAAACAGAGCAGCCTTCTCCTGAGGGTTAACCTCAGATCCAGAGACTTGGCTCAGCCTAATCTGATTCAGTGCTTCGACTGTGACGACTCGTCCTCTTTCAGCCCCATCTCCCTGTCCCACATCCTGAATGAGATGAGAAGGAGAGGAGGCCGTCTCCACAGCTCTGTTCCCTCACACCGAATTGAGTTGAACTGGGACTGGCCCAACGAGCCCAAGGTTCTTTCACTCATCTTGACGTCAAACATCATGTCCACAAATCAAGAGGCATCTTCAAAGCATGATTCGACTGATTCTCCAACAATCCAAAATCTATTGACCATCAAACAAGGAGAAGAAGTCGGACCAGGATCGTTAAATCCTGATTTCTAAGCACATGAACATGGAACAACACATCTAATAAAGACCTTGGTCCAACTCAGCAGGAGAAATCCTTCTGGTTCATTAGCTCCCAGTGAGATAAGAGACTTTATCAGAGTTTATCTTCCATTTGGAATCTACTCCCTGGGTGCTGCCTCTTATCTACAGCAAACACTGCAGGGACAGGTTCTGTGAAGACAGTGGTGAGTGCAGGGGAGGGGTGGATGGACAGAATGCCATCCTCAGATTGGAAAGAGAGAAAACTGATGAGGTCGGGGACAAAGAGACGCAGTGTTGTCCTCCAACTGGGATATTTTTAGTTAAAATAACTGACATCAAGGCGATGTGAACGAGCTCTGCGGGTCGGAATATTCCAAGACTCTCAGAAGATGATAAGAGCTCTGTCAAAGACGCTACATGAGGAACAAAGATTAGCAGGCTCCGACAAGCGTTCGCTTGTTCTCTCGATTTCTATTTCTGTTCCAGCAAAATGCAGACACAGCTGCAGCTGTATGGCAACCTGGAGGGCGGCTGAGGGTTCCACTGCCGATCAGGAAGATTCAGACTGGTTCCATCGCAGAGGAAGCTGCTTCGGCTCAGATGTCGTAGAGGTCGGGGTCAACTGAGGGAAAGATGAGCGACAAAGTTCATGGTCTCAGCAGACGGTTCATCACACACCAACAGGTGAGACCTCATGACAGCATGGTCAGATGGGCAGGGGCTGAAGGTTGTACCGCTGCGCTGAGGTTAGAAACGCTGCCTATGGTTTTAAAGTCAGAGCTGATCCCGAGCGAGAGCGGCGCCGCCTCAAACTCAAACAACAAATTAAATCAAAGGTCCTATTCGGGGCCAGAGAAGCGTGGCACGTTCTTTGGAAGTGGAAGTTGATCAGGTGAGAGGAAGTGAAACCATCACATGCTGCAAGGCCTCACCTCAACAACAGCCGATCCTTCATCATGAGGCTCCTCCCACAAAAGATGAAGGTGATGGCGGTGATTCGATTCCCATTAGGAACCAAAGTTTACTCTGGGTCAAACCAAACAGGGCAGCAGACCCAGAAATGTTTGGTGTGAACGGGTTGAAGGAGGGACACAGCTCAGGAAGAGGAAGTGCAGTTGCTTCACCAACTCTTTCACCATCATCTGAATTTCAGCATCAAACCCCAAATTCCCACTCAAGTTTGTTTGAATCTGTGACGACGTGAAAATGCCACAGAGGGTTTTTCCTCTGTGAGCCATGACAGAGCAATACAATCTTTTAGAGGCCTCGTCACCGAGGAGCTCACAGCTGCAGGTCCGCTCCTCGAGAGGAGCAGGTGGCAGCTTCCTCCTCTGTCCACACACACACACACATACAGAGCACAAAGGGGAACAGAGATCGCGGTCTATCATGATTGTGTACTTCCTTTTGATAACAGTTCTCAGCCGGGCCCAACTTCTGCATTTGTCTTGATCAACAAGACTTTAACCTCCACGCAGGACAAAGATGAATCCTCCGCTCGAACAGGCGACAGGTGATGGTTAGAAAGAAAAGCAATGGATTCAAATTAAAACAAACAAACAAACAAACAAGTCGACATCATCGTTCACGAGCAGCAGTCAGTGTCTCACCGGGGATATGAACCCACAACCTGTGCTCGTGTCCCAACTAAATACAGAGGGGGTTGGAGGCTCGTCGTCGACCTGATGAAAACACATCAGCACCGCCCGCAGGCACCACACGTCTCACACCATCCCAGACCAGAGCAAACGAATGACGAGCTGCAGTGAACAAGATGACCCGGGTTTGAGAAGCCACCGCTTTTAATTTCCCAAAACTCTGCTGAGCACCAGGCTCAGAGATTCTGCAGTCAGGTTGATGATAATCTTCAAATATTCCTCCAGCAGTGAGACTGTGGGACCACGTGACCATGCCCAACCCAGAGCTGTGCTCACTGACCTGTCTGGCCAAGCGCCGGGCCTCCCAGTAAGGCTTGGACTCCTCAACGGCTTTGCCAATCTTCTTCACCAGTTCATCCAGCTTCACCGTGGCCTCCACCAGCACGGAGCGGAACCTCTGCCTCGAGTCCTGACGAAGCAAAGACGGAAATGGAATAAATACCAGAGAGTGTGTATTAATATGTCTGAACTGGGAAATATATTAATGCCATTTTAATGTATTCAAGAGATATGAGACGAGTTCAATCCAACGTTTCTTCTGTGACATTTTAAACTGTTCTTCATCATTTCCCTGCTTGTTGTGGAAATGAAACCTGAGTCACGAGTGGCCACCGCTTGCTAATGTACCGCAAAACCCTGAGATAAACCACCAGCACGTCATTCAACAGAATGGATATTAAAGTTTAACTCCGACCCCCAACTGCTCAAGGTATTTTCACATCATCAGCTGACACAGTTTTTAAAAACAGCAGAGATGGAGCCAGTCTCCAGCCAATCCATTCAGAACGCCTATAACGTTAAGGCCTGATATCATTCTGTGATCTGGCTCGCCGCATGCCGCTCTGATCGTTTGAACGCGTCAAAGGGAATTTCTCAGAGCCACTCGGCTCATCGTGGAATCGATCCGAAGAGGACGACACATTCTGAGTGGAGAGAGTGAGAGGAAAACAAGACTCCAGCTTTTAATTTTTAACCCCGCCCCTCCTTCCATCGCTCTGTGGGGGGGTTAGTGAAATGATACGCAGCTAAAAGGATAAAGGCAGAATCAGAGTTCTACTGGAGGGAAACTGTAACACGTCAAAGTACAGAAAATGTAACTGAGAGAACAGAGACAACGCTGCAGGCTTTTACATTCTCTCATACCGACACGAGACACAGATCTGTGGAAATTCTGGACATTAGCTGTAGATCTGCGTCTCCACCTCTCAGACACGTCATCTCGCTTCACCTCTGTGTCGGAACTAGGACCAGTTAACAACTGGAAAGGGAATTAGAATTAACACCATGTGGATGAATGAATATAATCTGGATTAGATTCAGGTCTAACATATTTATTTATACTTTGTTCTACCTCTGGCTAGTTTCAATAAGTACCATGTGATCAAATGAAAACACTGTGTAAACAATATTTTCTGTTAAAGTTGTTTGTGACCGATCGGCTGAATGTGTCAGGTTCGTTTCCACCCAGCGATTTGTCACGTCAGCCGCAGTGTTTGCTGCTGGGCTGCGTCTGATAGGATCTGCTGCTCCGCTTGTTGTTTCTCTGAAGCCGACCATCCTCCAGAGTCGCGACTTTAACGTGCGACGAGGAAGAAACGTTTACGTGTTTCTGATAATCCACTTTGGATTTGGATTTAATTAAAAGTCTTAATTCGATTTCATCTGCTCAAAAACAATGGTGAACTTTGAAGAAACGCCTCGCTGAAGTTTTTCTTTCACACAAATACATTTCCCTCTTTATATTTAGCTTCCCGTCAAAAACTAGAAACCACGTGTGGATGAAACTATTCCTTTCACACTGAAACTGAGCCTCTCAAGTTTCTGATCTCCACTTCTTGAATTGGAATTTCCTCTCTCCCAATTTGCATGGTCCCCAGAGGATGAATCAGTCATGGCCCAGTGAATGTGTTTTTCATGTTGAAACGGCTCAAAGGGATCTCTTAACTCTCCATCTATTTCCATTTATCAGCTGAAAAACAAATTAAATTGTTTTCAGTCCTATTGTGGAACGTTAGCATGCTAATTAGCAGCCAGCTAATTGAGTTAATTACAGCTACAGTTCTTTAATCAGTTTGTCAGATGATTTTACGCTTTGTATAGTTTCAGTTTTGCTTTTGATCATAAACCACTAAGCGCTTGACGATGTCATCGTAAAAAAACAGTTCAATCATTGACCGGTTTCCAATGCCCTCGGTATTGTAGCAGTAAAAGGTTAGCGGAGGCTAAAGTGCTGCCTTTTTAAGAGAGGAAGAAGAAGAATGCGAGAGTGGTTACACTTTACAATCTCTGGAGGTCACAGAGCCAGTGTCCCTGATTAAAGATGAAGTCAGCATTTTAACTTGTCCTGAGTCAGTCGGCCTCCGTGAATTAAAGGCTTACAGCTCGTGCTGTGCCATCAGCTGTGAGGACGCCAGGTCGAAGGAACTGTTGAATTGATCACGACTTGCATCAGAGCCAAGTCATTTCTCTGTAAGAACCACAGCAGCTCAGATGTCTGCAGATATGTGTGTCAATTCATCTCCTCTGGATCTTTAAACTTTGGAACTAATGCTTCTTTAAGGACAAATTCAAGAGGGCTGGTTTGACGTCATTTACATTTCTGTTGGCAGATAACCATCGGACCCTTGGCGCTCGATCATGCCGTGGCTCAAAGCGCTGGCCGATGCTGTGCTGTCATCCCTCAGCGGAGCCGGGGAGAACGAGCAGAAAGTAAAATCTGTCAAGGTTCAACAAGGCTCGGCTGCAGAGACGGCATCATCATCATCGTCGTTGTCCTCCACCCTGGTCCAGCAGAGTAAACCCCCATCAGCAGACTGCCTGTGTCTCAGAGCAACAGATTTAGCATCTCAACATCAGCCCAGACTTTGGCCTGCGTGTGAAGCTGCTGCCACACCAGGATCCGTTATGCAAGTTAGCAGGCGCTGACGGCCCGAGTGGGTCTGCCCTGACTGAGCTGCTCCCTGAAGCCACTGTGCTGACAGGTGACAGTAAACCTGCTTTACAGGCCTTTAAAGTGGAAGCAGACCAACGGTCGGTGCTGACCTGCTGACACACAGCAGGCCGTAAACTTTACACACACGTCCTCACGTCAACACAGCGCTGGTGTGAACCCCGTGGACACAGGTTCATGACGCCTGAGTGTGGAGACTGACCTCCAGCTCCGTCTCCCGTCTGTTGATGTCATCAGTGGACTGGTTGAGTTTCTCCAGCTCGCCCTGAAAGAGAGGGAGGAGCAGAGGGGGACACAGTCAAACACCTGTAAACACCAATCAGCAACGTAGACCCAAATTAATCCTGACACAGCCGCAGAGGACGGGCTCCAGCTGTGAGATTCATCTGGACGTTCTGCAGCTGGGGGAGAACCCAGCAGGACAACGATGGGCACGTCTCCAAAACGCTGGAGCTCAAAAACAACCATGGAAGCTGAGTCGTGGTTGAACAGAACAGAACAGATCTGTCCACAGCAGAATCATGAGACATGTTCTGACCCGATCTGGTGCTCCTTCACACCAAAGACACACGCTCAGGAAACTGAGAGGACACAAATGTCGGGACATGTCTCTGAGCCTGGAGGATTATTATCATTAAACCCTTATTAAACTCTTATTTAAAATGGCTGCTGTGCTCGTCCTCCGTCAACAAGTGTCCATCTGGACATGTCTCTGAACCTTCACAGATGTTCAGTTTATTGTGGAGACAGAAGAGAGGACAGCAAATAATAACAGTAAATCATTTCAAATAATAACCGTTTAAACAGGGGGTGAACCGATGAGGTCACATGACAGACGTCGCTTCAGAATGATCACATGACTCGCGTCGTCAAGTCAAAGTGATGTGCGTGTTCAATAATGACCTGGGGGTCAATCAGCGCACGCGCCTGTTGGGTTCACCTTGTTAACCCATCACGCGCAGCTGCAGGTCGTTTCGGACACGCGCCCAGATGTGCTGCCGTTAATCAGTCAGAGAAGAAGAAGACGCCTCACCTGGATTCTGGGATCCACCTCCTCGTCCTCGAACTCCGTGTCTTCTTCCGTCCGGTGCTCTCTCTGCGGCGGCTCCATGCTGCGGGGGAAGGACAGGCGTCACCGCCGAACAAAGACATTAACATGCGGCCGCCGCCGGCAGCGGGAGAGGCGGTGTCCCGGAGAGGACAGTGTCTCCGGAGGATTTATGTCTGTCCGCAGAGGAGCATCCTGCCGGAGTCCAGTGGGTCAAAGGACAGTGTGTGTCCTCGGCTCGCTCTGTCCCCACAAATGAGCCGGGAGTCAAAGCAGCGCACATCTGCACGCACCGGGAACGCCCCCTTCTGATGAGAACTATGGCGTGTGATTAGTGCCACAAAGCTGTGACGCGTTATTATGACAACATGGAGGAGCAGGGACAATAATAAACAAACTAAATCCACCCTGCTCTTTCACATCGGACCCGAACCGACGTCATTTACCCCAAGTTTATAGACTTAATGTCCGGAGACACTGTTTGTGACCAGCAGGCGGCGACTCAGCTGGTAGTTTCTATAGTCGCCAACTAGAAAACGTCAGGAAGCATTGTGCCCAGTTTCTTTGACACAGCTGATGTCCATTTAGTCTTTAGTTAAGCATTGAGGGGACACACCACAGTGTGACTGACAGCTAGCATCATCCATTCAGATTAATTTAATTCCTGTACTGAATCTAACTTCCCAGAGCTTGTCTGCTGGAGGTTCACACCACTCAGAACATCCTAGAGACTCATCAGCCTCCACATCTCTTGTTTTCATTCTTCCTGCTCAGCAGAGAGGAAAGTACAGAGACTGAAAAGACAGAGGCCTGAGGTGACATTAAACATGTTGCATAACCAGGACAAGGACGGAGGCTGAATCTTCAGCTACTTTCCCAGAGCCTGCATCAGGCACATCAGGGTAAAGGACGTCAGGACCAGGGACATTAGGATAAAGACAGAATAAAGGAGATCAGGATAAAGATGGAAACAAATCTGAGGGACGAAACGTTGAAAACCAGATATTCCATTAGTGTGTAGATATAAATCCCCCAGGAAACTGACTACAGCTGCAATTCACATGAGATAAACGTATGCCCAGATATTCAATCAGAGCCTCAGTGAATCTGCAGAAGGCCGGGGTCACGTCGTCCTAAAGTCATCCTCAAAGTGCCTGACAGGTTCAGGGACCGTCAGCATTTCCTGTCTCACTGAGCTGATTTGTCTCAATAACAGGATGTGTCCCCCTCGCCCTCCCCTGTCCGCTGAGGTCACTGTGATGGATTTCTGCGTCCGAGTCGGGGCAGTTTGTCTTCAGGTGACATTCAGTTTCCGGAGGAACAGGCTCTGGGGTCGTCATCAATCAGCAGCCTCCATCAGGAGGTTGTGTTGGTGTGTGTCGTCGCAGGATGGATTCATGCGAGTCACTAAAGCTGCTGCAGATTCAGAGATCAGAGAATAATAATTCTTATATAAATGTAAATGTGGCCTCATGAGGCGACTGTGATGAGCTCTGAGTCAGACCCTCGTTTTTAATCCAAATGAAGAGGTTACAACAGTGACAGAGCTCTGGTGCTTCATGTGGTTTAGATCTGAATAAAGCTGCGGTCACAGATGGAAAACTCACCAAACTAAAGGGAATAAAAATGAATTTTATTAGAATACAAGAGTAGAAAATGAATCTATGAACAGAAATGCTTCTGTTTTGTTCAATGAAAATGGTTCATCTCTCCATCATTAACCGTCACACTGTCATTGAATATAAACCCGAATCACTGCCTGATTGTTGTCTCCCGATTGTGAACTGAAATTTTAAAAAAAGCAGCGAAAGATCTTTCTGCTCATGTGGACGATCTGGAATTTTCCGAATGTCTGGAATATTCCGGTCATCTGTGGACGTGCACGGACAGGACGTGTCAGCAGAGTCCTGGAAACATGGCGGCGTCGCTCAAGTCTGACTTCACATTAATATGCTACCCCCTCGTGGTCGGCAGCAGGTACTACAGATTACAGTATAAAGGATTGCTTCAAAATTACTGAAACTCTCAACGTGTTTTGGAGCTTAAGTTGGCAGAAGAAGTTGTTTATGCTATAAAATCTAAACGGCTCTGGATGTGAACCGAAGTGACCTGTGGGCAGGAAGCTCTTTACTCAACATCCTCATGTTCACTTTCAAAATCTAAACAGCCCCTTCAGTTGTTCTTCTTTGTTAAAGCTGTTTTGTTAAGGCTGAGTAAAGATGAATATTGATTCAGTTTAATAAAAACAAACTACACGGAGACTGTAAAAATACTTAAATGTCTGATAACAATACAACGTCTTAAATCACAAAAACTAGAAGGTGATAGGGAACGCTCATTTCAAAATAAAGTGCTAAATGTGTGGTTTTCAGAGAGGATGGAAATTTCAGACAGGAAGTAAAGATGCACATCCCCCACCCACACATCCGTGTGCGTCAGCGAACGAGTGTGGACACACGCTGCGTGGTCCTGCAGCAGTGTGAGCGGGAGAATGACTCGGCTCACTGGACCTTCGCTGCTGCTGCTGGCGGCGGCTCTGTGTTTGAGCTCGGCTGGGGGCAGAGGTGAGTAAGGTCTGGGTTTTTGACTGTCAGCAGAAGAATGAGCTTTAGTTTCCTCTCTCGAGCTGATCTCATCAAGTTGGAATTATGAATTGACCACAACACGTTCATCTGAACTGGCTCAGCTTTTTAAAATCTACCCCAGCTTCTAAAACACTAAACTGACTATGTCCAGGGCCCGTACTGGTCGTCGATCCAAAGAGAACCCTCACTGGGTCCGCGGGCTCGTCTGTCAAACTGCCATGCAACGTCATCTACGACCCGGAGCAGTGCAGCTGGGTGCACGTGGCGTGGATTCAACGAGGCAGCGAGCTGACCGAGCCCAACAAGTACCTGACCATGGTGAACGAGACGGTCTCCGACGACAACACGAGGAACAGGCAGGTGGTGACAGAGATTTTAGATCTGACGACAGACGACGCCGGTGAATTCCAATGCCGGGCCAAGTGCGAGCGTGGACAGACGGGGATCGGACACCTCGTCCAGGTCATCGTCCGAGGTCAAGTTTGATCAAAGGACAATCATGGGTAATATTTAATAAATTAGATGTCTGAAGAACCGGAAAGTTTTGAATCTTTGTGATAAACTGTGAAATGTAATTTTCCTCTGTGGACACAAGTGGTTTTCATGCCGATCACCTGATCAGACGACTGTGTTCATAAACAAGTTGGATAAAACCTCACAAACAGCTGAATCCTTCCATCCTGTTGTTTATTTTTGATGCTTCCTCTGCTGATCCAGCTTCAGTGGTTTTATCTCCAAGTCCTGCAGCTTATTAAGAAGCTGACAACACCCCGGCTCAGTTCCAGAGTGTGACGAGCTGCAGAGACCATGTTTGAAGCCTGTCTGTAAAAACTCCGCTCTGGTTCAATTTCCTTTGATCTATAAAGGTCAGTCAACCACACGAGCAGCAGCAGCAGAGGGATGCTGAACTCTGTGGTGTGAAACAGGTGAGGGTGGGGGGGCAGCACGACCACAGGACAGGAAACTGCAGCTCCAGTTTAAAGCAGCATGTGATGTCAGAGCCTGTCAGTTATTTTGAGCAGAGTGAAAAGTTTTCAGGTAGAACGACTGAAACTTTTGTCCTCGTCCTAGTCCCGAGAACACCACAGATATCTGAACCTGTGCTCCGAGTACACGTCAGGACTTTTCCTGCCAGTCCCCTGGAAAATGTGTTGATGACAATTCTAATGGTACAAAACTGGAAAAATACAAAGATATGAGCTTCCATTGAAAGAACAAGATTTGAGAGTTCCACTTCTTCCCCTCTTTACGATTCAGATGTCTCCATCTGATTTTGAAGATTCAACCTCATGGTCTCAGAAATTCAAAACCAGCACCACTGTGCTCATCAGTTCAGCAGTCTGAACCTTCTTCACCTTCACACCTCAGCAGTCTCTGGTTTCTTCTCTCCTCTGAGATCCACAGGGAGACAAGTGGCGACCACGCCACATCAGGAGCCATCTGATTGGCCGGGCTTGGTGAATTTGCTCTGCAGGAACACCCTGGGGACACAAAGCCCCTCCTTCTTGTTGACCGTCTCTCTCAGGACGTAATCGTTAGCAACAGACTGGAACCCCGCGTCTGTGAAGAGCTCAGCCAAAAACTCTGAAGAGACAAAAGGAGGGAGAGGAGACCGAATTATGAATCAGGGATGCCAACAGTTACGATGCAAAGGGAGAGTGTGTTCATGTTGTGGAGCATCTGTCTTCTGAACAGACACAAACAGAAAATCCACAGTCCTGAATCTATTCGCTAACCTTTAGAGAAGAAGAAGGACCTGGTTCCGTCTTGCCGCACGTAGAAGTTCTCCCCCAGTTTGCTGCCAGCTTTAAATCGCAGCATGGCGTGGTCGTGCAGCCCATAGTCTCTGAACAGGACCGTGCCTCCAGGCTTCAGCACCTGCGCATCAGTCACACGATCAGAAACAAGCGAAACTTTTCCAAACATGGACGGAATCAAGCCTTCTCTCACCCCCATGATGTTCTGCAGAACCAGCTTCATCTTATCAGGATGGACAGCCGACAGAACGAAGATGAGGGTGACGACGTCCACGCTGCCCTCTGGGACATTGGTCTTCAGGTCATCTTTGGTGAGGTCGCTCTGGAAGGCACAGCAGCGCTCGGGGCAGTACAGAGGGTTTTGCTGGAAACAGAGAAAGTGTTTCACTGCCGATGTTGATGTGTTAATGTTCTTCACTAGCGTTGACCCACACACGGAGAACACAGAAGATTTAAGATAATGATGAACACGATCTTACTTTGATGAACTCCACGGCTCGTGGAGAGAAGTCGCAGGCGTAGACAAAGATGTTGAGGTCGTCCTCCAGCAGAGGGAAGATGCAGTTCCCCACGCCGCAGCCAGCTTCCAGCAGAACCAGCCTCTGAGCCTCGAACTGCAAATCAGGCCCGACACAGACGGAACCAAGAGACGCGCACAGGCAGTCAGTCCACCAGACTTCATTCAAACATACGGCATTTTAAAAGATTCAACACATCTGAAGATTTAAAAAAACGTGTCTGTTAATACACAGACGGGCATTGGAAGTGGCGTGTCCTAGTACCTGATCCTGGGTCAGTCACATGACAAATGATATTCAGTCATTAATTCTCTGATGGATCTTAAGTTTAGTTAAACTAAGCTGAGTTAAGTTCCTACAGCAGCTTTGCAGAAACCGGACTGTGTCTGTGTCTGTGCCGGTTCGGGCCGGGACGCTGCTCTCTGTGTCCCGCTGTCCCTCACCTCCCTGCAGGCCTGCAGCTCCTGGAACTCTCGGGTGGTCCAGTGTCTGTCCTTGAAGAAATTCGTCGTGTTTCTCTTGTAAAACAAGTCCCAGTTTTTCTGAGCTTCTCGCTCCAGCTTCATCTGCTTGAAGCCGGACACCAGAGTCTGCTCCCCCCCGGGTCCGTCCACCCTGTACCGGGCTGGATCCTTGGAGGTCTGTCCCGGGACACACGGGGACAGTTCCCCGGTGGTCGCCGTGGTATCGCCGGTAAAACTCTCGTGTGTGGACCGCGCCATGTTTCCTTTAAATGTACGTCACTGCCGCCTCTCTGATTCAGTTCTGATTCACTTAAAACCTCCTCAACGTATAAACTTCTACATTGACGACCGACGTCACATTGAATTTAAAGACACTTAATTAAACATTTGTTAAAAACTGTCGCATGAAAACATCGCCGCGGCGTCCATCTTGTCCGTCCGTCAAATCCCTCCGTGTAGCAGACATAATAAAGTCTGTTCCTCCCCGCGGGGGGCGGGTATCTCCTAAGATGGATAAAAACACAACATCAAATATAAACACAAATGAAATACTCATATACGCTTATTGTTTTTTTCCTGTAGATATATTTAAATCTTATAGAGAATAAAAGTCGATTTTCATACATTTCACACATCTGGACCAAAGCCGGAAGAGGCGTGACCGAATGACGTCGGGGATGTTTTGCTAACGTTAGCATCGGACGCTAACCGAGTGTGTCGGCGCTCAGCTCGGGTGGATTTTGTCTTTTGGGGACGTCTGTCTTTACCCGGGGACATGAACGGGAGCACCAACCCGCTGCTGGACAAGGAGGAGCACGTGCTGAAGCTCGGCGAAAGTTTCGAGAAGAGGCCGAAGTCCTCGTTCCACACCATCAGATGTGAGTGTGGACACACGGAGGGAGGACAGGGACACAGCCGAGACCCCCGGTGTTTACATGGAGTCTCTGTGTCCTGTCAGTCTGTCAGTCAGCAACATTCAGCTTGTCTCAGCTGTGTCCTCTTGAGTCAAACTACCAGAGACACTTTCTGAGCAGTGAATGGACACAGGGACAAACAGGTGCTGATGGAACTGAACCATCAACGGAGTTTACTACACACTGCACTACATTACTTACATACAGCCCTGATGAGAAAGTGGCTGTCAAAAGAAGAAGTCTCGTTCATGATCTGGACCCACCAGCTCTGATTCTTCTCACCCAGTTAGAACTGTGTCTCAGAACCAGCAGCACAATCATGAGGACGGCTGGCTCTGCGCTTGGTATTAAACTGGACTCTTTTCAGTCCGTGGTGGAGAGAAGAAATCTGAATAGACTGTTTCCCACCATAGATAACAGCACTATTATAGACTGCTTTTTTATAGGGTGTTGTTCCTTTTGTTGTATAGTATTTATCACTGTACGCATTGCTGCTGCTACACCACAGTCTCCCAGTGTGCCAGGAATAAATAAACTGTCTATCACAGAGGTCGAACCTTCACGACTAATTCAGTGCCGTCCTTTCACAGATGACTTCAAACCAGCGTCGATCGACACGAGCTGCGAGGGCGAGCTGCAGGTCGGGAAAGGAGACGAAGTCACCATCACGTTACCTCACATTCCGGTAAAATGCCTTGGCCCAGTGAGAATTCGACTCTCTCTCTCTCAGACTCCACATCAACCGCATGTTCAAGTCATCTTCGGGTCATTGTTCTGGTTCCAGGGTTCCACCCCGCCCATGACGGTTTTCAAAGGCAACAAGCGCCCGTACCAGAAGGACTGCGTGCTCATCATCAACCACGACACCGGCGAGTTTGTGCTGGAGAAGCTGAGCAGCAGCATCCAGGTCAAGAAGACCAGGTGAAAGGTCACAGAGGGTCACGCCCCTCCACCTTTGGACAGTGAATATTACTGCAACAACTCCAGATTATACACAAAACACTACACTGTGTTTTTTTTTTAATCTCTGTGTCGTGTTCCTTATATAAAACGTGTCTTTGTGTTTGCAGGGCAGAGGGCAGCAGTAAGATCCAGGCCCGGATAGAGCAGCAGTCGGTCCGGTCCACTCAGCCCAGCTCTCAGTTCCGGGCCCCCACGAAGCCCGGTGCCACGGTGAAGACGTCCCCTTCCCCTTCAAAGGACAATCCGTCCCCAGAGCCCCAGCTGGATGACATCAAGAGAGGTGAAGAGGTTACTGACATCAATTTAGCACATAAAATATATGTATTTATATATATATATAGTATATATTTACTACTGATATGTAGTAATAAGACAGAACTCTCCATAAGTACCTTTGTCCTCCACAGAGCTGCGCGCTGAGGTGGACGTCATCGAGCAGATGAGCAGCAGCGGCAGCAGCTCTTCGGACTCGGCGAGCGCCTCAGGGAGCGGCGACGACAGCAGCGACGGCGAGCACGGCGACCCGCGGCCGCTCAGTCAGGCCTCGCCCAGCCGCCTGCCTGTGGCCAACGGAGGGGCAGACCGGCCGCTGGGCAACAACCAGCTCATGAACACGCTCAGTGAGTGTCTGAGGCCTGAACCGCTCTCGCTCCGTCTGACTCGCAGCGTTTCATTCTCTTCTTCTGCGTCCTCACAGGAAACGACCTGCAGCTGAGCGAGTCAGGCAGCGACAGCGATGACGACTGAGCGCGGGTCGGCCCCTCGCTCTGTCCACACTCCTCCTCCTCCTCTGGTTCCTTTGCTGTGGTAGCTGACCTTGTTTTTTAACTTTATTTTAGAAAATCCTCAACGCTGGTCAAGAGTGTATTTTTATTAGATGTATATTTTGTTTTGTAAAGCGACGTTACAGAAAAAGATGTGATTATATATTAGAGTGCACATAGATATTTTCTGTACTGAGAGCAGCTGGTTGGACATCTGGTGTCTGTCTTTGGGTTTCGTCCTCATGAGGAGGAGGAGGAGCTCTCCCTTCGCCCTGAGGATCCCTCTGTGCTGCCTGTGAGGAACAAACATTTAGTTCAGCATTTCTTCACTTTCTGCTCATTTTAAAAATGAATTTAAAAAAGAACAGCGACCTGATACCAGATGACATTCATCACCACTCCTCACACCATTCATGTGAAACCATCCGCCGCCACACTGAATGTTTCTGTAAAAGCCAAAGAGCCTGTGCACGTGCCGCCTCGTGCATGGAGCAGGGTGAGCAGCGTGCCGGCGTCGTTGATCCTGTGATGTGCTTTGAAGTCAGTGGTTGTTCCGTTTGTCCGCAGCTGAATCTCGTTCTGACTGAAACACAACTGAAGAAAGGATTGGATTCGAATCACGAGCATTTTCAAAACTTGTTAGAAAACAATTTTAACCATGAGAGGTTTTACCTGACATCCTCGCTCACAGTCACATGAAAATGAATCGGATTTGATCCCCTTTTTAAAAAATGCTGAGGTGTGATTTTGAAACATTCTGAGACACTCTGTCGTCTCAGGAGTCGGGGACACGATGGTCGTCCACACAGGGCTGAAGACTCGGTGTTTAGTTTCCTCCTCAGACCTGTCATCTAACGGAATCTGGTGCTTTAGGTTTTTGTTTCCCTGATCCGTTCATAGGAAATTTTTTGTACAGACTTGAAGTGTGTTCAGATGCACATGTATTAAAACACAGTTTTGATTGTTCCTTGTGACTGTTTGTTGAGAAGTGGAGCCCAAACCAACTGGATGCAGTTTACAGGCGGTACATTTCTGTCATAGTAAAAGAGTTCAGGTTGAAACGGCTGAATTTTAATTTGACAATGATTCCTGAGAGATGTTTATCACCTTAAACCAAAGACAAAAAAACTGATATACTCATATTTTACAGTTTATCCATGAATGACAATAAATAAAAAGAAAACACAAATATTTAGAACTTGAAATTAATAAAATATTTAATGAGGCAAATGAACTGGGTCAAACTGAACGGGTTGTTAAATCACAGGAATTTTACAAATTAATTTTTAACCTGATTATAATTCTTTGTTCAAAATCTGTTTTCAGACTTTCATGAAATAGTTTGTGTTTCAGGAGTTAACGTCCGGATAGGTCCATCCTTACCGCTTTATTTTGAAAGGGTAAAACTATGTTTGTACTTAAGAAGCAGAAAAAAATAAACAGGAGAATCATATTTCTTCTTTTTTTGCCACCTGGTAAAATCACCGTGGCTGTTCAGGGGATTACAACCAGCAAACCTGGAGCTCAGTCGTCCTCCTTGTTAAAGGGTGAAGACACAGTGAACTTGGCTGGTCTTAAATAACAGTTTTCAAGTGAGACATGTTGACAGCCTTCAGTGGGACAGGAACTGGGACAGAACTCAGTACAGTACTTGATCCCTGCGGCGGAGAGCGAGTCACATTTCTGTTCAGTAACACCACAAACACATAAATAGCTTCTGTCTCCTTTTAAATCACAGAGTTGTGATCTTGGCTACCTCTTTCCACTGGAATATAAATTAACATCAACAACAACAAATAATAATAATAATAATATAATAATTAGAACAATAATAATATAAAAGCCGTCTCATATAAATCTGGTTAGCTTACAATATGAAATGATCCAAGGAGAGTCTGATACGATGCAGCAGCTCCTCTGCTCCGGGTCCGGGTCAGAGGACCCCGGTGCCGGGACAGCTCTGACGAGTCCAGCGGTCCGGCGTGTTCCCTGAGGGTCTATGGTCGAACCCGTGACAAAAAGGGCTCCCTCCCTGGAGTTCTTTTTTTACTGAGGCTGGAACCAGCGCCCCCTGTTGGTGGCAGTGTCTCGTATCGCACACAGTCCTCAGCGCACGGGGGGGCGGGGCCACAAAGGTTTGTGAGCTGTGACCCGTCCACACTGGACCCCAACGTTTGGTTCTTAGAGCTCCCTGACCTGACCCCCTGGCCCCACCCGTCCGGGTCACTAGGGTCACCGGCCGGGGCAGGAGATGGGTTTGATGCAGCGTCCCTGGAACAGCACCAGGTTGGCGGGACAGTGGCAGCCGGCCACGCACGGCTTGTGGCATGGGCCAATCTCGTTCCAGTTGTCACAGGTTTTGGTGCAGCCGGGGCCGCACGTGTCGTACACGGCGCCGTGTTTACACTGGGTGGCTGGGGGCGGGGACAGAAGGGCGTGAGAATCAGTCACAGCCAATCAGCGGCGAGATGCTGAGACAAACATTCACGCCGTGAATTTATTCTGACGCAGAATTCTGCCGAGGCCCGTCTGGGACGGGGTCACTCACCCATACAGGCCGTGTCGGGCCTCCACAGGACAGGCACGCCCTCGCGCTCGCAGGCTCGGCTGTAAGCGATGAACGACTCGCAGTAACAGTTTTTATGGACGGGACACTCGCACATGTCCGTCACGCACGACCTGCAGGGGGCAGCAGTGAGGTCAGTGCCGAGGCTCGGCGGCAGAGTGAAACGGGTCGCGGCGGTATTCACCTGTAGAACGGGCCGAAGTCGACCACGCGGTGGCACTTCTGGAACTCCCACGACTTTATCTTCTGACACTCGCGGTGGGCGCGGAACTTGACCTTGACGCTGCCCGGACACAGGAAGGAGGTGGGTCGGCGTGGCGGGTGCTGCTGGGCGCACACCTCGTTCCCCTCCACTCGCCATGACTCGGCAAACTCGTCCACGTCAAACTTGAACTGGCCGTCGCCTCCCATGGTGTCGTCGCGCTTGTGGCCGTTGTAGTTCCCGCAAAGGCCGCAGAGGCGCCCGCGCAGGTGGGGGGCGGCGACGACTTCAACGAAACTGTCGCCGTCCCACGTGATCTCCAGACCTGCAGGGGGCGGAGACAAAACTCGGCGTTTACGACCATCGCGCCGAAGGAGGCGACAGTGAGGCGCGCGCGGCGCTGACCTGCTATGGTGGTGAGCTTCAGCAGATACCCGTCCAGGTCGATGTGCACGCCAGGGCCGTGGTAGGGCAGAGCGATGCGGGTGCCGTTCCTCCGCACCGTCAGGTGCTGGTGCAGGCCAAGGACCAGCCCCCCCAACCTCACCTCCACAGACTGGGTCCAGGAGAAGGAGCGCGTGCGCCGGGCGTCGTTCTTCACCAACACCTGAGAGGACGAGACGAGGTGAGTTTGAATGTTTTCACGCAGCTGCCATCCTGAAAGGCTGAACCCGGACCACACCATGAAGCTGGAGTCAGGGCCGTTGGCGTTATTTCCCGGGCTTCCAGAGGGGGTGGCACCACAGTCACGAGTCAGGACATACTGACACGTTCCCTGGAAGTTGAAAGTCCGGCCGTCGAAGGTGTTGTAGTGAGGATCCCCGAACACCGTGCACACACCCGGCTCTGCACGGGGACAGGGACAGACGGAGGTGGACGGTGAGAAGAAGGCATTTGAACGCCGGTGAATATCAAAACATTGTTTACGGTGAAAGGGCTGAAACGGTTCAGCGGAAACAGGATCTGCTCGGCGAAGAAGTGAGGTCACGGACTCTTTGAAGTCCTGAAATGGGACGTTTACTGTCGGTCTGGGGATTTTTGTTGCAGCCAAAACCCAAAGAAAAGTGACCCGAGGCCGAACCGCAGCCCAGACACATGCTGGTGGGAAACTCACTTCTTCTCTTTGCCGTAAAGAATTCACAGATCGAGTATGTTCCTCAAGTATTTTCACACACTCCCAGACTTTGATCTGAAGCGATGAAGGAGGGGGAGGGCTCAGAGGGACGTACTCACTTTCAGTGCAGACGGGGCAGCAGCCGGTTCTGTTCAGGATCTTATTCTGAAACAATTAAAAAAAAAACACGATTCAGCATCAGTTTGAACTGAGAGGAAGTACAGACAGATTCACTGGATCCTCAGAGACGGATCTTTATGAGAAGTTAAATATCAACATGGATGAATGTGGAGGAGGTGTGTGTGTGTGTGTGTGTGTGTGCGTAAAGACGTTTCCCAAACTACTGGATAAATAAAAAGGTTCTCATGCTGTCGTTCTCTCTCTCACACATAAACGTCCAATTTCGACAAGTTCACATTCAAACCAGGATGAGCACAAAGACACACACAGCCTGTGTAACACGACCCCGGTGTGGGTGTGTGTGTGTGTGTGCAGTTTGTTCCCAACTCCCATCAGAGGCGCAGATCAGAGAACTCTTTCACACACACACACACCAACTTTTGATGCCTCAGGGAAGACCTTCATTGGCGAGCACACACACACACACACACACACACACACACACACAGCTCGTCTGTCATCACATGCAGACTTCACCAAACACTCAATACACACTTCAGAGTCCTAACCTCTGCACAAAGAGCACACTCTCTCTTCTCTCTCTTTGAAGAGGGCTGCCTTTTGACACACACACACACAGATTGGTTTTCAGGGGCCTAAATATAGGGAACCTCTTCTTTGCTGTCACTCAAACGTCACACAGACAAAAGGCTATTCGGAGACACGCTGTCTCCAGAGGGACACAGACACTCTGCCGACCTGCCGCTGACCGCAGGACGACCACGGCACAGGAGAGTGTGTGTGTGCGCGTGCAGTGATCTCATATCTTAGGACCAGTGTGTTGCTGTCTGTCCTTTAAATGAAACTCATCCTCCTTCACCGGAGACAGAGCCCATCCCCCACGGGCGACAGGTGAGGGCCTGTTAAACCGCTGGAATCTGGTGAACCTGGACTGACCATGGCTGCCAGCGGCTGCCAGCATGCATGGCGTCCACTCCATCACCCCCAGCAGACAGATGACCCCTGTGCGGCCTTGGCGACAAGTGACGCTCCCACAGCGTCTGACAGCCGACGTCTCGCTTTGACCACGTGAAACCACTGCGAGATGCCACCGATTCGATACCGACCCCGATCCTCTGACAGGAAGTCCGTCTACCTTTTTATGTAGGTTATAAACCTGGGAGAACTGAGGATGATGGTCGGTGTTTGGGTTGAGGGTTGAGGTTGTAACTCGGGACAATGTGGCGGCGGTGGCGTCACACACGTGACGTGAAAAGGACGAGGTGACGTGAGTAGAGCAGGTGGTCGCAGGCTGGTGATTGGCTGTCGGGCCTGTCACTCACCGAGGGGCAGCTGGTGATTGGCACACAGTGTTTGGGCCGACACTCGATGCTTCCTTTGACACAGGCGCAGAGGGAGCAGTTGGCCGACGACCACATGTCTCCTTCCTGATCGGAGAGGACACGCGGCGGCGTCAGAGACACGTGCACACACACGTTAATGCATCATGCATCATCCTGCTCCTCACCCTGTAGATCTTGTTGCGGACTCTGCAGTACTTCACCTCCTCCACCTTCACGTAGGACAAGCAGTCCTCGCAGCACTGGTCGCCCTGGCAACTGCCCGGCCGCGAGCACTGCCTATTGCACACCACTGTTGAATCCTGGGGGGATGGAGACAGAGAGAGGATCACAGATCATGACCTGTGATCTCGGTGAGAGACGCCGGACTCTGCTTCCTGTCCCGTACCTTGCAGGAGCAGGTGGTGCAGTTGTCGTGTATGAAGGAGGTGCCGTTCTCATAGACCTCGCTGTGGAACAGACAACTCCCCAGAGACAGGTCAAACACCTTCCTCTGACCTGGAGGAGGAGGAGGAGGAGGAGGCATCAGTGTAGACACAGTGAAGACACTAATGTGTCATTTAAACACCCCTAGGTTTTTACCGAGACATCGGGGACAGCAGTGTCCAGGCGGGGTGTGGCTGAGGTGAGCGGGACAGGAGAGGACAGGACACACCTCCCTCATGCAGAGGGTCCGCCCTCCCTGGAAAACAACAAATCATAGTTAGCAACAGGGAGGGAGGGGGTGGGGGGGTAACGGAGGACACAGAAGGAGGAGTGTGTGTGTGTACTCACTGTGCAGGTGCACCTGATGCAGGGTTTCCCCTCTGGACTGAACTCCTCCTTCTCTTTGTACAGGCGACCCTCGAAGATACAAGCTGTGACAGCAGAACAACATGAGTCATGCAGACAGGTGTGGGCGGAGCAGTTGGGTGGGCGGGGCTCTACTCACTAGGGCAGGTGGGGCAGCACTTCTTGGGGTGGATCTTTGGGTTTTTACAGTGGACGACACACTGGACCTCCGCCTCGGTGACAACACCTTCCTGTCACAACCAGGACACAGAGACTCCTTTAGTCTGAGCTCCTCCTTCACTTCATCCATCCATCCACCCACCCACCCATCCAGCCATCCATCATCTGTTCATCCATCCATCCAGCCATCCATCCATCCATCCATCATCTCAGCCCCACAGAGTTTAGTCTTCCTTCCTTACTTTATTCCATCTTTCTTTCCTCCACGTCTCCCTCCCTCCCTCCTCCTCTCTTTCCTTTCACCTCCCTCAAATGACGTCAGACACTGAGATGACAGCTGTTTACTGCAACGCTGCTCTCTTTCTCTGTCCCTCTCGCTCTCACACTCACACACACCTGACATCTTCGGGTGACGCAGGGTTTGGTGGACGTGGTCCAGGACACTGAACTGTTGTAGGACCGTCCGTCCAACGTGCAGCCTGAGAAAGAACAAAAGTTACAGTCGTGATGGAAACGTGATTACACACACACACACACACACGATGTGACAGCTGCTCAGCGCTGAATGAAAAGCTGATCCATTTAATCCTTTTACAGTAAGTGGTCTCAGATCAATGTTAAACTTTCCACAGACTGAAATCGGATCACAGTGTAAATCAAACCCTCTGATACGGCGTCACTGCTGAGGATGATGCACAGTGGACGAGACCAAGGACCCTGAGACACCCGGCCGTCCTCAGGACGTCCTGCTCAGACGCTGACATCAGTTTCACTCAAATCAGCGGAACACAACATGTTCCCGTTGGTGACGACCAGGACCATTAAATAAATAAATAAATAAATAGTGCGTGGGGGTTGAACCACACAACAGAAAACTAACAGGCCGTTGCTATGGCGACACAGAACGACTTGTTCTCGTTCCACCTGAAATAACCAAGAGCTGTGTCGTATAAAGGCTGAACCACAAGAAAGAAAAGGGCCGCACCCGGCTGAGTGTGTGTGTGTGTGTGTGTGTGTGTTTTCATTTAGTTTTATTCGGGGTTTGAATGTGCTGATTAAAAACACTGAACTTGTATAAAAGTTAATGATAAAACCCACAAACTATAATAATTATTTTTACGTGTCTGATGTTGAAGAGAGAGGGTTTGACGACAGTGTCGCGACTCCCTTGACTGACAGGTGTCTCAGCCTATCACGGGCATCAAACCTGTGGCAGCAGCTGTGGGTGTGGTTCTCACCTTTACACCTCTCGCAGCACGCTCCCGTCTGTTTCACCACCAGGGCGCAGTCCTCAGACACCAGGGGACACTTCTCCTGTTTGCAGTCGGCCTTCCCCTCCTGCAGCAGACACAGGTCATCCTCACATTGATGTTCATCTCTGCAAACACATCTCTTACTGCCTGTGACGGTTCATGTAGAACGCTCCAGAACTTTTCCAGGAAACCAGTCATGTTTAGTGTGATGGCGTCCACACTAAACATGACTCAGCGTTCTCAGGTGAGCTGTGACAGAGCAGCAGGGACCCCGCCCCCCCATTCTTTCACACCCGCCTTTTATCGCTGATTTCATCCACATGCTGACTGCGCGTGTTTTATTTTACACACTGTGGAGGCTGGCGGCACCCGCGGCCATGCGTCCCAGCGGTGGGCGGCTCTAACGAGGCCGGATCAAAGCGAGGCGAAAATAAATCGGGGCAGTTTAATATAGCAGCGGCGCTCCGGCTCAAACCCCAACCACACTGAGGACAGATGATGTCATGGCAGAGGAGGGAGGGAGGGAGGCGAGCGACAGAGATAGAAAGAGGGTCAGGCGAAGCTGAAGAACAAAAAGAGGAAGAGGAGTGAAAAGTAAACGTCTCTGAGTTACAACTGATTCGATGAATTCCGCAGAATCCCGTTAGAAAACAAAGATGGCGGAAGGAGCCATTAAAGACCTGAAGCCTCTGTGGTCCGGTCTCCAAGGTCATGTCCTCCTCTGTTCTCCATTAGCACAAAGTGGGGTCAGTACATAGACCCCCCCCCCACCACCCTAACCCTGCCTGTCACAGGGGTCAAAGGTCACAATGGGCCACCACGCCTTATAAACACTCAACATACCACTGCGGCACCAAGGCCTGCTGACTGGACGGCTGCCTCACACTCACTCACACCCACACCCACACACACACACAGAGCTATGCTTGAAAGTGTGTGTCAGAGAAAGAGAAAGTGTGATGATGTGTTTCCACAGAGACGTACCTTTTCATCTTCAAACTCCATTCATTTATTTGAACTAATTTGATACAGTGTTTATAGCTAACTAACCAACTAACTAACTAACAGCTGTGAACAGAAACACGTGTCAGTTGAAATCAACCACTTATTTTGAAGTTACAGACGGTCTGTGACTGACTCCAGGTTTCGCCTGTGATTGGCTCTTTAAGTGATGCTGGATGAAGGTCTGTCGATGAATTATTAACCCAAACCGAATCAAGCCGACCGTGTTGTAACAGTGAGGCTGCTCTGCCACTAGGGGGCAGCAAAGCATCTCTTCACCTCCTCTCTCTTCTCTTCTCTGACCGTGAGTCTCATCGCTGTCCTGGAAGACTGCGCTCTGTCTGGTTTTTCATCACTCTCTCGCTCCTCTGAATTTAAGACGTTTCATTAACACTCTGTCTGCCCCCACCCCCCTCCATCCTTTCATGCTCACCGTCATGGTGATGGATGGAGGGATCAGTCGGGGTCTGTCAGCGCAGGAGAGGAGCTCTAAAACTTAAAGGCCCACTTAAGCCCTTGGACTCCGGCCCCTCCCCGCTCCCACTAACCTTAACCCCCTTTGCCACCGTGACCCTTCACCTTTCACCTTCCTCCAAAACAAACAGGTCGCGCCCCCCCGCCGGAGAGCAGGAGCCACGGTAGCTTAGGAACGAGACGGGACGAGAAACGATGCCGATGGGAGCCAGTTTCTACGACTCGTGTTTCCTGACAAGAGGGAAGTCCAGCTGCTTGCAGAAGAGGACGAGGTAGAAATGAAAACACCGAGGTAAATTAATGACCGACAGACAGAGGAGACTCAGGAGTTCAAGTTGTAAATAAAGTGAGTAATAAAGTCATTTGCTCTTTGATAAAACAGAGGATGAAGTAGAAAATGTCCCAGATGACGTCTTTGTGTAAATAAAGTTACTACAAAGTTCAGTTTACAGGATCTTTGTTGCGGACACGTTGAGTCTCGTTAACGCCTGAATCTGCATCATGCTTTATTAAACGCTGGTTTATTGGCTTTTTATTTTCTCTCTGCAGCCACAACAATTTTTAAATGACCTCATCATATCTCAGAGCTGCTGCACTTTCTATTGTGGACCCGTCTCCTCCTCTCCTGTCCTCCTCCTCCCCGAGACCAGAGGCTGAAAAGTGCTGCTCCTCAGGTTCTAACGAGCGTCAGATAATCAACCCCTCATATCGATCAGCTCCTCATCCAGCTGAGACACTGTCAGGAAACGACCTTCACGCTCTGATCAATCACAGATAATCTCCAGATAAACTTCAGTGAACTCTGATCTCCGCGCTGTTTCTGTGTCAACGTGGAAGGAAGGAAGGAGGAGGAGGAGGAGCTGAGTCACAGCAGCTGAGACCTGACCACCTGACCGAGGAGGAGGAGGAAGCTGATCTGAGGCCGAATGACGGGAGGAAGAGCCGATGAGAGAGAGGAAAAAGACACAGAGATGGACAGACAGATAGATGGGGATGATGAGGAGCGGGATGGAGATGGGCCGCCTCCCTCCCAGATAATGGATCGTCATGGCGACCTGCCTGTCAATCAGTCTGTCAGCCACATCCACTCCAGGCCCCATTATAGAGACATACACAATGGCTCCACTGTGTGTGTGTGTGTGTGCCCACAGAGCCATTAGCAGGTACTCTTTACTCCCCACCCCTCCCACCCCCTCCATGTATGAGTGACATTGGTGCCCTGATGGTCCCCCACCCCTCCCCTCCCCTGGTGACGTGTTGGAGAACATACATGCAGCTCCTCGTTTTACTGGCGATGGATGAAATAATGAGATTATGATGAAAGATGGATTCAATGTGTTTCGTTATCGAGGAGATGCCCAGCTTCCTGCAGAGGTCAGAGGTCAACACCGTCCTGGGCCGACAGAAGACATGAACGATCTGTGAGCGTGACGCATAAAAACATCAGAAGACAGCTGCTCTCCGAAAGTTTTAAGCCGATAAACAAGAACAAATTCAATAAAGATGAGGTCCTGAATGTATGTAAGAGTGTGTGCGCGTGTGTGTGCACATCGGTTAAAGCAGAGATGAAAGCCCAACCATTGCCTGCTGATGACTGATAGCATTCAGCGGAGCTTTGGCTGATGTCTGCGTGATAACACAGAGGACGGCTGAGCCCAGGCAGCGTCTCAGCAGCCAATCAGGAGCCAGCAGAGGCTTCCAACAGCCAATCAGAGGCTAACGCTGTACTCAACCCAAAGAAGTGCAATGCACGCTGCACGAGTTCAGTACAAGGTGACACGAGGGAGGTATAAACTTTAGAGGGAATACTCGGTGAAACCATGCCTCCTACTGTTGTACTTGCACTATGTCTGTAGTCCCTGTTGAGTACTTGTACTGTATGTTCATATATGGGATCATCCCCGTCATGTCCTGCACATGAGGCAGAGTGGACAATCAATCAATCAATCAATCAATCAAACCACAGGACTCCTGTTACCATGGTAACCTAATATCTGAAAAACTCCGACTGTCTGTCGCTTCCTGATGCAACCTGCAAACCAGCGAGGGGGACGGGGACAAACTGCTGCGTCTCCCGGAGGATAAACCTTGGTCATGTGACACCTCATAAACCCCAGAGCCTCTTTCAGGGGACGCAGACGAACATGCACGGTTTGAAAACTTCTGTTCAACAAAGAGGGGTCATGGGTCAGAGAGCACATGTTCCAGCAGTCGTCCCCCAATGTTTTGTTGGCTGATTTTTAACAACGAGTGGACCCAGTGAAAACCAAACTATCCTGACTCGCGTTAGTTCCTGCGTTTAACAAATCCAATTTACCCCAGCAATCACTTCAAAGTCCTCTTGCAACAAACCTCTCACAGCCCAGCGATAAGAAACGCCGCACAGAGGCCGCGTAATCAGCTCTGACAAATATCACAATCAGTGCGTTTGACGCAGCCGGGGGAAAACCTGATGCAGCAGAAAGAGTCGTTAGGGTCACGGGGAGAGGGGGGTTACCAGGCACACGCAGGTGATGCAGGGGTTGTCGGTGATGTTGGGGATGTGGAGGACCTCTCCTTCGTTGTCACAGCTGGCCTCGGTACCTGGAGACGACAGGAGGAGCGTGAGATCTGAGCCAGTGACATCACAGCAGGTTCATACGGATCAGACATATGAGAATGAATCAGGCGTCTGCTCGGCCCTGGTCGTGTTTCCAGGTAAAAGTGCAGTGTTGACCCTGAAGTCTTAAAACCACGAGTCGTTCCCAGTCGTTCCTGTTGTTACGAGCGACAATGTAATCTGAACCTAGCACAGGAAACAACACGAGCGCAGGGGTTTATGGGTCGAAGCCGACAGATGTGAGCGTTTATTTTGACCTTCCCAGATGAAAACTTCCTTCCCATCAGAAACGTGCTGTACTGAGCAGGAGGGTGAAGCGGGGTCGCCGGAGGTGAAGGTAAAACTCGGAGTGTCAAACTACTTCCTGTTCCGAGCAGCGCCCCCCTGGCTGATCTTATCTCCACCAGGGAAAGAATCGCCCGTTCTGTCCCGGCACAGAACGCCATTTACTTCCCCTGACATTAAGGAATTCCACGACACACTGGACCGTGTGTGAATCAGACACATTTTTCTGCCATCGACATCGACTCTCGGTTCTTTCATTTTCTGCCTCAGCTCATGTGAAACCGACGCTGAAGTTACTCCATCGAGGGTTGTTGAAGGTTCAGTTCAGGAGTTTCAGAAACGTCTCTGAAGCGCAGAGTGAAAACACATGAGAGCAGATTTCAGACACTGACTCAGGAAGATGCTCGCTGGAGTTTGGGAGAACCTCCGCTCCTCCACAATAACAGAAGAGATCACTGAGGACGTCACGCAGCCTCTTGACCGCCTCAGGAGACGTTCCTGAGGCGGTCAAGAGAGTTTGTTTGACGCCTGTGTTGAGCAGCTCTGATCAATGCTCTTATCTGTGACCTCTGACCTCTCCACCTGCTGACTGCAGGAACACAGTGAGTCAGGAGGCGACTGATCGAGTTTATAAATCCATCGCTCGCTCTGGAACTAAAGAGTGGATCGAGACTACGGGTGGTCACGTGACAGCAGCTGATGGAGGCGTCGCTCCGTCACATTTAAAAACCTGAATGTCATAAAGCCAAGCGGAGCTCTCTGGCCTGTGGAGACGAGGCTGCTCCACCTCATGTTTACGGCCTCCCAGTGCCATTAAAGTGGGGGCGGGGGGGGGGGGGGGGGGCCCCCGGCTCCGTCTCCTCAGAGATGAACTGTAATAAAACTCCCCCAACAAACACAGAAGTACTTCAATCGAAGATTCTGCTTCGATGTCAAAGTTCCTTAACAAGCTCTGAGCCTTATTTTATAGATTTGATCCAAAATATCCAGATCTTCATTGTGGATCTTCTCAGCAGGGACCATGTCATCTATTACTGCATAGAAGAAGTACGGTACTCTCTGACAGGCACAGCATTATACCCACAATGCAACGCTAAGTGTGGTAAGAGACAGCAGAGGTTTTTATATACAGAAGGTTTGAAACACTACGAAATACTGTCGTAGAAGTATAATCGAGTAATCGAATGTACTTTACGGAACATGAATTAAAAGGACTGTGCAGTGATCTGCTGCGTCACCACAGGCTGTTCGTGTTCTCCTGAAGAGAAACCATCTCAGACACAGGAGGTGTGGGGTTAGAGGTTCTGTCAGAGACACGATGACCTCTGCCCCCCCCCCCCCCCCCCCCCCCCCCCCCCCCCCCCCCCCCCCCCCCCCCCCCCCCCCCCCCGCCCCCCCCCCCCCCCCCCCACTGTAAGACCCCTGGCTCTGCAGCTCAGCGGACAATGGACAGATGACACCACGGTGCGATGCCAGGTGGAGGAATGTGATCTGCCGGGATCAGAGCGAGGCGGCCGCATCACCTGACCTGGTGTCAGACACAGAACCATCTGGTACATGTTTCTGGGCCCTGCTGATAGAGCAGACACCACAGCCAGATAAACTCCTGTTCTCCGGCAGGAGCAGGTTGACCCAAACACCTGGGCAAACATTTTCTCCACTTGTTGCGAAAATTACAAGAAATTCAATGAGTCAGAAACAACATCCAAACGCTGATGTTCTCTGCTCGGCCCCGGCCTACTCCTGCTCCTCCAGCAGCAGCACCTCCGCCTCCTCTGACCCCTCTCCCTGCAGGAGGAGAGTGATCCCCGCCGAACTGGAGCATTTCCAGTAATTATACCGTTCAGAGACAAAAACAACGAGTCGACTCCAGCTCGGTTATAATTTGAGGCGGACTTTCATCCCCGAGATCCAAAAACATCTATAATTCATCTGAGCTTCACAGAAACTACTTGGATAATAACAAGCGCGGCGCGCGCACGGTTTGCTGCCGGGGTGTCTTCGTGCCTGCAGGCTGGCTCCCGGAGGATAACCCGGGTTCAACTGGAAAAGCCGGGCCGGACAATTGAGTTACCGAGCCCTGACCTCTTCACTGGGTCCAGATGAAATCTGTCCCGCAGACGCAGAGCTGCGGTGTCCGTAACCAGATTGAAAATATCAAATAAAGGAAATGTGCCGTTGCAAACTGCAGGAGGGGAGATGGAGAGTTCTGATTCTTGGTGATCACGAGGCAGACTGAGGGTCACGATCCAGAACCACAACCAGACCCGGAGCCGGGCCGGGGACCCGGGTCTGGTTTTACGCACGGAGGGTTCCGCCATGTGCCATCACGCAGCCGCTCGAGCCCTTTAATCTTACCTGTAATCAGCGGAGAGGAGGACCGGGGCGTTTGGAGCAGCAGCAGCAGGCAGAGGAGAAACCTGCAGGTGGAGGAGCAGGAGGAGATCCAGCGGCGGAGCAACATCCTCGGCTCGCTCCGGGAAAACAACAAAGAACCGGGGGAACAGATCAAACCCAGTCCGGAGGAAGCTCCTATTCCAGCAGGAGGGGGAAATGCAGAGTGACAAAGACCCAGACGCTCACGGCGACGCGAGAAGCACGCGCCCGCAGGCAGGGGCCGGCGGTGCCGCGCATGTTGGGAAGCGGAGGGTCGGTCGTGCGTCCTGCGGGTGCGGAAGCCCCGGGGGGAGCAGTGCGGACTGGGAGCGAGTTCCTCTCCAGTTCTGCGGCTCCAGCCGAAGTGTCCGAGCTGAGCAGAGCGCACGAGAACACATGAACACGCGCAAGTGCTGGTTTTCGTGTCCGCGTCCCGGCTCAGTCACTGTCGAGTCGCCGCGTCTGGATCTGCGCTCCGGAGCCGAGTGCGCGTGTGGCGCACGGATGCTGGAGACAACTGTCAGAGACTGAGGAGTGGACTCCCTCTCTCCCCACTCTCTCTTCTCCTCCTCCTGCTCTGGTGTCAGAGCGCAGCACACAGCCAACAAGTCCTGCCTCCTCCTCTGCGAGCCGGGACCTCCTCCTGCCTCCAGACTGCTCCCTGAACACCTCCTCTGTGCCGCGGACATCCCTCAGTCTCCCTGTTTGTAATGATCACAGTCCTCCCTCCGTCTGTGTGTGTGCGTGTGTGTGTGTGTGTGTGTGTGTGTGTGTGTGTGTCTGATCCAGCTTCATCACCAACAAGCTGGAGGAGCTGCACGTCCTCCACGTAGTGTATGTTGTAAATTAGATTTCAGATGAATAAGAAGGAAGATGATGATTCAAGTTGAAGTGAAAATTTTTTGTCAGAGGTGGAAAAAGAAATGAAACAGTTTATTTTGCTAGATTCACTTTTTAATTTACCACCTTTAGCAGGATCACTTTTTTAAACAAACACTCATAACAAGAGGTCAAATTCAAATTCAAAAATTAAATTGAATTTAAAAAACAAGTATAAATTCCACTCACACTCACCAGTCTGGGTTGTGGTGCCCTGGTGGAGCTGCAGCGTCTCCTGGGAGCCGGGTCTTATCAGCCAGCATCAGTCGGCTCTCCAGGTTGAAGGGAGGCAGCCAGGTCATAAAGTCTGAGAGCGGCAGGTCGACACCCACAACCTCCACAGTTGCGAGGGTCTGAGTCTGTCCTCTGGACCGGTGCTGAAACATGGTGGGAGAGAAGATGTGAAGTTGAATCCTCCTCTCTGGTCCCAGTACAGGGCCAGGACCCCTGAGCAGCTCTGGAGAGGGTCAAAGGTCAATGGTTCCCCAACTGACATGAACACATGTCTCTCACATGTGAGTTTATGGACACACACATTCATGGGGATGGGGGGGGGGGGGTTTTGTGTCTGGGGGGGGGGGGGGTGTTGTGTCTCTCACTAACGACCACACTTACGTTTCTGCATTTAGTTGCCATAAATCTGGAGTCAACATTAAAGTGAAGCTCGTCAGAAGCTCAGACAGGGAGGAAAAGAGATTCTTCAAAGAAATAATTAAGACCCACCCAGCAGCTTTTAACCGAGCGTCAGCCGCCGCTCGATCAGGGGGAGTGTCTGTGCGTCAGAGAGAGAAGCAGTTGAAACAGAAGGGAATCAGAGAGAAGTGTGTGTTCACTGAGAGAAACAACAAGAGTGTGTTTGAAATGAGTGTTGAAGCCAAACCGTGTGTTTTGTTCAAGTTGAACAACTTCACTCTGTGCTCAGGGTCAGAAGCCATTTTGTTGAAGAAAGAAAGAAAGAAAGAAGGAGAACATGAAAGAGAGATAGAGAGTTCAAAGACCAGTGTGTGTGTGTGTGTGTGCTGGACAGGAACAGCAGAGGTGCGTGCTCCAAATGTTTGAAAGAAAAGTGTGAAGTGTGTGTGAGGTTGAATTTCTAAAATATTAACCACTAGATGGCAACAGAGAGAGGAGGGGTCCGATACACACACACACACACACACACACACACACACACACACACACACACACCGTCTGGGCAGCAGGTCTGGGAGTAGCTTGTGTTGTTTGAACTGGTGGATTTCAGACACACGATGAAGCCTGTGAGGAAACACGTGTGTGTTAAAATCAGCAGCTGAGAGAAACCAAACCAAACACGATCCCACATTTCTGTGTTGACATGAAAATGATGTAGATAATGGAGGAGGAGGATTTCATCTGATGGAGCAGCAGAATGAGACTTTACGCTTCAAACGTGATGTTGAGCCACGCTCCGTGAGAACCAGCAGGAGAACACCCATTTCAAAACCAGGATTTGAGTGATTTTTAATTTGAACTTTGAAGATCATCCAGAAGGAGGAAATCAGAGTCACTGAGATGGGCTTAAGGCCCAAAGCATCATGGGAATTGTTTTTAAATCCATCCATTACAGACACTGAAATACTTAAGTAAAACACACACACACAGTTAACAGGAGGGAGGGAGGGAGGGACGTCCTCCTGTCCTCAGTCTGGAAGGTGGGGGCCCCGGTGGCCCCGGTGGCCCCGGTGGCCCCCGAGGTTAAAGCCCCCTGCAGCCGGCAGGTCTGGCCCTGAGAGGCTGAGAGGGGAGGAGGAGGAGGGGGAGGGGTTCCATGTCAGGCCACAACAACACTAATAACCAGTTTCCACCAACATTTCCAGGAACTCATCTGAACCGAAGGAACCGGAGTTTAAATTTAGCTCCTCTGCAACTAAAAAAAGTTTCTGGTGTCCGTGTTGCAGAAACTTCTGAGGTTTGTGTTAACGACAAACACAATAACTCACGTAAAGCTCCTGTTTCTAACTTTAGACGTTAACAGTTTTCTTAATGAGCTCATTTCTCTGTTTCACAACTGCAGAACATCCTGGAGACCCGAGAGGAGGACACGTTTCCACTTCAGAGTGTGAAGAGGAGACGTCCACATCTCTGCCGGGGACAGCTGCTGCTCTGGGCTCCACCACTCTCCTGACTGGAACTTCACTAAACCTTTAGAGAAAGTTTTCAGGTGAGAGCTCAAACTCACCTGTGGTCTGCATTCAGTCTGGATGAGAATGATGATGATGAGGATGTGTGGGGTTCAGTGTCTCCTCCCTCAGTCCATTCCTTATTTACATGTTAAACTAATGCTGAAATCAACAGATTTAAATGCAGCTTTTCAGGCCTCACCGAACATCCAGCAGCTGCGTTACCACGGAAACCAAATATAATTCATGTCATTTTCCTCTAGGATCAAATTGTGACTTCAGTATTGTTCGCACAAAAAAAGAAATGTGAGCCACTTAAGTTCCCAGTGGCAGAGGTGAAGCAGCGATTATCTAATCCAGCTGGTTTACGCGTGTAAAGCCCCGAGACAGAAGAGAGCTCTAAAATAAAACCTGAGCTGAGCCGGCTGCTCCTCGCTGCTTTTATTACACAACCATTGTCTGGTGTTGTCCTGTGATGTTTCACTGCTGGGCGTGAGCGGCTGCTCCAACAGACTGAGGCGCGAAGACAGAGAACACAAGAAAGCACGGAGGGGTTTCATCAGAAACATGAGAGAAAGCAGGACAGGACGAGTGATGGAGAAACTGGGGACAATCTCTGGACATTCTCCAGAGCGAGCGAGAGCAAAGACTCTGACGTCCTCGCGAGAGCAGGAGATGTGAAGACATCTCACACGAAGAGGACGATGTCAAGAGATTCTGTTCCAGCGTTCATTCACATGTTTTTGTTTTTTGGACACCGTCGGCCAAGTCGGATTCTCCAGAGTCAAACTTTCCAGAAATTCCTTGGCGCTCCCAGGCCTGATGGGATATGTCGTCCCTGCAGCCGGTTCTGGATCTGTCCCCGGGCCTCCTGTTGTGGCTGTTTACCTCAGTGCACCTCCATTTGAATACGCCCGGGAGGCGTCCTGTAACTCCAGCCCGACGTCAAGGAGCAGCCACACGACTCCCAGCTCCCTGTGAGGCCGAGTCTTGGGACCTGGAATGGACACTGCACCTCCATCTCACCCCACCCCATCCTCCTCCAGCAGAGCCGTGGACAATCAGACTCAGAGGAGATGTTTATATTTTCCATGGCCAGTTTGTTCAGAGGTGACGGAGCTGGTCCAGATGGGAGGACATCAGACGACCGCTGGGCTGCACTAACGTGACGACTGAACTGATTGTGACATTGGCAAACATCGAGAATGACAACAGCTCCATGAGCATGATCGAACCCAACACGGTCAGATCTGCTGAGAGACGTTTCAACTCCGGCTGATCGGGTCCATGAGACCGTCCCTCTCCGGTCCAAAAGGTTGTGCAACGCGCTCTGCGCAGGTTTGACCAATCAGACGGGTTTATTTCTTTTCAAAGAGATATTCAAAATATCTGAAACTGTTTGTGGCCTTTGGACAAATTTCAGAGCCGCAGACACGTCGGACCGGGTCAGTTCCTCTGGTGGACGGTGAAGTTCCCGAGAAGAAACTATTCCAGGAAAAGATGGAGGGGGCGGATAAGGGACAAACGATCTGAAATAGGAAAGAAAGAAAACAACGAAGAGGCCGGCAATTTCACAAGAGCTGACAGATGAAGCTAGAGAGTGGGAGGAGAGGAGGTGAAGTTAAAATGGAGATGCAGCTGAGGGATTAAAACTGAGATGAAGATGCTGAGAAAGAGGAGCTGGTCCACAGGGACAGAGGAGACAAAGGCTTCAGAAAGTGTCAGACTGAGTTCTGGTCCAGACCGCTGAGAGGTTCGTCTGAAGCCCTGCAGGGAAATCTAAGACTCCTGCTGCAGGTCAGAGAGGACGGAGGACAGGGGCTTGTCTAAATCATATTTAAAAAGACGAATCTGAAAACCCTGCAGACTTTGATCGTGACAGTCTCTGTTGTTTTATCAGCTGCCTGCGCTCCACTAACGTCTTTGTCTAGAACCACAGTCACAACATGACAAAGTGCAGGCCGATGTGTCGTTTGCCTTTTACCTGATCAGCCGTGGATTTCTGTCCCTGGAGGAGCAGCAGAGGACGGAGACAGACAGACGACGTCTCCTGGTAAAAAATGGAACCAGCAGGTTATTTCTCCAGCAGTGACACCTGAAGGTAACGAGGCTGAAGCTGAGGTTACCTGAGGGCGTCTGACACCTGCAGCCGAGCAGAACACACACACACACACACACACACAGAGTGAGAGCTCAGAGCTTTGATAAGTCACAGTCGATGGTTTTATTACTAAATACTTAAATAAGGTTTATTCCAGGTTGATTCCTCAGTGAGGAGCAGAGCGTCTCCTGTTAAGAAGAAGTATGGCTACAGTAGAGTCCCCGGAGGCCGGGACATCTGAACGTCTAACACAAGCATACAAAACCTACTCTACACATTCAGCGTCCCTGTTCATTCTTCAGGACAAAGTCCTAAATGATTAAATTCTAAAGCACACACACACCAAGAGAAATGAAAGAAAACTAGCTCAGGGTCAGAGGTCAGCTGGAGGAACGAGGACTAAGTAAATCCGTCTGTCTCAGTGCAGACTCAAAAGTGTCCAAACTAACTTTTATCATGAAGTCCATCAGCTGTCCTACAGATGATTTTCTGTCTAAACATAAGAGCTGAACAGGAAAGATCAATAAAACAGTGGATGGCCCCTCCCCCTCTGACATCATCAGCTGCTGGCTGAAGGTCCTCTGACGGTGCTGTAGAAGATGAGCGGCAGGAGAGTGCCTGCTCTTCTCCTAGCTCCTGATTGCCACCCTGCTTTTTCCAGAACACGCCCTGTTGGTTTCCACCGCACTAAAACCGTCTCAGGTTTGACCCCGCAGCTGCAAGTGTGTGTCCATCAGCGGCCGCGTGCCCTTGACTGTCCCAGATAAAATAAAAAAAACTAAATAAAACAGAACTGACTGGCAGAGGTCAGGGAGGGCGGCGGGAGGATGTGGCCTCGCCGTACCCGGAAGCTGCTGGGGCAGCTGGACGCCGTGGACGTTTATTCTTAGCGGTGAGACGGGGGAGGCTCTGGCGAGGCCCGGTGCCGCAGGAGGGGGCGGGTCTGACATCACATCCAGGAGCGAGCGTGGGCGGGGGGTGGTTTGGGGCCCGACAGGGATTAGAGGAGGCGCAGGGCTGCGGGTTCGACTGCTGGACGAGGAGGAGGAGGAGGAGGGAGGAAGAAGAGAGTCAGCAAAATGTCCGAGGCTGAGGAGGAGGAGGAGGGTTTCGTCTTCTTCCTCTCTCTCCCTGAGCTCAGACCTCACCACAGTCAGTCGATGCCACACTCTAAACTACTGGATGTGGTGCATGTGTGTGTGTGTGTGTGTGGCGACCGGGATGTTTGACCTGGACTGAATTATTTACGTGTAAATATATGTTTACACTGTGTATGCATGTGTGACCTTGTATATGTTTACATGCTTGCTGTGTATACACGTGTGTGTGTGTGTGTGTGTGGTGTTTGGTCATGGATCTGCCGTGCTCCTGCTCTAACCCCCTCAGCCGTCCTCCACCTCTGGCTCCTTCTTCTTCTCTTTCACTTTCACCGATGACTTCCTGGGCACCTTCCTGTCCCCAGGCTCCTTGCTGGTCTCCTTCCCTTCCTTGTCTTTGTCCTTCTTCTCCTTCGACGACTCCTTCTTCTCCTTGGAGGATGACGACTCCTTCTTCGGCTCCTCTTTGGGCTCTTTGATGGACTCCTTCTTTGACTCCTTCTTGTCCTTGGACGACTCCTTCTTGTCCCTTTTTGCCTCCTTCACTGCCTCCTCTGCTTCTTCTGTCACTGTGGATGCTGACGGCTCCTTGGACACGTCTTTCCTCTCTTTGGAGTCTTTATCTGAAGGGGGACAAAGAACAAACCATCGGGACTTTAGGAGCTGGTTGACCCGGCACTGGACTTCAGGAGGTCCAGAGCTCAGATGGAGATTCAATGTTGTCATTACATCACTCATTTCCCAGCAAGCCTTTCATCAACAATGGTGGACACAGCGTCTTTCTACAACACATGATGACTTCTGTCAACTAAACAGGGTCAGGAGGTCAGATCAGATCAGGGGTCTGAAGCATCGAGACGAATTGAGCGACAACAGCACCTGTTGAATAACAAAGGACCCCCACTCAGCTAAAGCACCCGCCCACCACCCCCACTGCCAAACACACACTCGTCAGCCCCGCCCCCTGCAGATTGGACCAGCGCTCTGATAAGATGATAATGGGACCGTTGTCTGCCAACAATGAGACACATGTCTTATCTCCATGAGAACAGAGAGGGTTGAGAGACTGGAGACAGCAGACGGGTATCTCTGAGTGTGTGTGTGTGTGTGTGTGTGTGTGTGTGTGTGCACGCACACTCACAGCCTCCAGTGAAGAGCTCTAATCAGACGGGTCATCGTCTACAGCTCAGAGAGAGAGAGAGAGAGAGAGAGAGAGAGAGAGAGAGAGAGAGAGAGAGAGAGAGAGAGAGTGTCCATTTTGTGTGTGAGGCAGACGAAGTGATGCAAACTGTCCTAAAGTATGTCTCAACGAGCCAGGGAGACGTGAGGACACGTTTCTGATTAAGGGACGTTCAGACGTGGTTACTGTTGTTAAATGTTCAGCTGGTGCACATGAAACTCATTCAGCTTCTGAGGAGAGTCCGGGTCGGACGAAGACAGAAGCAGGAAACATTTGACTGTGGTTCAGCAGAATCTGTAGTTGTCGTGTTTAAAGCTTTAACTCTGTGTTTGTTTAAAAATGAAGCAGTGTTTCAGCATCAAACCGTCCCTATACGCAGACACGTGCTGGAAACAAGGAGCAGAAGAGGTCTCCTTTGCAGCTGGGTTCTTCGCGACAGAAAACACAGCCAAGGAGGAACAGCAGGGGTGAAGGGTCAGAGCAGGGATTTGTCTTCGCGCCTCCTGCGATGAGGAGCTAAAACTGTTTCTGACAGTGAGCATCCTCCTGCCCGGGAGGAATAAACACAGAACAGTTTTGTTTTCCACACCTGAGAAAGAACAGCAAAAACACACACACACACACTCCCTGACCCACAAACACAGGACGCACAAACTCGGGCACACAACGAGTGAGAAGTCACTCTCCAGCACAAATAAGACGACCGTGAACTGTTTGTGTAAAATGTGTAAATTTACACATTGACATGTAAATTGCCAACATTATATGCGCTCTCTCTCTCTCTCTCTCTCTCTCTAATTTAACAGCTTGACATGAAAGACGCTGTGTGAGGGTGTGTCTACGTCCCAGCTGTAAACTGAGGCTGTGTGTGTCAGTGATTGTGACATTAGCGTATGTGCATGTATTAATCCGATAGCGACAGTCTGATGCTCACTGCCTGGTAACCGCACACACACACACACACACACACACACACACACTTCTCAGCAGCTGACAGCAGACCTGCTGTGGGTGAGAATTGAACCGTTTGCTGTAGAACATCTGAACATCCTCTGGACCTCCTGGTGCAGCCGTTCCACAAACATGTGATGACATCATTACATTTCCTGTTGCTGTTTTCGCAGGGTGGTGCTGAAGGGACAGCTCCAACAGAGACGCTGTCAACACTAATTTGTCTTCACAGGTTTTTACTCATCGAGCCTCGTCAGCGCCTTAGTTTCTGCTTAAAGCTCAAAGCTGCTGACGAACACGGCGAATCTGACCTCAGATCTGTGCAGCCCATTTTCCCAGGGAAGCTATCGTCTCCTCCTTAGCGTCTTCTTTTTTTTCCCCTTCACCATAGCAGCAGAAAATAAAATGGAGCCGTGTGAGAGCTGTGTTCTCGGGGGAGTGGTAGCAAAGGGTCAATAAACATTGACGTTGTAAGACAAGATGGCAGCTTCCCTCCGCGGGGTCAGGACACATCTCGTCAGTTTGCTAATTCAACAAACTAACAAAGTGGAAATCTGCAGACTAAACAGAGCAGAGGCCGCCCCCCCTCACAGGGGACAGGAGGACGGATCCGTCAGACAGGAAACCACGGGCAGAGCCGGTCCTTACATCGCACTTCGTTGACCCCGGTGAATGAGCCTCAGGGAATCAAACCCATGACAATACAAAAAAATAACGACTGAGGAGGTGTTTCATTTTGTTGGGAACTCGCTGGTTCTTGGTCTCTTCCTCCGACCTGAGTCTGGAGGAGACGGTTTATTAGTCCAACGCGGTAACGCCACCTCAGCTGTGAGATTATTATTTTGTCTGCCATGGGTTCAGTTCTTGTGTGGACATACTGCTCAGGTTTGTGTTTGTGGTTGCCGGTTCAACTCCCGTGGTAAACGGAGGATAGGAAAGTGGATGAGTAAGGCTCATTGACGTGGTACCTGTGGTGGACACGTCGTCCTTGACATGGACATTTTAAATTTTCCAGTTCAACTTGATGCTGTAAAATGATCGGAATCGGTTTCTCTGCTCCGAGTCGGAGGCGCGGTGACCCCGGCACCGTATCCCCACGCTCCATCTCCTGGGAGTTTAGAGGGCAACACTTGTTTGTTCCTCAAGGAACAAAAACCAAAACCACAGGTACAAAAGCTGGCGTGTGGATTAGATAAGGCGAGCGACACTATCTCGCTGGGTTCAAAGCCGCCGTTCTGCCTCAACTGGCGTGTTAGCAGCGGATCGCCGGTGGCATTCATCTGCAGGCAGCCGTAGTCAAAATAGAGGCGGCCGCACAGATCGCCCGCATCCCGACCGTCAGCCTGGAGGAGACGACATTAACAGAATCTACCTGCAGAGAATCTGCCTCGCTGATCTGTGGTTGAGTCTGTGTGTGTGTGTGTGTGTGCGTGTGCGTGTGTGTGTGGTCAACACCGTGGGAAAAGCTTCACTGAACTCTACACATCCTCCGAGAGAATATGAAGCTCCAGATTCTCTGAGGACTTTCGTCTGGGTGGAGACAGGTGTGCATGTGTGCGTGTGTGAGATAGGTTAGCTAAGATTGAACGTTGTGCTAAACCACCAGTGAGTCCTGAGTCTGAGAGAGAGTTGTTAACTTTGATCAGGTGAACTCCGAACGACACCGGAGGAGAGGAGGGAAAATTAAAGAAGAGAGGCAAAGGAGGAATAAAAAACAAATGATATAGATGGAGGTGGAATGAAATAGAGACACTCATTTATAGTTTTTAAAATAATAAGACAGAAGAGAGGGAGAGAGAGAGAGAGAGAGAGAGAGACCGGCTCTCTCTGGGTGTGGTATAGTGGGTGGGTTCATTCCCGCGGTCGGCAAAGATATTTTCTCTCTGCTCAGCTACGCCCTGCTACTACCCACACACACACACACACACACACACACACACACACACACACACACTCTCACACACACACGTATAATGTACAGAAAAATATACGCTGGCCTGTCCGAAGAACCAACATGTTGGCCTGATACAAAAGGATGTGAAGTTTTCCAGGTCTGGTGGTGACATAAAATCTCATCGTCAGATACATACACACACGCCTCCATCAACTTCCTCTGTGCACTCTGCCTAAATACAGCCAACCACATCAGAGGGGACGTTTACAAGACTGGGTGAGCTACACACACACAAACACACACACACGCACACACAATATCCACATGCAAACCCATTTCTAACTATACATTATACATGTCAACACACTTTACATACAATAATTTTAACAACACTGCACACACACACACACACACACACACACACACACACACACACACACACACATACGCGTTTGTCTATACACACACACAGACAAAGCAGAATATGGTGTGTGCGTTGAGTTTAGCGTCTTTGTTGTGGTGTGTCCGTTGTTCTTCTCTGAGACACAACAGTCCACCCTTGGACTTGGACATGGACTTGGATATGGACTTGGACACACACACACACACAGAGGGCCCCTGACATGTTTTCCTATGGTTTTATTGAAATCCCTCAGCATCACACACCCACCAAATATGCCCAGTATGCTTTTGTTAAAAATAAAACCTGGATGTGTGTGTGTGGATGGCTGGAGTTTCTGTCTGGCCGAGCCACAATCCATTTGCCAACATTATATGCGCTCTCTTTCTCTCTCTCTCTCTCTCTCTCACACACACACACACACACACACACACGCACGTGTTCATGCATAGAGGATGAAACACGAGCACACTCACTGCCCAGAGAAAATCAGACGTCAGTCAAAGTTGTCCTCTGGAGCTCAGAGGTTTGATTCCTGACGTTTTCAGGCAGCTCGCCGGGCACCTCCTGACCGACCAGTGGAGTGCTGCTCCCTCCATCACCCGGGGTCAAGTCAAATCTTTGTGCTGATGACGAGACGCTGAGCTCCCTGAGCCAGCTGCTGCTCAGGACCTTTGTATTTGCTGGTTTAAATCTCACTGCTGCTCGCTCTGCATCAGCATGAGTGAATAAAGCGAGCAGGGGGACGCCTGGGACATCGTCTTTCCCTGGACCCAGGCCTAACAGCACGAGCAGGTATTTTCTGGGTGAAGGGGTCGACAGCCAGGCTGGCGAGCCGCAGACAGAGCTCCCTGCTGGGGACATGCTGCTCACGCTCACACATGCTCACGAGGCCCCTGAGGAGCTGAGGGGCACCACAGGGTAGACATTACAGCATGTACACAAAAACCACCAGGGACCTCCTCACATACTGAGGAACAAGGACATGTCCGTCCTAACGTCAGCTAGCATGCTACTGTTAGCGCACTGTTAAACTGTCATCATCAGAACACGTCGCTCTGAGGCTGCACGAGACAAATGTTCTCCCTCTTTAAAGAAACGACCTTCCCGTGCTGCAGGAACCTGTTGTGGAGTTATCTGGTGGAAGGGTTGTACCTGGAAACACACAGGGCTCTCTCACAAACGCGGCAGATGAATTCCACGCAGCCTTCGAGAGACGCTCGGTATCATTTCAAAATTGCTCAGTTATTTTATACTTCGCTTCATCAGACCCACACAAAGGAAAAAGGCATGTGTCGTTAAATGAACGCTCTGGCTGCTTGGACGGGGCAGCGATGATACGCAGTGCATCACTGAACGCATGAACCAGCACTTTCAATTTAATTTATCTGTTTTTTAAAATTCTGAACGTGTCAGAAAACGACAGGAAGTGACTTCTGAAGTGTAACCATCGTCATGTAGACAGACACACACACACACACACACACACACACACACATACGAAGACGAGTGATTAATCTGACCACTCCTGTTTTTGGCAGTGTACCTCCGCCAGTAGATCTAGGCTGTGGTGAAATTCCACACTCACACTCGCACTCACACACACACACTCAGAAAGACACAAAGTTATTCATACATGCCGGTATTAAAAAAAGAACTGCACACACAGCTTCTTGCAGCGGATTTAAGACAAATGAAATCAAACAAGAGGCAAAGACACACGCTGCCTGAAATGGTACAAAACATGTACTCAGTTTGCGTGTAACACTAAACACACTATTTATCATTGCTGTGTGTGTGTGTGTGTTGTGGTTGCTGTCGTCTAATTGCAGAGGGATCTGACAGTGAGTCTGTCCTCTCTATGGTTGAGGTTGTTGTTGTTGTTGCGTCCTATCTTTTCACAGCACCTCGCGCACACACACTGACCGTGGACACGCTCGGGACTGTGCAGAGGAACGACAGCTCATGTTGGACTCATCTCACCAAGTCCTGGATTTACAGGTTCAGAGCAGGAAACAGGAAGTGAACTGGGGGAAACAGTCTGTCATCCGCTGCTCCTCCAACAGTGAACCGTAAATCCTCACTGGTGACACGTCTTTCATATCTCTCTTTGTGTCGTCTGAAAATGGTTTTAAAGTCAGTGACGGTTCTTCCTCCTCCTTTATTCAAAGTTACTGAGCGATGAAACGCAGCAAAGACGATCTTCAGACAGGAAGACATGAACAATAACCCAAACCCATGATCGGAAACACAGAATCAGGTTGTTTTCTTTATAAGACTAATTAAAGGGTGGTAGTTTACTATCTCAGGCTCATAAAGTCACGGCCATGGAGCAGGTTCCTTCAGGGGTTTCCTGAGGACTTCTGCTGAAGGCCCAACAGAGGAGGAGGAAGGAGGCGCTATGGGCGGCAACAGAAAACACAACTTGTCACACACACACAGAGCTCAGAGCGCGTGGCTGAGAGTGTGTGTCATCGGCAGAGACACGTGCGTGAGGAGCTTCGGACTGACAGAGAGAGGACCGCCGCCTGTGAGTGGAGAATAAGAATTATGGAGCATTTCAACAAATGTTTATTTGCGTGAAAGCTCAAAGAAAACAAGCAGTGACTGAACAGTGAAACAAGAAAGCGTGTGTGTGTGTGTGTGTGTGTGTGTGTGTTGTTCTCCATGTGCCAAAGGAAGCAGTCACTCTGAAACACAGCTCTGATCTTTAACAAACATCTGTTCAGCAGAATATTCTCTCTCTCTCTCTCTCACACACACACACACACACACACACACACACTCAGGTCCAGCCTGTGTCTTGCAGCTCAGTGAGGTGAAAGTGTCTGAGCTTCGTTTGCCCACGTTCTACTGGGCAAAAACACAAAAACAACACAACAACAACAACAACAACACAAAAAGAGCGGCCGCAGCCCCAGAGCTGCTCGGCTGTGACGTCACGATAAAGGACGGAAATGGAGAGAAAACAGGAACGTGACGCGTGGTCTCCTCTGAGGAACCACTTCAAACACATCACACCATTACAATCACATTCTAATTAGGATGAAGGAGCCCCGCCCACAGGAGAGAAAACATAGAGTCTGGAGCCAGCGTCCCGGCTGCTGACACGTGTGTCCAACATCAGAGAGACGCTGAGAGACACGCCATACATGGTCATGGACAGGTCTGCATTAACATCTGCACACACACACATGGATGGACAGGCGCTGACTCTCGGCTGTGTTTTCTTAGAAATTAATGATGGGCTGTGTAATCAGGAGCCCATACAGATGAATGGAAACAGACACGATGAGGACACTGATTACAACTCTACCATTCATTAAAAACTCTTTCGGTCTCCTTAGGGTTTCAAGATTTCTGCCACACCCACTGTCCATCTGTCTGTATTTCTCGCTGTCTCACAGCCTGTCTGTTTCTCCACCCACTCTAAATGGTTCATTCACGGATGTGATGGATGGCGCCCAGTGTGTGCAACAGGAGACCAGGAAGTCTTCACCAGGAGTTTAATGACACCATTTATCTCTTACCGTGGTGTGTGTGTGTTAACAGTCCTTTGTGCTGAGGAGAAGTATCGGTTTAGACGATGGGCAAATCTACAAGTCAATAAACCAAACAGCTGCAGAGACGATGAGAGGACGACTCAAAGTCATTCATGAAAATCGTCTTCTGCTTTAAGAGGGTCGACACTTCTGACCTGGTTCAACGTGTCTGCGTGATTATGATAAGAGGTTCTTTCTCAAAGCTTCAGACGGGACCTCGGGGTGAAAAACAAAACATGAAATACTGTATAAAACACGGCCTCCACGATCAGCGAACAAGAGAGACACAGAGACACAGGAGACAGGTAGAGTGTCCCCCGGTAGAGGAGGTGGTCATGGGAGAGAGACTGTGCTTACAGAGGAGGAGAAATCATCCCAGCAGTCGTTACGGGGCTGTCTCCCCCCCTCTCTCCCTCTCTCCGTCTCTGCCTCTGAGGGGAAGAGGTTGCGTCCCTGTGGTCAGATCTCAGTCGGAGGAAGACGAGCGTTTCCTCTGAACCTGTGTGTGTAAATGGCTTCAGGCTCCTAATATTTGTTCAACCCCAGGAGAAACAAAAAGTAAACACAGCCTGGTTATAGGCTGATTAATGTGACCACGCCACATCTGCTGTGTGTGTCACATGACGCAGAGAGGTTAACTTTCTCACAACAAAAGGTTGTGTTGCGTGTATTGTGCATTAGCTGCAGAGGTTATCTATTTGACTGTGTCACACACACACCACACAGTGAATGTGTTAATGTGATGGTAACACAACCTTCGAAGTTGGCTGTCGAAGTCGAATATCAAGACGACAAGAGTCCATCGAATGTTGGGGGGGGGGGGGGGGCACAGACGGCAGAGGAAGTGTGTACATTCCAACCTAATCCTGATAGGACGTACCCGTTGGTTACCAGCCAGGACAGAGCCACACACATACACACACACAGGATTGGCAGGGCTGATTATTTATGAGCCAGTGGTTTAGCTTTGTTTGTTAAGGACTTGTGTGAAAGGATGTTGGTACTGACAAGTGTGTGTGTGTGTGTGTTTTGATTAAATATGGAATTAAGATGAGAGAATTATTTAAAAATGAATGGAATGAATGAACTTGTGTGTGTGTGCCCTCTAATGCTACACACACTGTATATTTGCTCTGGCACAATAGGAACAAAGACGACAGTGTGTCCTGGAGAGAGAGGAGGTGACAGACGTAGAGGACGTATTAGTTATTTATCTAACACAGAGCTTTTTTTATCCCGCGTGCCATAAATCTGCTAAGCTCTGAGTCTCCGCCCTGCGCCCTCACACACACACAGTGATGTGTTAGGTATTGTGTTTAACATGGTTGTTTTCAGTGTTTTTTCCTGTTGGGAACAATAACGGGTCAAAGGTCAGACCTTCACTGAGGCTCCACTCCTGCCGTCCCATCAGATAAGCCTCTGTGTGATGGATAGACTCAGACACTTCACATCAGCTATTTGTTCCACAGGGATTTTATTATTCAGGCATTTTAGTTTCAGATGATGAGAAAAAACTATCAAGATCATTTCTGGCTTTACAACTAGAAGGTTTATAAATATAAACCCTGAAGAACACAGTCCGAAGAGAAGGAGAATTTCTTCCAGGCTTTCTACCTGCAGAGCTAACTCTAGCATGACGTGTCGATGGAGCTTAGCAGAGTGTGTGTGTGTGTGTGTGTGTGTGTGCGCGTGGTTTCTCTTTTCCTGTTCTTCACCTCTGTCCCTCCAGGAGAGTCCGGACCCTCCCTTCAGTTTTAGGTGGTTTCAAATCTCTGCTTCACTTTTATAATTTCTGTTCACAGTTTTATTTTCATTCCAGCACTGCAGAGGTCGTTGCCATGGAAACATCCAAACATTCAGACGCTGGAGGTTCAAGCACCCCCCTCCCTCAAAGGTCGTAATTTGGGACGGAATCAAACAGAGATGTGTCTGTCCCTCCAGATGTTTCAGAAGGACTCGAGGCGTCATGTTGTGAGCCCACTTTGACCTTGACCTGTGACCACGTTTATCTGACCAGCTCCAACCACTCAAACAAAGTTTGAAAAGGGTTCTCTCACATTTCACACATTCACGAGAAAGAAATTGGTTTTTGTGAGATCACAGAGGTCAAATCTGATCAGGTCGTCATACGAGGACTTAACATGATGTGTTAGAGTCTCATCCACTGTCTGAGAGACTCCTGATCACAGCAGAGCGAGAGGACTGATGCAGGGAATCATGGGAAAATGACCTCAGACACATCTTCCCCCCCTCTCTCTCTCTTTCTCTCTTTTTTTCTCACTTGTTTTATTTGGGGT